>VZTD01000670.1:207768-327807 GCA_013397725.1 Rhagologus leucostigma
TGAGACGGAGAGCTGAATTTTGTTTCCTGGGACTTTGGTTTTTTCCCTTCTTCTCTTCTGAACTGTTTCAACAACATTAGAACACATCAAGAGAATTTTCTCCCCGAGGCCCGGGGGTGGGCCCACGCCCTCACCGACCAGCTCCGAGGAGGAGAGAGACCACACCTACAGAAGGACTCTGAAATCTTCCCAGGTTTCTCTCTATAGCGAGAGGTTTCATTTCATTATTTAGCATCATTATCCTTTTCCTGTGTGTTTGTTAGAATAAATAGTTTTTATCTCTTTCACTTTCCTTTGAGGAAAAATTTCCTTTTTTCCTGAACCCTGTGGGGAGAAGGGTGGTTGTAACCTGGTTTTCTCTCAGGGGCTATATTACTAGATTTTGGCCAATCTGGCACACTGTTTTACCCTTCTCTGAAGGTATCCAGACTCATTTGGTTGAGAATAGGTGAAAACCATCCTATGTTACTTTGTTATGAGCAGATCAAAAAATGAAAAAAGCATATTTTCTTGTGGGCAGGAGGATTCGTGAGCACTAACCTGTACGCCTTTATTCAGTATTTGGTTTTTCACAGCTTCCCTCACTGACACTTGGGTCAGTCTGGTTCTTTCTAGTTATAAACCCTCTCTTCATTTGTACTGCTGTGGTCTTCTGAGGATTACTGCAGCCGTAACCATGAAAGATCTAGAGCACATTGATAGGAATTGATAGAATAAGAATTGGAGGTTCAGTCTGTGATCTTCCAGGGGAGTACCGAGGGTACCTGTGTGCTCCCTACACTGTTTACGCAGAATGGGTGGGTTTGGGTTCATTGTAAAGCGTGTGCTTTTAATGGGATCTTCAGTTTTCTGCAGTCGATAAGGGACATTTTCAAATGAGGATTCAAGAAAAACCTACCCAAGGAATCCAGTATATTTATTCGTTCATCCGCTAATAGCCTGGAAAGAAAAGTGCTCTATTTGTGAAAGAGATACAGCCATTAGAGTGTATTATGGAGTTTCATCTCTGTGTGTTTGGATGCAGCACAATTTTCTGATGTGTGGATTCCTGCTCTTCACAGTACATTCTGGCTCATTAGTAACTAAGAGAGAGATTAATGCTTGTCTGGAAGAAAAATATGTTCCTTAGAAGGATCTAAATTCTTCTTGCCTGCATGTACACAATAATTTTCAGTTAACTCAGATGACAGCTTGGCATATCCCAGTGACCATAGTCCAGATCAATGAGTGGTACTGATACTCTACTACGTATATCTTGATTCGTTTTACTGGGGTGCCATGTATTGTATAAACAGGGAGGCATCCATCTGTGTGAAATCATTCATTTAATTTCAGATGTGAGGTTAACACTATAAAGATTTGTCAGCAATTTTTATTTTTCAGTGGGACATCAAAAATAATTGAAGCCACATCCCTCTTAGCTATATTTACAAAATCCTAGGTGTGGCTGGAGCTGTGCAAACACAGTGGGCTTCTGTTAATTTAATCATCTGGATATACTGCAAATCGCTAATCAGAAGGCTTTTTCTGTTGGTATAGACCATTTCCATTTGGGTGCTCTTCCGACATACCTGTGTTAGTGTAACTTTTGCATAAGAAGCTTATAGATTTTGATTGTAATGTTTTTCAAAATGTGTGACTTCACTGTGCAAAAGCTGGAGACTTAAACACTTCTGTCTTCGCATATACTTCTAAGCGAAGAGAGTACACACTTATGGTTGTGTTTGCTTAACAATGAAAGGATTTTTTTTTCTCTACTTTAGAATGTACAGTACACCTATGTTTTGAGTGTATGTGTTATCTTCTTGAACTTTTTCACTCTTAAGAAGCTTAAAGTAAAAATTGCCCTGTCCCTAATCCTTAATATTAGAAACTAGAGGAAGGGGTGGTATAGACAGACCCATAACAAGTCTGAGTCAGCCATTTAAAGGCTAGATAAAAGGGAATTTAAAAACATAATGTTCTCTAAATGCTCATTATTTCATTCAGACACACTCTTTAGGAAAACTGAAACCAATGTTTGAATAAGCATTTTGAATATTCTGTTGAAATGTAGTTAACCTCTACTTGGCTTGTAATTGCACTAATCATTTTATATGGGAGTGTGGAGGTATCTAACTTGTCTCTTTTTTTTTTCCTTCCTAGTTAATGGTCTAATGACGCTTGGATTTGCAGGTGAGTTTTACTTCAAAAATTCAAGCTTCTGTTTCTGTTTTGCTAGTGGCTGCTATTTGAGAAACACTTCCATCCTGTTTCATCTCAATTAGTCAACTGTCATGCATTTTTTACAACTGGTCTTGTCCATTGGCTGTATGAAAAGAATGTTGTAGTGATTTGTAAAAGTTGTTCTCAATAGTGATGGTGAAACTGTAGAATTATCCATGATTTTAAACTATTTTGGTCAGGGATTTAGACAGCAACTCTTGTGTCATCAGCTTGCTGTCAAATGACTCTAGTAGAGGGGGTTTTTTCTATGACCCTGCGCAAAATATTGAAGTTTTAAAGAGAGACAACTGAAAATACTAAGGCCATGGAAAATCCGTTCAAACACCCTGCTGGGAAGGGGCTGGAGTAAATTGTCAGCACACATGCCGTAGTGGAAGAAGAACTTGTACTCTGTTGGATTTGGTTATAAATCAAATGATAACTGGCTGTTTAGAATATCCTGTCAGAAAAAGCAGCTTTGTGTAACTTTTATCAAAGCATCAGTGCAGGATTTAAGTTGCCAGCTATGTAATTTTCATATCTGGTTTTGAATTCTGCACAACTTTAGCATTCATCTGCAGATCTGACTGTGGAAAGTATAACAGGTAACTGCTGCAGCTGCCAGATGAATTGACAGGAACACTTAAGTCGGCAGGGTCCATGCTATCATGTTAACTTCCCACGGATAAAATTATGCTGCCCGTTTGGTAATTTTTGCCATTTCTATTACTGGTGATTAATTGTAGTTCTGACTTTTTGTCAGCATGGATGAAGGCTTCTTGTCAGCTTTAAGAGCACTGACAGACATGACGAAGGAGCAAGGATTAGGTCCCAGTGAGTCAGCCGTACATCTGGAGGGGTTTGTGGTCTGTAGGAAGTTGTAGACTTATGGTCTCAGGTGTACCATAGGCTGTCCCATTATGGGCCTACTGCTCTTGGAAAATATGTGAAAGCAAAGTGTTTATTTGCCCAGATGAGATGGCTGTCATTTGTCATACAGCATCATAGAGAGAGTGACCACCAGCTAAGGAGTCAGCTGTGATAGCTGAAGTTAGATTGCAAGGTGCTCCTGCCCAGGCTGCAAAGGAACCAGCTCCTTCCTAGGTGAAATGATGTTCACTCAAGCCTGTTTTACAATCACATGCCTCATTTCAAATGGAGATATCCAAGTTTCTGAATGATGGCTGGGTTATGATGTGAAGCCTGAGACCAGTCATCTTGCCTAAGAGTTTGGGGGTTTTTTTACTAGATAGTGAGGAATGGGGCCATGAAGACTTCTCTTTACTTCTTACCAAGCAAAGTCCTGCATGGCTTTGACCTCAGTTCATCTGGCAATGTGTTTGGCTGTTACCACACAAAATTAGAACCACTAGCTCTTTTCAGCAGTGATAGGATCCTGCTTTCAAAGTAACTAATAGAAGCAAAAGAAATATCTCCTCTCCCTGATGTAAACATGTTCTCAGTGAAAATTTTTTTTAGAAGTAAATGATCTGTTCTTCTTGGCTTTATTCTTAAAAAAAGCTATTCCTCCAGAGTTCTCAGGAGGATTCCCTGATAAACCAGTTTGTTAGGGTTGCAGTTTTGTTCTGGTAAGTACATTTCTTGGATTTGAGCTGCTGTGAAGGGAAGAAATTACACAGATTTTTTTCTGACTAACTTAATTTAGGCATTTGTATGAAATATGTTTATATACATATATTTACAGGTAATTTTCAATATTAATGCGTTTTTTATACAGAAGAATGGTCAAAATAGTGGGTTAAAAATCTATAGAGGTAAAGCAAGACATGTTTAATGGCTTGATCAAAACAAAATGTTTCAGACTTATAAAAATCAAACACATTAGTCTGAAGAGCATTTTTTCAGAATTTCAATTGTCTAAGAAATATCAAAATATTATCTTTGTATTCCAATGCAGGCACGTGCTGGATGAGAAAAACATTTGACTGACTAAATATAATGGAGTTGCCATTATAGGTTGAAAAAGTTACAGGCTTGCTCAAATCAAGGTTAACTCTTTCTTTGCACGTAGCTATATGCTGTATTTTCAGCATTTGATAATTGTAGATAATTCATAGAATTACAGAATTGTTTATGTTAGAAAAGACCTCTATGATCATTGAGTCCAGCTGTTACTCCAACACTGCCAAGTCCACCACTAAAACTTATCCCTGAGTTCCACATCTACACGTCTTTTAAATACCTCCAGGGGTTGTGGCTCAACCACCTCCCTGGGTAGCCTGTTCCACCTTTTGGTGAAGAAATTTTCCCTGATATCCAATCTAAACCTCCACTGGCACAACTTTGAGTTGTTCTGTCGCTTCTTACTTGGGAGAAGAGACAAACCCCGCCTGCCTACATCCTCCTTTCAGGAAGTTGTAGAGAGCAGTAAGGTCTCCCATGAGCCTCCTCTGCTCCAGGCTAAACACCCCCAGCTCCCTCAGCCACTCCTCATAGGACTTGATCTCTAGACAGTTCCTTTAGTGTATATACTAAAGAAAAAGCTGTGATGGTGGAAATTCACACCCTTTAGCTGGTGAGGCATACAAATATTTCCAATGTTAAAGTAATTTCTTAGTAATATAGTTAGTTGAATGGGTTGCATCTGTGTAAGCTTGAAAAGTGCTTTCTACACTGAAATGTGGGATTGGGAGATCCAGTTAGCTTTAAACTAAAAATGCACATGGGTGATAGTAAGTTAGTATAAGTAGTAGCTAAGTAGGATTAGAAAAGTGATTCAATAGGTCCCTCTATGCTAGGTTTAAAAGGCAGGACTATATATGGTAACCTTTAGGTTTTTTATACCAAGTTATGTTTTTAACATGTTTATGTAAATACGTATGTTATCAATTTTCTAAAATTGCTTAGAAAATTAAATGCTAAGCTTATGAGAATGTAAGTGGCAAGCTGAGCTGTGTGAACAAATTTGAGTGATGTGTTTGTGCTTCTATTTCAGTGTTTGTGATTAAAGGTGCTTCTGATGTTTCCTAGGTGCACGTCAACAGACTGAGCTCTGCAATGAATCTCTCATGTTAGAAAAGTTGCCTGCCTGTGGAAAATCCTTTGAAGAGATGATGAAAAAAGTGGACTCAAAGAAGTGGTGCAACCTGACAGAATTTATCATGTAAGAGTTAGTTTTGGTTTTAATAGTTCTCCCCTAAGGCATATAAAATATTTCTGTTCCAGAAAATAGAAAACCTTCTGTATTTTGTTGCCGCTTGCAGAGGGCTAAGCTGTAGCTCTTAAGCCCCTGCAGTAACGCCATATGCACACAGAGACACCCAGCTCTTAACTCAAAGACTGTGCAAAATAGTCCACTTTAATGAAAACTAACCAATGGGCTAATTAATACTGGCTGCTATTGCATTCAACTCAGACAGCTGTGTGTACATTTAATCTATATTTCTGTGCATTTTAGACAAATGTTCTCTAAATAATTTTTTTCTGTGGAACCACTAAAGCAATAATACTTTTAGAATCATGCTGTTCTCTTTCTTGACAGCAATGCAGTTCCATCCTCTGAATTCCTTTTTTTCAGTAAGATGACACTGTTTCAGAAATTCACCTCATGTGAAATTGCCCTATCCAAGTTTAAAATGATTTGTGCTATTTGTGCTGTCATTCGTTTCTTTGCCTGCCAGATAGCATGGAGAGAGTGAGCACCACCCATTCTGTTTGGATGTCTAAAATACTGCAAGACTGACAGTAGTGAGGGTGGCATTATTATTCTCTAATCTCTTTTCCTGTTCTGTAGTTACTGAAGATATTTAAACATCTCTCTGTAAAGCTGCACACCTCAAAATCTGATCTGGAGAAAACTCACAGGGCTTGTGAAATTGGTGGCATTTTTGGCTTTGTGGAGCATCTGCTTCTTAAGACTGCGTCTGCTCATGCATAATGCCTGGTTTTCGGAAGCGCTGAGTACCTTCTACACCAACTGAAATCAGAGGAAACTGCAGGTGTTCAGCACTTCAGAAAACGAGACTCAAGTGAACTAGAGCTGGTGCGGTATGAGCCAGCCTGAAGCAGAACATCTTCCTGCATTTGAAACCGCACTGGTGGTGTTTCTGGAGGCTGCTGTGGAGGCAGAGTAGCCTCAAGCCAGCTGTCACCACACCTGTTGCAGTGTCATTGAGCCCCAGCTATGTTCTTGCAGGATCACTGGTCTTGCCTCCTGTTTAGTGTCATGTCATGTGATGCAATATTTTAACTAGCTGATCACCGACAGACTCGACAGATAATGAAATGTTGGACTGCAGTGCTGTGTTGCAGCAGTTCCCCATGACTCCCTTACCACTGACACCTGTGTTGAAATGCCCCATCTGTTGATAATGTTTCATAATCTGACAGCGTATTAACAATTTAGATGCTGTTCCTTCTTAGCACATTTATTTGTACACCTTGATGACTTTAAAATCTTGGAATCTGTTAAAAGGTAGATTCTTAAATCTTATGGCACTGGAGTGAAAGATGCACTCATGCATCTCTCTCCAGCTGTGGGGAAGAGTAAGGGAAGGTTAGCTTTTCTAAACCAGCTTGCAGAAATTGCAGTGAAATCTGACAGAGAAGTGTATGTATACAAAGAAAGTCCTTGCAGTGCCGGTACTGCTAAACTTATTTAATAAATATCTGTATGTTATGGAGCAATAAATTTAATTTTATAACCCATCTAGGTACAAGATGTTTTATTTACTTCGAAGGAAACACTAATTTTGCTCCATTTTATCTTCATTACAATTGTATTATAATCACAAGAGTTCTTTGCTGATATCTTGTTTGTATTGACAAGCGACCTCATCTAATGGGATTACTTGCAGCAGTGAAAAGTACCTATAGGAGCTAAAATATTAGACTGTGCCTTTATTAATGCAGGTGAAAAACCAGGCAGCTTTTTGGAAGACTTCTGCTAAAATTTCTTCCAAAATTTACATATTTTGGTGCAAGAATTTTTCAAGGTTAGGAGGTGACTGAAGTCTCTGAGTTTTCTGGACTTTTAATTAGAGTTAAGAATCCACCTTTGTTTTATCCTTTCCAATTGTGCTCACCCTTTGGTGTCATTTTCATTCCCTGTACAAGACAATTTTTCTGAAGAAATTGGTGAGTCTGAGGCTTTGCTCATTTTTCCTCAAAAGCAGTACCGGAAGAGTTCAAGGCTCTTACAGAAGAAAAATCTTGGCTTTTTGCATAATACACATTTATAAAAGACCCTTTTTTTTATGTTTCAAGTTCTACTTTTGAAGATAGAAGCAGGAGGAATTTGTTTTGAAATTTATCTCCTGAATCAAGGATTAATCAAGCATTAGAAGGCTGATTACAAACTTATCATAAGGGTTCATTGCACTGAAGAAGCAGCAGACATTTAAGATTTTTACACTTTTGAGAACAGACATTGTTCAGAACATGCATTCTCTAAAAAGCGTATAGAATCACAGAATGGCCTGAGTTGGAAGTGACCATAAAGATCCTCTAATTCCACCCCCCCTGCTGTGGGCAAGGACACATACAGGCTAATCCTCCAGCTCATTGGAGGAGCCCTGAGAGGTGGGACAGAAACACTTACTTTGGAGTAATCTGACACGTTAATGAAAAACTGGTATACTTAGCCATGGGCATATTAAAATTCAGATATTTAAACATGGTAGTATTAGTTTTTGCTGATTTTGTATCTAGCCTCTAGCAGTAACAGTTAATCAGCCTGATCAGATAGTGGGTTAAAACTGTGAGTTTTGTATAAAAGAAACTGTTTCTTCATGCAATAATTTCTGCATGGCACGTTTCACTTAGAAAGAAATCTTTGTAATTTATATTGAAATGTAACAGTTAATGGAAATCTGCTAATTTTCTAAATTCCTTGTTTCATGGAGGACATTCAGTTCTTCAGAGTAAATGGCTGTCATTTGGTTATGGGATTGTAAATAGCAATTATCTGTAGTGCTTCACCATTTGGGCAAACAGTTGTGAGAGAATTTGCAGTGACTCCAGTTTGCTGTAACTTAATTAAGATTTTCTGACATCTCTGACATTCTCAACAAGCTTCTGTTCTTTAAGAAGCAGCCTTTTCACTGAATTTGAACAGACGAGGCTCCTGTGTGTGGCAGCTGGTACTGCAAACCAATATGAGAGTTATAGCCTCCATAGCTGATATTGGTCGTGCTGGAAATATAAAATGATCACATATAAACAGTAAATTCTCAGGTAAAGTTTGACAGAAGCACTATTAGGAGAAAGTTTCCCTATTAATTTTTATGTATTTCTGTGAGGATGCACAATTAGATAGGATACAATTACTCTGGGTCAAATTGTTCGAAGGTATTTGAAAGCTTAAATATGATTTTAAAGTATTTTAAATCATTTAGATGTGGTGGGTTTCAGTGGTTCTTGCTTGGACATCAGAATATGAAGGCCAACCACAAACAGTTTGCAAGAAAGGTAAAACCTTCAGAACACAGCCAGAGGTGTTCATTAGCAGAGGGGGAGGAGTTTACCTAGTCACAGTTTTGCTGAGGCCTTTAGATTATTCAGAGAGAGCTCTGAAGATGAAAATACAATGAGGTTGTTTAAAAGACTCAAAGTTACAGTACATGGCAGGTGAATAAGCAGAGACTAAAGTGTGGGTGAAAGTTATATGGGGAATTAACAAAAGCAATATACTTTTGATTTGCCAGAAGACTGGAAATTACAGAAAGGTTTTTACTTTTCACATATAATATTTCTATCTACTTATAGCAACATGTATGTTAATAGTGCTGCATTACATATAACATGTGTATTATATTTCTGTATTATCTTCTTAATATTTAGCAACTACAGCTGAATATGTAAAATCAACCACTGTCCGCAAGCTGAGGTCCATTATTAACAGTCAGACTTTTTTTGACTGTGCTGGGATAAATCCTGGTGTAGGTCTACAATTGAGAGGCCAGGTATGACTTATTTCTGAAGCAAGTGGCCAGACGAAGATGGAAGTGCCCAGAGCTGTCTCACATGAACCTGAAAAAATATTCCTTGTTGTAATTGCTTAGATTACTTTCTGTTCTTAGCTCATGAAAGAGTTTTTCAAATACTTCTAACTGGAACCTGGAAACAATTTAGCTAGAACAAACAGTCTCTGAACAAATCTGCATGTGTCTCCCAGGTCTAACCCCTATGGAAATGGGGGACCAAAATGTACTAATGCTGATTTTCAGTGGCTTGTTAAGCTTTTGGCCTGCTCCCAAGCACCAGTCTTCTCTCTTCTCCATTCCCATTTTCCACATATTTCTGAGTGTAGTTACTAGCATTTCAGTAATTTTGAGGCCAGAGAGATGGCTGTGGCCATGTCTGCACTGTTGAATAACACAGGCCACACAGTCTGCCCAGTAGTCACTATTTTAAACCCTGTAAGAGTGAGTGAGTATATTATAGGAGGGCATCAACTCTTCATTTAAAAGATTAGTATTGATCCATTACGTCTATAAACAGATTGTGTCATCTGTTACAGGTGAGGCATTCTCTTATTTCAAGCCAATACTACTGTTGCAGCACTCATCTCACAAGTGTCTAGGTTTGCATACCTGCTACTTTAAAAGCTCCCAGTCAGTCATTCTGTGTTTACCAGCCAAGGGAATAGCTGTGGGTTTAGAGTCCAAAGGTGAAATAGCAATTTGTGTTTTGGAAGAGAGTTCTAGCAAAGTAGTGCATGTAACACATTAGGTCTGGATTTTCTGTTTCAGAAAAAGAACTGATTGTAGCAAACTTCGTCCTTCAATCCCTAGATTTCTTCTTACCTGTTTTCACAGCTCTAGGAGTCCCTAAATTGCTGTGAGGTAGTGGCTATGTGACATTGTTTTACAGCACCTGGAAGATGTTAAAATTCTGATTTTTCAAATGTTTTAAATTTCAGTTCATAGCAGAATAGGAGAGGGCAAATTTTTTCTTTAACTGTACGTCTGAAGCAGATTCATTGCAGGTGTGTGTGTACCTGATGAAATTCCCTGCTTTTCTGTGGGCATGGTCTGTGGTCCAAGGTCTGTGCCCACTGTAAATAACTATTCTTCTTTTGTACAGCCTTAGTGTAGTTTTACCACAACACTTTACATGAAATATTAATTCTCTAAACAGTTTCTGTCCCATTGAAGATGATGAGGGAGTCCACCCATGTTCTGTACAGACGCTGAGGATTTGAAAAAAAGAATTAAGGATAAAAATCTGTATGATTAAATTTGATGTAATGTGGAAAATCAATCCTGTTGCTCAGTTTTAATGTCAGTGGGAGTTTTGCCTGTTACAATTTGGCCCAACTAAGCTAATCATAAAAGTGCCTAGTTTTCAAAGAAACTTAGTAAAATATTACATAAAAGAAAGCCAGTTCACATTAAGGTCAGTGGGAAAGTGAACTTTGGAAGAAACATGTCCAGCCCAAAATGAAACGATATGCCCTCACTTCTCAAGGCTAGGAGCTAAGAACCACTCATGGCTGAGTGTATATGTAATTACCCTGCAAAAATTTTCTTGGTTGGTTATCCAAGCTTTTTCATCTTCCCCACTGACCACTCCAGGATGCCTGATCTAGACACTGATCAGCGATTGCATTCAGCTGCTAATGACAAAACTAATACAGAAGAGGAATGTACTGTGAAAACCACAGAATTGCAGAGTGGTTTGGGTTGGGAGGGACCTTAAAGATCATTTATGATGTCTAAGCTGTGGACAGGGACATACTCCACTAGACCAGGTTGCTCAAAGCCTCATCCAACCTGTCCTTGAACACTTCCAGAACATCCACAGCTTTTCTGGGCAACCTGTTCTAGATAGTAAAGAATTTGTTTCTAATATTTAATCCAAGCCTACTCTCTTTCAGTTTAAAGTCATTCCCCCTTGTTCTGTCACTACTGTCCCTCTCAGCTCCCTTTATCCCCCTTTAGGTACTAGAAGCTCCTGTAAGGTCTTTGCAAAGCCTCTTCTACACTCTGAACAACCCGAAATATCTCAGCCTGTCTTCAGAGGAGAATTGCTCCTTTTAAATTTTCCCTTTTAAAAATGGAGGTTGTGTTTCCTGCTTTCCAGTAGGACCTTTACTGAACTGCTGTGACTTCTCAAATGTGATGGATAGTGGCTTAGCCACTTCCTGTGCCAGTTCTTTCAGGACCTGCAAATGCCTTGCATCGGGTCCTGTGGACCTTCAAGTTCCTTACATGTTTTTGAACCTGATCTTCTCCTACTGTGGTGTCCTGGTTTGAGACAAATGGGGAGGAAATGTCTGAAATGAACGTCTCCTCTAATGGAAGGCAGGTTTTGGCAGCCCCTCCCCCACAAGTTCGGAAAGAAATTTCTTGGAGGAAAGTGAAAAAAAAAAGAGCTGTCTGTTTAACAAGCAGGGTGCATGCAGGCATGTGCCGGTTTGGCCAAAATCTAGTAATATAGCCCCTGAGAGAAAAAACAGGTTGCAACAACCCTTCCCCCCGACAGGGTTCGGGGAAAAAGAAATTTTTCCTCAAAGGAAAGTGAAAGAGATAAAAACTATTTATTTTAACAAACACACAGGAAAAGGATAATGATGCTGAATAATGAATTAAAACCCCCGCTATAGAGAGAAACCTGGGAAGATTTCAGAGTCCTTCTGTAGGTGTGGTCTCTCTCCTCCTCGGAGCTGGTCGGTGAGGGCGTGGGCCCACCCCCGGGCCTCGGGGAGAAAATTCTCCTGATGTGTTCTGATGTTGTTGAAACAGTTCAGAAGAGAAGAAGGGTAAAAAACCAAAGTCCCAGGAAACAAAATTCAGCTCTCCATCTCACACCAAGAGGGAAAAAAACCCAGCTGGCTGAAGAAAAAGCAAGCAGGGTGCTCCCTTCGTGCCTTCCGCAGTCAGAAAAAACACTGAGGAGTGTAATCTCTGTGTCCTTGAGAAGCTGCTTTGGAAAGTTCATCTGGGTTTTTTTTTTCAAGCTCAGTTTAAAGGCACAGAAAAGGCACAATACTACTTTTTGGGCATAGAGCATGATAGGGGGATACACATGATAGAGTCACCCCAAGACAAGGCATGAGAGAGGAAAAAAACAAATGAATAATGTTAAATAATAAACCTTCTCGTTGTGGAGAAAAACCTGGTAGATTCAGAGTCCTTTCTAAAGGTGTGTCTGTGCTCTCTCCGGAGCTGGGGTGCGGCGTGGGCCCCTCTGGGCTGCGTGTGGGGCCTCCTGGTGATGGCGTTCCAGACTCACAGTTCCAGAAAAGAAGAAGAAGAAAAAGCCACAGTCCCAGGAAAACTTTCTTGCCTCAGCTAGCAGACTAGCTAAAAAGCAAAAAGATTTAACTCTCCATCTCTCCTGAGAAAAAGGAGCTGAGAGCTGGGAAAAGCAGGAAAGTGCTTCCCTGGCTCTGCAGCGGTGAGAGTGCGGGGGAGTCTATGAGTGCTTGAACACAAAACCGCGCTGAAGAATTCACTCAGCTTCCCCCTCTTTTCTCTCGGACCCAGCTTAGAGGGAAAGAAAGGCACAGGATTCATGTCTGGGCAATAAGTAGACCACAGGGAATACAGTATCATACAGTCACCCCAGGACATGTGGATAGTTCTTCATTCTCCAAATTCCTGCTTTGCCTTCTGCAAGTTTAGGGGTCTGACTGGAGCATTTGCCAGTGAAGACCAAGGCAAAAAAGTCACTGAGTACCTCAGCCTTCTCATTTCCTGGGTAACAACGTTTTCTGTTTCCTTCCAGATAGGGTCGGCATATTCCCTAATATCAAATCTCAGTACAAATCCCTAGTGAAAATCTCACAAACCACTGGGTTTGTTTTGCAGCTGAGGTGAGCCACTGATTTGTGTGAGCTAATATGTTCCCACAGTAATGATCTCACGATTAGAAAGCTGACACCTTTGGTTCATTCTTTTAAATATTATCAGAAAAGTCTCTATTCTGGATTTTTGCATGTGATTTTCTCACGCGAAAGACAGCCTGAGGCTGCTGGAAACTGGGTGTTTGAGTGACCAGCATGTGTGATTTTAGATCCAGAACAGCACTGCTGAAAGGAGTCCCACCCTTCCTCAGTTGTGTCATGTGGGAGGGGGGTGTCTGTATTTATGTTGGGATTTGTATCCGTGTAGACAGATTAGTACATTGGTTATGGTTTACCTTGGGCAAAGTCATGATAAAAATGCTGCAAATCACAGATGTGCTTGCACAACAAAAGGCCATCGTATTGCCTGGTCTCTGGGTAATTTTCTGCAATGTTGTTGCCTAAAGTTCTGTATGTGTCTGAATAGTAGTATCTTTTTTTCCCCTGAAGATCTAACTGAGAAGGGGGACCAAAATCTCTTATTTAGCTGGCTGTAAATCCTCCCAGTTTTGTTAGTCAGATTTTATAGAAGAAAATATTCTTTGTCAGCTTAGTGTCTCTGTGAAGGAAGGTTGAGTAAACTTGCACTTTGTGTGGTCTCATGTCAGTGTAGCTGATTTACCATTAAGTGTTCAGTGGGATATAGAAAAAGGACTGGTGTGGTAGATGCCAGCATTTGGTCTTCTTCGGTAGGATTGTCTTCCTTTGAGCTTCTCATACAGATACAGGTGCTGCTTTTTTTTAAGCTCTCATTGAAATGAAGATTATGCTGATATTTAATCTTTTTTACCTGTGTATTTCTTTCACCTCTTTACATATCAAAACGTACAGTAGTTTTGTACCTAAAAAAGCCATGTAAAAACTCCTAGAGGTCATGGCAGCAGTGGCGAAACCAGGCTGGTAATAGTTACCCCAAGAACATGCTGTTTTCCTTCTGTGACTCATGCCTTTCTTTTCAAAAAGAAACCAAAGCAGTTTATAAATCAGTTAGGTGTGAGGAAGTAAAACTATGGAAAAGAATGTAGTATTTGAGCACTTGTGTTGCCATCATGCTGGTAGCTGACAATAGCAATTTTTCATTGCAGAAATAATAATGCTTGCCATCTATTATTTAAAACATTGGGAATGAAAGAAATCTAAAGTTTATAAAGTCTCACAGAGTAGCCAGGTACAGGGCTGTGCTGAGAATGTGTACAATCACGTGCTGTTTTGAGATCAGCCATACTAGTTGCTGTGAAGTTAATGCAAAGGCACAGTTGGTCCCTGAATGGGGTTATACTACAATGTCTTTCATAGGATCTGTATTTCAGGTGAATCTTCATTACTTTCATATGAAATGTATTGGCTTTAGTTTATATTGTGTAGATAAGAATATGTCCTGATGAACATAAATAAAGTGGTTAGTTTGAATTCAGACACCAAGGACACCAGACATGAGGCAGGAATACTTCATTCCTTTATAACTGCTTTCCTCCTGATAGATGCAGAGACTGAACTGTGGTTCTTTAGTGCAGTTATAATTTTCACCTTTACTATAAAGGAGAGGCACAGACATTTTATATAATACGTGACTGTGAAAATAAAGTCTGTATTTGATAATTGCAGGTGAGGTATCGGAAAGGCCTTGGATACTTGTTTCTAATACTTTTTCTCTCTTTAGTGCAGAATTACAGCAATGCATTTCTAAAACTGCTGTGGCCATCTTACATGATGCAGAAGAGTGGTGAAAAACATTCATAAATGTTGAATTTTTACTGAATTAATCTGACTTCTGAATTTTAATGCTGTACTAAGAACACTGGTATTTATACATTCTGTGATGACCTGCAGACCACTTTGCTTATAAATGCAAAGCCATCAGTTTGTTCTGCAGCATATTATAGACATAGCTATGCTACAAACTAGCAAAGCCTTATCAGTTTTTCATCTGATGAGATTTCTTGGGTTTTTGTTTTAGGCACTGAAAAATCTTGCTTTTTGCAAACAAAACCTTGCTTTGAAGAGCTCACTTGAAACCAGTAAATGGGTTTACTGTAGAGGATAGGGAGAAATTTGCCAATATTTTGGGAGGCTGCTGAATTGAATACACTAACTATCAAGAACTCAGATTTGGTGAACTAAAACTATGTATCTATTATTTATACCTCAATACATGTTGTAATCACAGTCTACAAAAGACAAGTATTCAGGGATACAGTGCAGTGGAGTGGGGAGAAGAGAGAACAACTGGAATTTGTTATTCATCAGGAATAACTGTTTCTTTCTTTGTTAAACCACAGAAGACATAGGGTCTTACCTTAAAAAACGTATCATGACCATATAATGCCAGAATAATGTGCTTTTTCAGCCCATTATCCCATCTCTTCAAGGTTTTTGAGAGCTCAAATCTTTCTGTTCTTCAATTTATCAATAATTTTAGAAATCTTTGTGTAAGTTCTGTTAGTATGAAAAAAGAGAAGGATCTTCTGAGCCTGCTGCTAAGTAGGAAGAGAATTACCTCTTCATTATCAAGAGCTGAAAACTTTTCCATTTTTAATATCAGATTTCAGTTTTTTAAGTGCTTTTTTCAGCAAGTTTTAACACCTGTTACATTTATTTACCCTGAGTTGTTTTTTTTTCAAAAGGGAAGTGAAATCTGGCATTTGCCAAGAGGTCACTGATATAAATATGAATATTTTCTTAAAGTTCTGAAAGAGTTTTCAACATTGGTGAAGTCTAGGTCACCTGAAGACCCCAGTTACAATATTTTAGCAAAGATGCTGTGAGTCAAATTGATGTGTACTTCAGTAGATGCCTTGGACTAATGGTGGCAGCTTACAATCACAAGGTGGCATCAGTATGTCAGTGCTTTTATTTCCGAGTCAACTAACAAATAGTTAAAGATGCAAGAATATAATAATTCTAAGTCACTTGGAAAAAATAATGTAAGCAATTTAGAGGTGATGTTAGAAAGCAGTCTGCTGTTAAATCTCAGGGCTGTCAGCTGATATGCCTTTCAACACCTTTCATGACCTTTTTGAATTTTACTGTGGTTAGATCAGTAATAGAAAACAGTCTTCATGGAGCTTATTATTAAAGGCTGTATTTAAAAAAAAAACAATGCATAAGATTTCTGTGTAAAGTTGCTTGGTGGTAAAATAATATGGTATAACTTGATAGACTGGTATGAATTATGCAATGCATATATAATGGACAGTATATTTTTTGAGGCAGTGAAAATGAAAATATAAATGTGTTACGAAAATGAAAAGTTAATACAAACTTTTCTGATTCTTCTGTTCTGGTTTGCAAAACAGTTTCTACATTTTTGTTTTCTAAATGGATCAGCCATGAATGTACAATAATGGAGATTAACTCAACAGAGACAAAAAAATAGATTTTCTCGCGCCAGGCTACATGTGGTACTACTCATGTGGTTAACTGTTGACAACATGATAGGTATGAATTAATACTACTATATTTTGTATTCAGGGTCTTGTTTCAATTACAGAAGTTTATTATGTAATGATACTTAAAAAAAAAAAAAAAGTATTTTACATGGTTAATTGCCAAGGCTCTGGCATTTCTGTTTATCTTTACAGAATAGTGTATAATTTAGTGTCGGAAAGTAGTTCCAAGATGAGAAATGGAGTCTTCTGCACTCTTAAGCAGCTAAGTCAGAGCTGAGTATAGAAGGACTGGAAATCAAAGGTTGTCAAGGCATAGTGCATTGATGAACAATTATGAGTACAATTCTTTGCAGCTTTCAAGAAACTGATGTTTTACATTTCTCTCAGATATGCAAATATCTTTCACTGACTACTAAAATGTACCATTTCATGTTATGGTATCATTATAAGATAAACATAGAAATGTTAAAATGATCATTCTGGCATCTAGAATTGGGTTCTATGTCTGCCTGTGGGACTGGCAGTTATCACTTAGGCACTGAGTCCAATTTTTATCTGCAGGAAGGTAGCTTAAGATGCAAGATGATCTTAAGATGGTTCTATATTATGTATAATTTATCATGTTGCACTGTAGTCTGTCATGGATTTTTGCTTCCTTTTACAGGGGAGTATATATATCTAATATATATCTAGGCTGATTTGTAGTGTGCAAGGGTAAGGTATTGCTATTAGTATTACTACTTATAAAAAATAGGTGCAAAAATGTAAGGTTGTTTCTGCTGTTGGCTATTTCAATGCAGGAAAACAGATAGGTTTTTTACCATCACTGTGAAAATATGTCATTGTTTTCAGCAGCCAAAGAGGAATTTGATAAAGACTCACAAAAAAAACCCGTACAACTTGGCTACTCACAGTGCTTAAATATTATCAGACCCCATAACAGCTTTCTTATGGCAAGGGTTTGTAACATTTCACAGGTGATGTACCATATTACATTGTTCTTCCTCAAACTAAGGTGGAGTTTAGCTGGGCCCAAGAAGAAGTTGAATAAACTCAGCAGATCCAGGAGCTGAGAAACAGCTGCCTTTCCCAGGTGACAGTCTCGAGATGCTGGGTCCCTCTGCTTCTGATCTGCAGACAGTCTGGCTGCACATTGTCCAAAATCCCCTTGCACCTGCTTAGGAGGCTGCTGGCTTACCCTTAAGCAACTCCAGGGAGTGTTGCAACACTCAAATCTTTCATATACAGTTGTGGATAAGGAGTAAGGCTCTTTGGGTCCGCCATTTGCTTCTGTTGTGTGTATGAGATGTTGGAACAGTCTTGGGAAGCCACAAAGCACAAGGAGAAGTTACATAAGGAGAAGGAATGTGTCTTTACCACCACAAGTAAGAGGGGAAGACATAAGAGAGGAAAAAACCCACATTCAATGGTGAATGTGCTGTGCTCTCAAAGTCATGCCTAAACATAATCATGTACTTGAATAGTAGATCAGCAGAACTTTTCTATATTAGGCTTCTTCCCTAACAGGTCTTTATGCTACATTTTAAATCAATTTCTAATGTTGTTATCATTCCTCTGATTTTATGGTTAATTTTTCATCAGTTTTGGTCTCGTTTGTGAACTGTCCATGCCTAGATTGCAATTTCACATAATACAAATAATTATGCAAGACTGCAAAAAGGATTTATTCTTTAACAAGTCCGGTAGCTGACATAATCTGAAGCTTAAGATCTGTAATTAGTCAACTGATTTTTGACTACCATTATTTGTGCTCTGCTTGGAACAGAACAAAACAGCCACTCTCCTCCCAAAGCAAGTGGCTTAATTACAGGAATTTTTTCAGTGTATATAAAACCCATTTTCCAAAAATAATCAGGAAAAATGTACGTTCTTTACATGCTCATAAAAATTATGTAAGGAGGGTTATGAAAATGATGATGAAAACTTCATCTTAGAAGCAGATTAATTGTTGTGGTTTTTTTTTATTTATTTTTCAATCTATGGAGATGCTACAGTGGGTGTTTCTCAGAGTGTAAGCCTGATTGACTGATGATTTCTGTTTCACAGCAGCATATTACCAGATATTTCTCTCCTCCCTTTCCACTTGAAGAAATAGCACTGTGGTATTATAAAAGGCTTGTGCTACTTTGGACTAGGTGGAATCTAATAACAGCTTCCACTCAGCAGGTGACACTTTAATACTCTTTAATATTCTCATAAAAATGGAATATGAAGCAGTTGTTTGTAGATGTAAGCTGGAATGAAGAAGAAGGGCTCTTCTGTTATTTCTTTCCCTGTGAGTTTTTGTCTGTTGATTAGAAAAATTATTATCTTCATGGTTGCTTGTTTTGAGTGGCTGTCTGGAGGCCCAGCTGTGGAGCACCAGTCTGAACTAGAGCCACATTTTCTCTGTTCACCTGTCAGCTTGGTTCATCTAG
Organism: Rhagologus leucostigma; assembly: GCA_013397725.1. Lineage (NCBI taxonomy): Eukaryota > Metazoa > Chordata > Aves > Passeriformes > Rhagologus > Rhagologus leucostigma. Next base: position 226,611 of record VZTD01000670.1, read on the forward strand.
ATGGAAAGAAAAACTTTGACCTCCTGAAGTGATGCGGCATGAGCTCAGATCAGCTCTGGGCTAGCAACTTCATCCTGACTCTGGCTTCTGCCAGGTGTTGGATGATTGGACTGAAGCTGGCTGAGCATTTAATTTTGGAAGCAGTGGTGGAATGATGGTTTTACCATGGAATTGGAACATTCTGAGAAAAGTGGAGACAAATAAGCTGTTATTTGTAGCAAACTGTACAAAGTGAATGAACAAAGTGTCTGATGTGTTTGGGAGAAAGCAGAACTACCTCAACAGGTGACTGGTGTCAGTGGCTGACCCAAATGCCTGCATTCACCAAGAGCACTTGCACTCGCACTGACTGGAGTGAGGATTGTGCAAATCCATGGTGACTCAGGTGGAAATGCTTTTGAGAAGGAGTTGAGCTGAGAGAGATACAAGGATAACGTACTGCTTGCATGTCTCTCCATCACTGACAGTGGAAGATTTGAGTATAATTCTCTACTAGCTAGCTTTTTTTTGTGAGGCTTTTTTTTGCTAGGCAGAACAGGTATGGGACTCATCTGTCCAAGGTACTAGTTATCCTGGACTCCCTTCCTTGGCAGGGGAGGCTTAAAGGAAGCTGTCTTGTGCATCATGCCCTACAATTATTCCAGTGTTTCCGCTGACTGTAAAGGCAACATAATTTCTAAGCATGCAGAAGTTTGAAATGAAATTGAACATGACAATAAATAGTAGGAATGTGCTTTAAAATGATGTTACTGGCTTTTCAGAGCTCTCATCTCTGTCATGCTTAGCCTTTGAAGGAGGATATGTGCTAGAAAATGCTAATGGTTTTCTTAGTGACATTGAGGGGAGATGCACAGCTGATGGGAAAGAAAAAAATCCAGATCTTAGTCAGGTATTGCCTTTGCCCTCTCATTGTGAAGTAATCTGAATCGAATAGAGAAATAACTGACTAATAGAGAAAAAGCAGATGAGGTAGCAGAGATTGTGCATCTGCCATTTTCAGCACTGAGACGTGTTTACTGGAGATCAAAAGATGGTCTTATAATTTGGATCTGAATTTTGGAATGCTTCCTGCTTCCCTTCACATGTTCTAATACAAGGCTTAAATTTTAGTTGTAAAATTTCAAATATTGATGTGCACAAAAGCATGTGATGTGTTTCAACGCTTGCCACCAGAAACATGCTGTCTCCTTTGGTGAGAAGCCTGAGAAAATGAAGGGCTTCCAGCAGTTGACCAATTTGACAAAAACTTTGAAACTTGATCCGTAAGTAAGAGGTTTTAAAATTTGTGTTTCCCTGACAGAATCACAAGCCTGATGTGTTTGACTGTAAGGGGTATGTACGTAATGATTCTATTCATGATATTAAGGACATCTTCTTCCACACATCATCAATGATGGCTGCTTATGAGATACTGTGCTTATAAGAAGTTGGATATGTATGCTTAAGTGTTTGTGGGATTAGGATTTGCCTTCACTTACTCTTTTGATTTTTGTCTAATTCAAGGGAGTTATGGGATTGGCTTTTGAAGACATGACGTACTGGTGGCTTCAGAAACTACTTCCCGTCTTACTAAGTGTTCTCCAAAAATGGACTGAGTTTACAACTGAGTAATAATTAAAATATAGGCCAGGAGTGGTAGAAGGTAAAGCCTGCTTGCCAGTTGAAGTTTCTGGCTTGGTAAAATTCTGGTGCCTCTAAATATTTCATCTTAATAACGTAGTACCTGATGTCAGGCTATGTTTACCTCTTTGTTCTACATCTGCTTAATGTAGTGGTTTCTGTTGCTCATTAGAGATGGATGTTAGGTGTGTAAAGTAACTATTTACAGTTGCTCTTTATGTTTACATTTTCTGGCTGTATCTTTAGGCAATTAACAACAATTTAGTAATAGTTGTACATTTTTGGGTTTTTAGTTAGGTTTATTCAACCATTTTGCATTTTCCAGACAGCTGTTGATGTGAAACTAAGGGTGGAGATCTGTAATTACTTCAAAGGATACCAGAATCTGTTTATTATTTTCAACACAAGTAATTAAATCTGTCACAATGTCTATTATTTAGTGGCATGAGAGTAAATGATACTTTATAATGTTGTCATTAAACCAGTTTCCCCCCTCCCCCATTCATTTCCTTCCTTATGTTTTTGTAGCACATTATTTTCTTCAGGCTGAATTCTGTATTGGAGCTGCACAACAGTAGATCTGATCTGATTAGGGAGGTAAAAATGTGACTGTGAGAATACTCATCTTGGGAGAAGATACTTGATTAAAGGAATGGTGGGATACAGACACAAATCTGTTTGGAGAGATGTTGAGTGAGAAAATCTCAGAAATATCCCACCATATTTGTAGGCTCATAACTCACTATAAAACTAAATCTCTTGTTTTAACATGATGATGAAACCTCAGGAAATTATCATCTTAAGGTTTGAATCCGTATCTGAAGTTCATCCAGGCTGTTACACCCTGAAGTTCTATACAGTCTGGCTGCATCTCACATAAGAATAGGCTTTTTATTTTAGTGAGGTTTTTTGCTACTTCCTGCCTCTGCTTCATCTGGAAATGCTGTAAGAAAAGTCTTTCTCATCATATGATATTTCTTATTGATATTATTACTATTTCAGCATTTCATATTCCAGAGTGGGTGGAGGTTACAAGGATGATAATTCAATTTAATATGTGACTGTGTATAAAGAAATTTTTGGTTGAATCATGTGGGGGAAAGCAAATAGTTTTAAAGCATCTTTATTAAAATACACCACATGACTTGTAGTGTCCTGGAACAGTGCCTCAAAATTGCTGTCTGGGATTGTAGAGTAGCAAGAGTGAGTGCCCCTGGTATACCTATTACCTGTTTTGCATCAAGACTCAGTTATGCTAGACAGAATTTTCACTGTATTCTCTGAGTACTTAGTGGACTCAAAATAACAAAAATTACTCACAATGCATTATATATATCTTGCACTACCCTTCTATAATGATATCAGTATTCATGAAGATGATTTATTTAAAATAGGGTAGTGAAAGTGTGGTATTTTGGTTTTTAATTCCTGGCCCTCCTCATTAAGCAATTGCAAAATATTCCTGACTGCTTATGTGCTGAGTGTCTCTGTGGTGGTCTATCCATGAGTGCCGGAGAGGTGGAAAAATTCTCCTACCTGAAATGACAGTGAGTCTACTGGCTGCAGCCAGAAAATGCCCTCAAATGTTTGTCTGAAGTAGCATATATATGATATTCGGCTTTTTGAGAATTGTTCAGGATTCTTTCAAATAACACTTTTTCATTGGAAAATGCTTATTTTTTAAAACTCTTAATTAAACAATCTATTTGTTTTCTTAGTCTCACGGAAATTTGGAGGAGGGGGTTGTGGGTTTTGTGTTTTTGTAAACCAATCATCTCTGCAGTTTTCCTGTGCAGGGATATTGAGGAAGAAAGAGGAAGAATTTACCACATTCCTCCCTGGAGGTGTGGGAAACTACGGATGAGATTCAAGCCCCCACTTAGACTGAGAAGTGCCTTCAGTGAGAGGCAACTGTGTACCCTGAGATAGATGAGATGTAATAAACCCAGCTGTCTATTTAAATAGTTTGAGTCAACACTCCATGAAACACTGTCCCATTAAGGCAAATGTGTCCACTACCATTCCTCATAATAACTGCCTACTGTCCAGGTTCTTGGTTATAGGTAATACGTAAAAATATGTTTTCTCATGGGTGAAATACTCAAAAAATAAAATCTTCCACAGTTTCAGCAAAAAAACCCAACTACGTGGTTGTTATTACCTGGTTTAGTGGAAACATAAAGTACAGGAGAAAAAGTGTATGTGCTCTGAAAATGAAGTATTGTTCTTGAATATTGAAAATTGTCTTTCATGACAAATGTGTTATAGCTCAGAGATTGCTCTGAAAGGAATTATTTTTCATGTTCTCTAAAAGTATTTTCAATAATGTGCAGTATGACCAAGGAGTTGGTTCCTCAATAGAAACTGCAGTTGTCCTGAGCATATCTCAGGACTTTATCAGGGTAAAGCACATCTTTATATGAATTTTTCTGCTCAGACTATGCTTAGATTTGAGGGTTTTTGTATTGGACTACTTAGCTGAGTTGAAACTCATATAAATTTTTTGGCTCATTTTTCATAAAGCTTGTGACCTGGCTTCCAGTGAATATCCCTTTCCAGAGTACTACCTAGGTCACTTGTAGCTAGCCTGAAAGAGATGAAATTGTGACTCAGCACAAAGAATAAGAATGTTCCCACACCTTCTTATAATCCGAGAGGTGAAGGAGCTTGAGCTCCAATGTGCTCTCCAGTTATTTGTTCTGGGAATAAGTAGAAACTATAATTTCTTGTTCTTTCCTTTCACAAGTTGTGTAACTTTAATGTACTTCTTTTGAAGTATCTCCAGTGAAAGGCCAGAGCATCTTTGTGGTAGCCATTTTATTATACAGAATGAAAAGGTTTCCTATTCCAGCATAGGAGAATTGAAGTGGAATTAAATATCTATTAACCCCCATCTCCCTCTTAAAAAAGCCCAACAACTTGCAAACCAATTGATCAAGTACAAAAACATCCATGCTGTAGTAATGAGGATGCATTTGCTCCCTTCTGAGACAGCTGTTCCACAGTGCCGTGCAGAGGATCTTTTTTTTTTAATATGAACTTTCTGTTGCAGTGCATATACTCTAAATTACTAAACTACATAAATATTTAAGTGAATTCAGCTTTACTGGTAGACGTGCAATTCCCCAACAGCTGAGATTTTCCTTTACCTATGTTCTCACAATTGCGTGAACTAAGAGTTGTAGTGCAGGTAGCTTTTTTTTCCTTTTTTTTTCATGAGAGAAGGTTTTAAGGAGAAAATGTAAGGAATTCCAACTATTACGATAACGTTTTTATTCTACTTTGGGTCTTTGGGATTCAGTATTTCAAATACAGTGTATCCCTCAAGTTATTTTTATCTGGCTTTTTGGCAACAGTTAACCCGCTTTTTCTAGCTATGTTGTATTTGCAATCAAAAATCAGTGGGAAATATTTTTGTTTACACTGTCTAACATTTAAGAAAAAAAAATCTACAGAATTCTTGGTAGAACACTGAATTTCTATAGGATTTTAAACACAGAGGAAAAAAAATTATATCATTAAATCTTTGATCTTAGGGTACTTTTATGCTGACATTACCTGGATTTATTATTGGTTTTCTTATTGAGGTGGCTGTAACAGCAGCCATTGATGGCACAAGGGTGCCTGTGAGAGCATGGCCCAGAGCAGGATGGAACAGAGTCCAGCATTCTGGAGTCTTGCCTGGTGTCTGTGCCAGGTGGAGCAGTGACTTGTCTGGGCAGCTGGATGCTCCTCCATCTCTGCATTGTAGCCTGCTGAACCTTGTAGCCTTGCCTTTAGATGTGTTGTTCTTCAGGTCCTCTGGGACTGTATCTCCCACATTCAGCTAGACATCTCCAGCTTCTAATTTAGTCCAAGGACATAAAGAATGGATGCCACCAGGTCACACAGAGGAATGACACTTTTAAAATAGCAAACAGCTGATACTTGTATTTTATTTTTAGCTCATTTCCTGTTGTTTTCCTGTGGCTGCTGATGTCACAAAAGCTTCCTTTCTAGTCGCTTTGCTTAAAATATACATACATTTTTGCATATATGCATCTTCATGCCAGAGTTTGGCATTGTTAAATTGTCCAGTGTATTTGCTTATGAATGAAGCAGTATTGGCTCAAACTCCTTGAGAATGAGAACTGCAAGGAACTTGCAGAAGGGCCTTTCTGTGAGGCTTTTTCTTCTTCTGTGAACACAGCCCTGAGAATTTAGATGCTCAGCAGGCTGTGTTCCCAACCTGTGTGCTTGTAGCATGGGCAGGCAGATGTTTCCCCTGACAGAGAGTAGACAGTAGACTTCATTCTTGGCCCTGTCACTGAATGTCTCTTCTCCTCTACTTTACAGCAAAGGATTGAGTCAACATTAGTCCCCTGTAGGACTTTATGTCAGAATGAGTCATTTATCAGGAGTTACCATATTTATATGGACTGTAAGGGGGAGTAGGGTCTTCAGATGCTGTAATAATAATAATACAGGATGCTGTCCCTGGAGGTGTCATGTGGATTCTTGCTCTCGCCTTTCTATTTTTAATTCCCCTTTGAAGTGAGGTTATTGAGTCATGCATGACTAAAAGAAATGCAACAGACAATAATTCAGCTTCCTTATTTCTTGCCCTATTCATGCACTGACCAGACACTCTTTGTCTTCCTAATTTCCAATCTCCTCCCCCATATCTATTCACTTCCTGAATTTCTTTGGCTTATAATAACACTGCAAAATCCATATGATTACTCTTTTAGGCTTATTGTTTCCTTTTTTTCTCTGAGGGGTAGCAGATTCTCATAAATATAAGTTGTTCCTGGACAGGTAAATTTTAGCACATGCAGCATTGAAATAAAGTGTTAGGTATTACAAGGAGTTCCCAGCCTTTCATAAGCAAACATGTAATTAGAAATTATGTATTTATTCCCTGCTGGGCATTTGCTGGAGTTGGAAAGAAGAGGAATTATGTCAAAAGCTGATTTTCTGTGTGTTTATTTTCCCATTATTTTCTTACTGCATGAGAGTGCAACAGAACCAAAATTTTTAAACAGTACTGCATGTTGTGGTTCAGTCCTAGTGTCACATTATAATATTTGCCACAACATCATGTCCAGTGGCAGTTGAAGCATAAATTATCCATATTTTGTTCAAAATGTCCTGTTCTTGGCACATTTGTGTGCATATTTTTTAAAGAATCTGTAGATGTCTCTAATGAGTGAGTTCTATTTGTACTTAAGTGGCATTAGGATCCTGGCTGTAGTAACAGCACCCAAAAGACAAGGGTTTTACCATTGTCCATCTGGACGTGAAGTCTCTCAGTTGCATTAGTACATGGAGTCAGTTCTCCTTCTGTCTAATTGTGCAGTGAGTAGCCACAGCTTCCATTAGAGGTCCTTCAGCAGAATATCTACATGATAGATGCACTCTTAGAGATTTCGTGTGGCGCACTCTAGCTTTCTCTAAGTGGAATATGCATATAACATTCTATTTAAACTTCTCTTAATTTTCTTCTTCTACCAGGTATTATGACAACTTTACCCAGTGCACAGAACGTGAAGCCAACAATGCAAGTTGCTTTTGGCCAAACCCCCTTGCAGAAGGCTTTATCACTGGAATTCATAAACAATTCTTTTCAAACTGTACTTCAGAAAAGGTTCACTGGGAAGATCCACCGGATGAAATTCTCATAACACTGATCTTGATCCCAGTCATGTTGACATGTGCCATGATAACACTGGTAGTATGGTGCAGCAAGAGAAGTGATATCCTGGTGTAAGTTTTTCCTCTGCACTTTCTTTTTCTTCATTTCTTTCTTCCCTAAACACTAAGAAAAGAGGATGAAGAGAGGAACTTGGCATAAAGATTTCAGATCTGCTGAAGCGGAACCAGTGAGATACTGAGATGCTCCTGTGAACGAAGAGCTGCCTGCTGCTGCTGCTGCTGCACGTCATTGCTTCTGTCTTGACCATGAGTGTTGCTGGTGGAAAGCTCTATTTCCATCAAGCCTCATCAACATGGAATTCACAGGCAGCTCCCGGAAACAGGAGAGTTCCCAAGCAAATGGACTCCTTGTCTGCAAAAGGGGTAAAGTTACTTTCCTATGGGTAAAGCTGGCTGGTAAAGTTTTGCAAAGCTGTATGTGTGTAATACTGGCTGTGGGGGAAGTGCTATCTCCTGAGGTTTTGTGCAGGGCACTCGAGGTTTTCATCTGTGAACCTGGTGACTTGGAGAGATCACTGGCAAAGGAACTGATCATGAATGTAACCAGGTGGCAGCTTTTCCTAGAAGCTAGTCAAAGTCATCATTATCAAAAACGGGAAGTATTGTTCTGGCAAAGAAACAATTTATGTGTCCAGTGACTATCTGCACAGGGAAATTACCATGCCACATTATTAAATAGTTTATAAAATTCCTTTAAGCATGGCTACTTGGAATTACATGTCTTACAAACAAACTCTGTGAGGATGTACAGGTCTTATTTTACAGAGCTGGAAAATGTGAGAGGAAATTGGTTGATTATAAATATACTGAGGAGTAATGAAGAAACTATCCTATGCCAGACTCTTTATTTTTCCTCTTTTATAATTATTATTCTTGACGACTTGTGTTCACTGTATACTCCCCACTCTTACTTCAATTTGTGCAAATGATATCTTACAAATAAATATAAAGGTGTCATGTTGATTGAGGTGCCTTTCAGAGTATTGTACATAAATAATTCCTCATCCTGTGAAGAGTATGGAAACTGAAGTATGAACATCAAACCTTGGAATAGAAGTAGGAGGAAAGAGAAAAAATTCAACTCAGACATCTTAAAGTTATGTAATAGTTGAAATGAAGATCATATGCGGAACAAAAGAACTTCTCTGTGTTGCAAACCTTCCTTTCACAAAATGCATTTCAGTCCAATGCTGTTGTATGACAAGTGTGCAATATCTGTTACAAGGGACTATTCATTTTTCCATACCTTATGCACACAAATAAAATACAGTTGAATGGCCGAGTAATTGTGTTTTATATATTTTATAGTTAGATTTTCTCCTTTAGAATTCTGGCTCTGTGTTTGAGACTTAGGTCTGTGGGTATGAAAAGCATTTTTGTGCTTGAATCAAGTTACAAGTGCTCAATTTACTAGATTATTTATCTACATACATTATATATAGATAAATAAATAACCCCTATAAGCTGTACTGGTTTGTTTTCATGTCCTTTCACAAGGGTTGAAAGCACCAACTTGTTTTTTCATTATGCTAATGCTGGAATGATTCAATTTCAAAAGCGTTTCCTGTGTGTTTTTCCAGAGACTCTTTCTCATTCTCTAGATGCTAGCAGAAATTGCTCTTTGTAAAAAAGAGGAGTGAAATAATGTACTAAGGATTTCAGTTTAATTTTCTATTAAACTGTTGTTTTCTGTATGAAAATGCTTTGGACCACCAAAACTAGTGGTGACTTAAAAAGCCCAACCCATTCATTTTATCCAAAATATTGTTTGGTTAAGCATTTTGTGTGGCCAAAACCAAACAATCTTATATTCTGCATGGAGTTTTATTTTAATCCTCATTTTACTTGAAGTTCAGCACGCTTCAAGGCGAGTTTCAAAACTTTGGTTTGGAAACCACATAGCAAAAATTTTGACTTTTAAAAAAACACATTCATTTCAACCTAATTGGCATGTTTGGGGCAAATTCTGGACCATTTCTGACTCATTTGAAATTGTGTTCACCTGATGAACAGGTCGTCTGAGAGATACCAGTCAGCTTAATTCATAAGCTTAATTTATAAAACAGATTGGCCTGGGTACTAAGTGAAGAAGAAAGCTTGGTGACTTCACACCACCAGATGTGTACTGTCGTCTTTAAAAGAATGCCATATTTAAAATCTCTAGTTCAAAGAGTCTCTAAAAATATAAGATCCAAAGAAATAGTAGATTTTACTTCATGTGCCGTGGAGTAGGGGTAGAGGATTCTGTCACTAGTCTGTGCTTTGGAGGTGAAAATTTATTCATTGTTGTGTGTCTTCCTCATCCAGGTGTGATTTTCCATTGATTTTTATATAGCTGAAGAAGGGCAGAGAAGTTGAAACAGTGCATGGGAAACAACTCTGGTTATTTAATGTAGTCTCAGTGGTTAAAATCTGAGCTATATTTATAGTGTTTTTAGGAAAAAAGCAGCTGCAGTAGTCAGTACTTAATAGTTGTGTACATTAATAGGTACCCAGAATGATAATTGTTGAATCTTTTAACAGAGGTTGTACTATGTGTTAATGAGAGTTAGTGATTATTTTCTGCTGTATGGACCTTGCTACCTCTCCCCCAAAGCCTATTTCCACTGGCAAGAAAATCACATCTGGTACTAAGAATCTGGCTCATTTATTAATTGCAAATTAATTTGATGTCACAACAGAGTCTCAGGAATAAAGATATTCAAAAAGAAAGAAAATAACTTGTTCAAAATCCTTCCTAGAACAGGAACAGTGGTTGATCTCCAGCAATGTTTAGGCCAAAAGAGAAGTGACAGCTACCTGACATTGCTAATTGCTGTGAGTGGGATTTCTTGCATTCACTGACAGATGAGGAAGTGTTTCTTTCCATGGGGCATAAGAGCTTCAGCAAAGAGTTAACAGAAGATGGTGAGTAGCAGGACCAAGACAAAGGCAGAGACAGCTGTCATCTCTTTCAAGAAAAATAGCAGGAGGCCAAAGGAGGAACAGAGCTGCTTCAGGGCAAGGACAAAGATGGTCAAGAACACAAAAATTCAGTACTTTCTTCCAAGAGTATGACCTCACCATAAGCAGGTTAGTAGCAAGTGTCCCTTGGGGCATTGGTAAGGAATGGTGAGGAAATCCTGCATGCTCTTTGCCTCTGTCCAATATTCATGCGGAGGGAATCAACAGCCTCTTTCATTTCTGGCATCCCCACAATTAAATGAATGTATATGGTGTAAATGCCCTTCTACACAGACTGGGCATCCAGATGAATTTACATGAACGCTCAACAGGTGTGCCCCTTTTTTCACTGGTGTAGGTGGTGTCTCTTCCTGTCTAAATGTCATGTGTGGATCCTGGCAGCAGGTGTCTACCTGCTCCAATATGTGGGATCTTTCGGAAACTGAAGCAAAGTATGACTTTTGCGAGGCAGCACTGCAGTGCTGGACATCATTTTGCTTAAGCCTCAATCGTCAAAAGCATGAGGGTATTTCAGAAAATGAAAGGTTCTGACCTGCATTTGCAAAGTCTGAGTTCCATTGGAAAAACAGAAAACATTGTATTTTTTTAACTCATGGGTGGGTTGGAAGGATAAGGACAATTAGTCTTTATTTTAGCAATTAGGCTGTCATTGCTTCTGAATACAAGAAGAATGGAGCTCTGTATGTGCTTTGACAGAAATACCTACAAGAATGCAGTGTTGTCTTAATACTCAGAAGAGGAAACAGAAAAAGCTATTGAATTTTAGTTAAAGAGTCTGTGTTTCTGCTACTCTAACAAAACTTTGAAATAAGAAGCTGAGACCTTCAAATAGCTCTATGGATTTGATAAGAAAAGCAAATTTTCTGCACAGTAGGAAATCTGAGGAGCATTGAGGCTACTACCTTGTCTTTGGCTAAACTCTCAGCAGAACATTTTGAAAGGAGACAAATAGTAATGGTGCATAATGGACATAATCTGTCAACACTAACTGTGCCAAAACACTCGGGGAGTAGAGGCAGAGCCAGGTGGTCACAGGCAGTTTAGAGGTACCACCCTGCTTAGAGTTGGCTGTGAGAGCTAACTCTGCTCAGAAGTGTCTGGAGACACATCAGTGTGATGCTGTACTCGGCTTTGAGGGATGTGCCTTTTTTTGCCTTATGCAGAAACCATCACTAGTGTGATGGCCTGACTGCTGGAATGGAGACAGCTTGAAAGGAGTCTGTAAAAGATGTTCCTTTGTAGAATGTCGTGAGAGAGTGCGTATACAGACAAGACTACCAGGCACGTTACTGGGGTTTTTTTTGGAACCTGCAGGGTTGGCTGCAGCATAGCTGGAATTACTCCTTAAGATTTGCCATTCAGATATAACTGAGTTCTGTCTAAATCCTTCAGGGTGGGATATTTTTTTCTTTTAAAGTTTTTCTATCTAGGGTGTAGGTATCTGCATGAAAATAGGGTCTCGTACCTCGTTTTCATCACATTCTAAGGGAGACACTTGGTTTTCATGAGACTGATGGTCAGAAATGCTCTCAACCATCAAATGGATCCCAGTGACAGTTTCACTGTAGCATCAGCTACAATGTAGACATCTAAATTACAGAGGATGTTAATCATGCTCCCAGGCACCTTAGACCTCTGTTCTTCAGTGCCCTTTCTGAGTAGGGAATAATCTTGGAAGGATGCTATGAGGATAAGAAAGTGAACGATCACAAGTTACTTAAAGAACATTGAGTTGTGGAACATACATACAACAATCTAATGGTTCAAAACGACAGCAATTAGAAAACCAATGGGAAATACAGGGAGAATTTTCCTGATTCAGTCCATTTGGCTAATTGTTTTTCTTTGTTGTTACTTTTTTTATTTGCGGTTACTCTTTTTTAAAAATTAATGGACTAGGAGGGGGAACTAAGGAGCCTGTGGCTGTTAAAGCAGAGCCCTAAGTTTCTGAAAAATGCTGTTGTATTTCTCATCTATGATTAACATTCACATGGGTCTTTTGTCATATTCATTCTGCTGCTCAGAACAGCAGGAGAATGCAATTTTTTCCTGACAGTTTCAGTACCATTAAAGATTCAGAATAACAACAGTGGAAGCTTTTTAGCACATAGCTGCTTAAAGGTGAAATATGTTGAGTGACTTGGAAACTAACTGAACTATTCTTGGAGAGCACACCAGGGAACTGCATAGGTATAGAGACAGTGAGTGGGAACACAGAGAATTCCACTGGCACAAATCACTTAATGTCCTAGGAAATTATGATACATTTAATTGCTCACCTCATAAAAACAACTTTAGCTTCTCATTCAAAAACAACTGGAGAAAACCTAATTATGTATGTAAATACGTACCTTATTTCTCCCTACTCTTCAACAGGACTGTAACGTTAACTGCAAGGGGATGTGCTGCTATTTTCCAGCTAATAGTTGTTGTACTATGTATGTGGCGACTCCATGACTGTGTGTGAGTGGTATATCTGCTCAACATTTGGTACATAAACACATTCTATATAAAATAGAAAAAGTTATGTTGGTGCCTGTCACTGCAAAGAGGAAATCCCACTGGTTTATGTGCATGAGAAGCCATTGGAGGCACATATGCCATTTCAGCATGGTTTAGCCCTTAGCAAGAGGACAGAGCCAAGCTTCATTAGAACCGAGACACTTAGGGAGACCAACTGATACCAGTCTTGGAGCATACCTGTGTCTGATCAGACTCCTGTAACAACAAAACATTCAGATTTTGACAGATAATATTAATCAATTGTTATAAAAGCAAAGATATGTATTTTATGAGAATTGAACAGATTGTTTTGTTAGTAGCTTGGATAGGAACTAAATTGGAAAGCAATAGCACATTCAATCATTCTTATTTCAAGTAAATGTAATGAGACTTGGATTTGAGCAAGCTTTAGAATTCTAATTAAACTAAATATTCACTTCTAGATAAAATAATGCATGCAAAGTTACACATTGATTTTTAAGGTGTTCTCTGCCCTTTGCATGAATTCTAACCTGAATGAAGAGATAAGGGTAAGGAAAAAAATAAAAATGCCAAATTATTTTATGAAATATCAAGAATTTTGCTCATTTATTGAAACAATTTTTTTTTATTGCTTTGGAGTATTTTGGAATTTTGACTTTGTATAAAAGTACATTACTCTCTTTAAGGTCAGCATTGATACTCTTTCAAAGGCATGAAGGTATTAACACAGACAACTGGTGCCTTGCTTTCTGTTTTATTTTAGGTGAAAATATTGGACACAGTTGTGTCAGGATCACAGTCTGAGCCAGCAGAGCTGAAGGAACAGCCGAGTCAGATTATAAAGGAAACCATCTTAGTTGTAGTGGGGCACTGTAGCAGAGTGCTGCTTGGGGCTATCTGGAGTCACTCTGCAGACTGAAAGGCCTCACTTGAGAAGACTCGAGTTTGCTGTGTTTTGACAAAGGAAATAATTTTTAAGGACCACTATTAGTAATCGAGGTCACAGTTTATAGAAACTTTCTAGAATCAGCATCTTAGAGATCAGTGTACTAGGATCCCTGTGCTGGGATTTTGAATAAGCGCATTCCCACAAGTTTGAGTGTCTAAGGACAGATATTTGTTAGAGTATAACATTTATGAGGTGGTTGCAATGAATTTTCCTGTCAGCAGGGAGTGAATCCCAGTTCTCTTGGACTGCCTAATTTGTCCCAGTTTATTTTAAAGTGAAGAGCTCTGCCAGTAGATTTTACCCTTTTTAGGAATTAATCTGGGCATTAAAACTACTTTTTAAGACATTTGGAGAAACACCAGTATTTGACAGTCGTGTTGGCAGAATATCTGCAGACTATCAGTTTTTTTCTGTCTTTCAACAATTTGGTTTTGCTAGCAAAAATAACATGTTTTAGGAGTACTTTCTTGAGCAGAGTAGCAGAACTGGCAGTCCTTTCTAATAACTAAAGCCTTAATACTTAACAAAAATTACTCTGATAAATCTACCACATACACTTTCTTTTCCTGAAAAGAGCATAAGAAAATCAAGCCATTAAGCATAATTTCAGTACTTCAGATGTGGTGACTGATCACTGGATCCTCCCCATCTGCATGCTCTATCTAATTGGAAATAATTATGAAATTATTTTTATTTAGCTGCCAAAAGTGAAGGAAAATGCTTCTGACTCTGGCTGCATACTTGGTAGATTATAAGACTGAAAGATAGAATGTTTTTTGTAATAGGCAGTACTGTCAATGTGTACTCTAGGGTAACAGTTTAGAAACAGAAATCTATGACTGTCAATAGGTCACAAATATTTCTATTACTGCAAAAGTGTACTAATGAAACAGGAGGGTTTTGCTGAGGAAAAATCAACATTATAGTATTTGCTTACATAAAGGATCCAATACGATAGTTTATGATGCCAGTTGAGTCTTTCATTAGAAAATAAAACCCAAACCCTGGTGAAGAGCAGGGATACAGTTAGATGAATTACTGGAAAAGCAAACACCTAGATCTGCGTCAGCTGCTGAAGTTTCCCAAATGTAAACAATGTTTGATTTGAGTCTGTCAAATGTTTTTTGTGGATTGCTATGATTAATTGTCCTGGGTTCCAGAAGTTTTAAGAACATTAAATTCAAGAGAACAAACGCAGCTAATCAAGTAAAATTTATAAAACAGCGCAACTTAAGTAATGTGTATCCCAGAGACCATAATGCAGTCAATTCTGTGTTGAAAAACCCACATTGCTCATCAGTTTTGGGGGTTTGTTTGTTTGTTTGTTTTCACAAATAACACTGGTCACAGTCTAGTGTTATCTATTGTATTACCATTTTAACCACAGAATGTCTATTGACTTGAAGTGAAATCTAAAGTCTAGAGTAGTACAATTGAAAGATGATGCATTTTTGTGTCTGGGGTACAACATTATCAGCTGTTGAACAGAAGTTGGTTAAGAATTGCATTTTCTCTGTATTTAAAAATCAAGTTACCTTTAACTTGGGTGCCTCACTTTAGGCTTGCACATGTGAAAGTTTTGATTTCACTTGGTTAGAGGTGGGTTAATTGTATAGGTCCAAACTAAGTTTTGTATTCTCTAATTGTATGGTATTTACAGAGCTTTATGAAAATGCTGATTTTCTGCCAGTGTACTTTATGGTAAGAAATCAGAGTTGGACTTCCTTGCTCTCAGAGGAGTAACAAAAAGGGTCAGCTCTTTGTCTGGAGACACCAAAAGGTGTCCTTTTTTGTGCAATTAATATCACTCTAGTTGCCATGATGAGAAGTTTCAGGGAGAAGTGTGGTAAGAAGTAGAGCAGCGCATCCTTTCTCTTTGGCTGAAATGCCTTTGAGTCCAATGACAAGGATGTGCTGCTGTCCGGAGAATTCAAAGAACAAGTACTTTGCTTTTGGACCACAGCATGTGCCTGTCTTAACGGTCTCCTTTAATGAGGTTAACTTTCATTTTAGCTCAATGGCTTTAAACAAATGTTGGTCAAACATTATCTCCACCATTGCATTTCTTAATTCTCTTTCATTCTCAGTGCAGTCTACAGAGTCTTAAAATCTTTTGCCCTTCAGAAATACACCAAGCAGCATTTAAGGTTCCTTTAAAATGTTTCTGGTATTTATAAATGTTAGCAGATGGAAAATATTACTTATTCCCCTTTATCTTGACTTCTAGATAGGTTAGAAAGATGTATATAAGGAGAAGTAAAAACTAACAGACATATTTTCTTGAGAAAAAAATGCCAGTTTCCATCTGATGTAAAACTTGACAGACATTTTACAGCACCTATAACAAGTGTGGTGTCAAAAATCATATAATCAGTGGATGTATTCATTTAAATTTTTATTATATTTGTAAAATTAATTTATGCAAAAGTTATAGACTGGTGTTTTCACTTGGTTTCTAAATTTCTCTAGTATATTAAAGTACACTGTATATTGTACAAAGGTTTTGTAACACAAGTCAGGACACGTAGGATGAATTTGTCATACTCATGTTCTGTTGTGCCCAAAGCTATTATTAAAATCAAAGTGTTCAGAGAAGAAAGGCCAGTGCAGTAACCAATTGGACCACCCAGCTCACAGACCAAAATAGAGCATCATTCTCTTTGTTGAATATATGCTATTCTTGCTCCTGGGGATATGTAGTTGGAGGGAAAAATGTGGCTGTTGTTCTTCCAAATATTTGTTATAAATGGAACTCACCGTTTACCCTTCTGTAAAGTACTATCCAAAGTAAAAGCCTTGGAATAAAAAAAAAAAATACAGTTCATGATGTCTCTTAGGAAGCATTATTTCAGTGCTCAAGGATACAGGCAAGGGAATTGATGCCTAACTATCCGGTGGAATTTGAAAACGGCCAGACATACAGTGTGATGAGCAGCCAACAAAAGTTGACTCTGTTTTGCACTTCTGCAGCGCACTTTACGTATGGAGAATGAATCTGCTCTACTGATGGTTATCACTTGTAAATCATGCACTAGGATTTCCAAGTAATTTTTTAAAGTATGACTTCTGGGAAGTACCACCTTTCACTGATATCCATCCCAGAGAATATACATCCTTGATGAAAACCGAGTATGACATTAAGAGTAAAGTTTTCTCTAGAAGGTTTTTCCTGCCACCTTAGCTTGCCAGCCAGGTCACATCCCAGGCCTGTCCCTGTAGCCTGGTATGTCCCCGCCACCACACCTGGTTATGTGCCACAGGGATGAGGGCCCACTGCCTTGCCCTTACTCCCTGACACCTGGACACCAGGGAAAGACTGATTAACTTATTATACATGCTTTCATGCCTCAAAAGGACATGACATTGTTCTCACAAGCCTGTGATTACCAGCAACAGTGAGACACTTCTGTCCCTTTCCATCCATCAAATAAACCCCTACAAATCTGAGTGAAAGAATGCATTAGCATTATGTAACATAAGAGCAGTCTCCAGGACAAATGTCACTTAATGTTTATAAGTTAATGGTAATAAGAGCAGTAGAGCTAAATTGCCTGGTTTACCTGTGAGTGTTTTAATTGAATAGAAGCCAGAAGTCAAACTTGCATTGAAGTGCAATCTATTATAATGCAATACACCAGTCAGTACTCCTAGGGTGGCATATAATCCCTGATCTGGGAAGTTGTTTATTTTTGCTCAAACTTTTAGTGTCTTTGATGAATTCAGTTGCTTGTAAGCTTATATATTTCCGTGGTTCTTTCCTGACTTGTTCTTAAATGACTTCAAAATCTACTTATGTACCAGTGAAGTTAGTTGAGTTGATCTGCTGACCTGCCTTTGGCTGGATCATGCCAGAACTCTGACATATATGGAGCAAAATTTGGATCCTCTGAAACTGGTGGAAGAGAAAGAGCAATGCCAAAATAAGGTTTGACTTTGACTGATGCTGAATTTCTGATTCAACATTAGTAACCCCAACTTGGTCTTTTGAGTGCCATCAAAAATGCAGCCCAAAATGTTGTGAGGAAATTTTGCCCTTTTTGGTGACTGAAGGGAATTAAACCACAAGGGAATATTTCCATCTGCAGAAAAACTTTCAAACCAGATACCTTCTTCTCTCATCTGTCATCAGTCGTTGTGGCAATTATTAGTGTGTGTGCTAGTGGTCATTATGTAGACACTAGCCTGTTAAAAAGTTTTGGTTTTGAAGGAAGAAATACATGAGATTTAAAAGTCGTAAAAAAAAAAGGGCTGAAACCATATTGTCCCTTACAATATCTTGTCTTACAGCTTTATAGACAGTAACAGAAAATACACCTGAAATCACAGAAATCTGTGTCAAACATTTCTCCTTTTTTTGAAAACTGAGTACAAGTTCCCGTTAAATTCTCCCACTAGACATGATGTATCTGAGACAGCCACAGGCCTTCCAAAATGGAAGACTGCTTGTAGCAGTAAACCGTATATTAGACCAGAAGCAGTAACTATGAGGCATGCTGCAAGCCGCCACATTTCCCAGGACTGATGATCAAGACCAAAAGTTAATGACTGCTGCTACTGTCACCAATGCATACTGTTCCTTAGGATCCCAGCAAAGACTGTTCATATCAGAGCAATGATTTCAGTTCTCCCAGGGTCATATGATCAGCTTCCTCAGCTTTATTTCTACTCTCTGGGGTGAAAAAGTGCCTGAGAAAAAAAGAAAATAAAAATATTTTTTTAAGTTTGGGTTATGTGTTTCTCTCTTAAGAAACTGCAGGTTCCTGGCTGCTGCAGTGGATCAGAATTGTGCAGTAACCGCTCTCTATTTATAGTCCTCCTTTGAGACTGGGGTTAGATTGACGAGGAGTCAAGCATTTGGCAAGGACAATGCAGTTCATAAAAAACCTATGTGATGGCACAGGGTCACTTTTACTGCAGCTGGCTTATAATGTAATTCCGAAGAAAGTTAGCTCATTTTTATTTCAACTGGCTTGTATTTTGGGGGGGTTCCAAAAAAGAAGAAGAATCCCAGGCAAGTTCACTCTGACCGTATCATACGTGATTCCACTAGTACTTAATGTGAATGTCCTTAGTCTCTACCTTGGTTTGGGTTCTTCGCACTGATGTTTGAGTGCAAACCAGGCACTCCCCAGGTTTCCCATGCACCGGTCTGTCCATGTGGACCGGGATGGAATCTTGGCCTGGTGGATATGTTTGATCCTTTATTCGCTGTGGTGCCTGAAACCTACTTTGCTTTAACCTGTATAATATAACTACTGAGCTTAGGGAAGTGATTTGATCCTTTCTCAATAAGGTACCATGTTTTGGGTCTCTGCCAATACAGTCAATATCAAGGACATTAGAGGTGGCACCCAGGTTATAAACCCATGGCAAATAATTAGAATAGAGGAGCCTACCAGTTTCTATTGACTTTACAGGTCTGGACAGTGGGAGCTCTGCATCTGTACATTATGTTATTAGAGGCACAAAAATTCTCTTAGATGGTCTGTGAAGATAACTGGTTATCTCCTTGGTTATATACTCTTCCAAAATTATTTCTTAAATAAGGGAAAAAAAAGTGGCCACGGAACACTGATCATGCTCGCCTGCTTTCACATCATGCATATAAACTGGTATGGCTACTGCAGAGTATGAACTACTATTATTTAGCTGGAAACTGGAAAGGGAGGAGGGAGGAAAGGTGAAGACAACCCTTCCCCTTCACCACAAAGCCCTTGGTGAGTTAAATCACCTGGGGCGCTGCCTTAACAAGCAGGCCAAAGAAACATCTGCTGACCTTAGCGATCTCCTCCAAGATGAAGAAACCACCAGGCACACGACACTGCAAAACCGGGTAGCCATCGACTTTGTGCTCCTAGCCCATGGACATGGCTGTCAAGATTTTGAAGGCATGTGCTGTTTTGATTTAGCATCACGTAGTGACGCCATCTTAAAGAACATCCAGCTGCTAAAAGATCAAGCCCACCAAATCAAGACTGAAACAAAAAATCACAGACAGCTTCAACAACTTTCTTGGACAGCAGGGACTCCAAGGGTGGGCACTTTCTTTAGTTAAGGGTGTTTTGTGGATCCTCATTGTAATTCTTATTGTATTGCTTATGTTCTCATGTTTTTTACGCTGCTTTAAAAAGGCCATTGGGGAGGCGTTCTTGATAAACAAAGAAGCGGGAGTTGTGGAGGGCTGTGAGCCCTTGGCACAGGAGCCCTCTGCACTCCCTTAGAGGAGAGAGGCCAGAGGGCCAAAAGAATCTCCCCAGACATAAGCAACCTTCCTCAAGTTAGGGTGAGCTCCCAACATGCCTTGTTTCTTTATGGTAATAGCTGGTACCCTGTTGGCTAATTGATTCCTACCCCACCTCCTACCTTTCCCGTAAAAAGCCTCTGCTTCTGCCCCTGACTTACAGGAGCACCTGTCCCTGGCCTCCCCTTTGCAGGGTGGCTGGACAATAAAGGCTACCTCTGTAGAAGTACCATACGAGGCTCCTGTCTCTCTGTCCCTGAGTCTGCCTTGGGTGATTTCACAAAGAGCTGAATCACAAGAGCTGGAATCACTTGTAGCTGAGAAACTGCTACACTTGCTGAAATCCCCTATAGCTCAGGGAGGCCTGCCAGTGTCCCCTGGAAAGAGCTGTTCTCTGCGGGACGCTCTCCCTAGGAAGGTCGCAGCATACAGGTGCTGATCAGCACCGGACCCCCTGCGACAGGAAACCATGGTTGGAAAGTAAGAGTAGTAGAATCCTGGTGCTGTATGTGTGTGTGTGTGTGTGTGCACGCGTGTGTGTGTATGCAAGAAACTCACGAATACTGGAAAATTTTGAGATGAACCAAGACAATCCAGTAATGAAACACAGCTCTAAGGGGACAGAAATTTGCACCAAAAACCCCTAAAATAATAAATTAATTATTTGTGTACCTATGATGATTATTTTAAAATAAAAGTCTGCAGAAGTACGAAATTTGCCACTTACCAAATACATAAGCAATAGTACTGGAGTTGCACAGTCCAATGACACTGAAAAAAATTTTTGATTTTCTGGGGAATCTTTATTGGTGATCAAAAGATGAGAATTGCACAGTGATAGTCTTTGGGAATTATTCTTTATTAATTATGAGGATGTCATAGATCAGTGAGCATAGCCAAATGGAAACAAAAGCTCTCAGTAGATTTGGCGGTCATTAGTCATAATTTGCTTGATTTTGTTCAAACAAAGTTATTTTCAGTTAGAAGGAAGTATATTCATGTTGTTGGCAGCAAAAATTCTCCATTTATGTTTCTGCCCAAGTTTCTTTAAACCACTGATGACAGAGTGGTGCCAAAGAATACATCATAGATTTTCTATTAAATGCAGTAGATGCTGTGAAGAGTCTTGGGTTTTCAGATTAGTTTTTTTATTAACCACATTTTCCCTGGTGCATAACATAGACTCTGGAAATATTAAGCAGATTTAGTCGGTACAAAAATCTGATCCTGTGAACTTCTTCACATGAAATATGGTTAAACTGTAGAACTTATTGCCCCAGGAATTTGTTGAGATAGTGTCTAGGTTTGAAAGACAGGTGTCTTCTAAGGAAGGCAGGAGCCTCCCTTGGAATGGAAAATGTAACCCCCTTCCCTCCAAATTCCTATAATTTTGAAATTAAGGGGCTTTCAGGCAAAAACATGAGGAATAGGAATAACAGTTCTTTACTTATATATATAGATATATAGATAGATATATATAGCAAGGCAAACAAAACAACAATAACTATGACTAACAACAAACAGAACCAGAACCCAGTGCAGCCTTCTCGGCTGTCAGGCACTTTCCCCTTTGGTGCAGTTCCGGTCACGGCCGGCAGGGGCGCTGGCGGCTCCCGGTGAGCGGGGCGGGTGCGATGGTTCCCCCGCGCCGGCAGGGGGCGCTCCGCAGCGAGCGCGGGGGCCACGTGGCAATGGCGGACGTGCCCGAGCCGGGAAAGGATGGGAGAAAGGCTCCACAAACCCCTGGGCAGCCGATCCCGGTGCCTCAGCAGGACCCCCGGGAACAGCAGGCTGGAACAGCAGGGACGAACACAAAATCTCGGGCGGTAGACCAGATGTATCGAGCTCTGGAGCTGCAGCGGGAACTCCGGGACGTCTGGGCAGGCAGGGGGTGCGGCGCTGGCAGTGCCACAGTGCAGCGAAGCCTCAAAGCAGCAGCAGAGGAACGGCGGAGGCAGGGCAGCTGCCTCCTGGTAGAGCAGGGGAAGGCAGGCCTGGGGTCCCGGGCCCCCTGCGGCACCCAAGCAGATGGTGAAAAGGGTCCCTATGCAAATGGCCGCTCCAGCGAGCAAACTCCACTCACGGTAGAAAGGAAGGCAGCAGAAGGCAGGACCCCGCAGTGACGGTGAGTTCTCCCTACAGCGACTGCAGCCTCTCCTTCCCCTCCGAACGCCGGAAGAAGGAAGAGCCTAGGCACTGTACCCAACCCTTTTTCTCAGTTCAAATCTCGCGGCATTTTCCTCCCCCACCAGAGAAGAAAAAAAAGGTAAAAGAGGACAGCTGGCCTCCCCTTCCCATAGCCAGATCTTTTGTCCCTCTTAAGCATCCAGCAATTGTCCCTTAGCATGGGGAAAAAATTAAGAGGGAAAGAAAGGAACAAAAAAAAAAACAACAAAACAAAAAACTCCTAAAACCCCCAACAGATAGATAGCAGCAGCAAAAACCAAAATGACTTACTGTATGGAAATCAAGAATATTAATGTTACCAAAGCATACAGAAGTCATTGGTAATTTTGGAGACCGTGAAGGTTTCTGCCTCGAAATCTAAATTAAAAAATGTATAATGCGGAGAGTGGCTTTGACGTAGAAGCAAATAATTGTGTGAATGCTTCTTGTAATACATGTATAACTTTTGACTTTCATTTGGTCTCTTTAAGCCACGATATATTTGGGTTCTTTTACCTAGTCAAATAAATATATTGATTGCTGGAGACTGAGAAGGCATTTTAGAAGGAGAAGTACTAGCTTTCCTGAGTATGATCTCGGAGGAGAAAATAATAAGCTGTCATTTAGTCTAGAGGAAATTGTACCTGAAACGGAAGTGAAATTTTCCCTAAAGGAGTTGCTTTGGCTCATTGGCCACAGAAGATTTCTGTGAGGATGAAAGGAAGGATTAAAGAAGGAGAAAAGAGCTCTTAGCAGATACAGCCTCAAATATTCCCCTGCTTTTCCAAAAGAAAAGCTACTGACAGTAAAAAAAAACAACCAAAAAAACCCTCCCCCCGAAAAAAAAACCCACCTAGACACATCCAAGCCTGTCTGGCTGTGAAGTAGCTGGCTGAGGTATTTTAGTGTAAGTCTGCTTTGCCAGGCATTTAATGCTTATTCTTACAGAACAAGCAGGTTACAAGTCAGCTAATTTCAAGAAACATTTTACATGTTTGCAGTGTATGTGAAGTGCCAGCAATCCTAGAATGAGAATGGGATGGCTCTGGTGACCAGTAGCTACAGCTCACTTAGATCTGTAAATCTGAAGTACTTTCTGCATTAAGCAATATGCTTTGTCCTCTGCAAACAAAATGTGTTTTGGTCTTTGAGAGGACTTGAAATTATATATAAGGCAAGTGAGTTTAGACTGGATATAAAGAAGATATTTTTTTTGTCATGAGGGTGGTGGAACCTTGGAACAGGTTGCCCAGAGAAATTGTACATGCTCCATCATTGGAAGTTTTCAATGTCTAGTTGAATGGGGCTTTGAGCAATTGGATCTAGTATGAGGTACCCCTTCCCTGGCAGGGGAATGGGACTAGATGATCTTTGATAGTCCCTTCCAACCCAAACCATTCTGTTATTCTATGTTTCTTTGTCTCTTCTGGCTTAAATACTTTTTCAATTAAAAATACTTACGTTTTTGTGACTCAAGTGGTTTGATGATTTTGTATTTTTGTTCCTGGACTGCGCTGGTTTAAACAGACTCCCAAATTCCCCAAGATATTAATGCTGATACTCACATATGTGAAATAACTTATGACTTTAAAAGAAGGCAAACCTTGTGTGACTGTGGATCAGGTATTGACTTTCCTTTTAAGCTTTTTATTCACCATTTTCAAAACTTCTCAGTAAGGCGACTGATGTTTTTTTTGTCATGAATTGTGAGGATTGTTTCTTTGTTGCCTGGCCACAGGCTTGCTTACATAACCTAATCTACATGATCCTCATTTTCCATTAGATTAATACCTGCCTAAATTTCCTTGTGATTTCTCTTCTAAATCATGCTGCAAATTATAGGGAAACCAAGGTCAAAAGTTGATTGCTACAGTGATTTTTTAAGTAGTTGCCATTTCACTGGCCACAAATAACCCCAAATTATTGTAAGAGTTCGATTCATCGTCACAATATGCCAATTTTATTCTGCAGTAAATCCACTGATTTGACTGAGCAGCTCTGAAATAAAGATTAGTGGTGATGAATTATGGTTTTTGTAATTTTTTTCTTTTTATTTTCTGAATATAAAAGTTATATAGTAAATAGTGTTTGCTCTTTGCAGGGTAGTTATGTGGGGAAACATACTTTCTCTGAATGTAAAAGATGCAAACCTGTCAGCAGTTAAAAGAAAAGCATTAGAGTGTAGAGGGTTGGACTGGATAGCTCAGTGAATTATTTGCTTTGCAGTACTGCTGTTGACATTCTTGCCTCTCTCAGGACCTCTTTGGAAATATATTAATATATCTTTTGGGAAAGAGGTATATGGAGCAGAGCTAGGGATGGGATTATACTTTAATAAATTCAGAACTGTATCTTGGGTATACTTTGTTCCCATAACCAAAGAGAGAACTTCCAGAATCAACTGATGTGGTCTGTGATTTCCTGTTTCCTTAAACTGGCCAACTTCTCAGAGTCTGGACACTCAGTACTTCCTAAAACCATGGTCCTTTAAGGCTAATGGCAGAATCAAGCTCTCTGAACTTAGCTCTAGTGCCCTGCCCCAGGACCATCTTCCCTTGGGTGTTCATTGCATATTCAAATTAATTTTTCAACTCTGCAAATTTTTACCCTGTTCTACTACTTCCAATGCTTTCATTTGCTCTTGGATACAGACACGTTCTTTATGTTCTAATTCAGCTTCCTCTTGTGAATTAGTTTTCAATTTTGCAAATAAACTTAAGACAATTGACTCTTACTGACTTTATGTTTCTAATAACTGAAACACTCATTTGGCTTCTGCTTTGCTTACCCAAAGAGCACACTGTGATTTTGTAGGCCCATCAACTGAGGTGGTCCCCCAAGTGAGGACAGCTGTATTTTACTAGTTGGCTGTATGGATTCAGTTATGTAAGGAATATAAAAATTCCCTTGGATTGTTCACAAAGAGTGCTACACTATTAAAAGAAAAAAAGTTACATTTACATGGTTTTAACAAAGCATTTTCTTCTTTGCCATATATGAGGAAGAACCCCGTGATATGTCTTACTTCACCAATGTCATCTTCTGGGAATCAGTAAAGGTATGACAACTTAAGTCAAGCTAATAGTGCCAGCTAATTAATGGTAAGTGTTGTGTAATGGATAACAACAGTTAAAATGACTTGGATGGACAATTCAATGGATATTTTTTGTTGCTGTGCACAGAACTTCTAACATCCACGTTTATGTTGCAAACTGTACAGGGAAAAATATTAGTGACTTGTGTCAAAAATCAAAAATTTAAGTCTTACAGGGCATACATCCTATTTTGGAATGAATCTTTATGATGCAGTATGCCCCCTTCTGTTGCATGCTGAAGATTTTTATAGGTTTGTTCATGTTCCAGTTCTTTACAGCATTTTAGTTGCCTGTTGAGAAATCCATCCTTTGGCATTTTATACTTGTGTGTGGTGCAGAATCCTGATATTCACAGTTAGCAGTCTGCAGCAGAACTGAATTTTGTCTTCCCTAGGAGGCAAAGTTTCAGGTTGCAGGCCTTTTCCTGGCAAGTACAAAGATTCTACATCATGGCAGACATATAATCCAAAATTTATTTGGACTTTGGAAAAATCTATTTGGCTTGATGCAAACTGTCTTTTTCCTGCATCAGATAAATCCTGGGTAGGGGACTGTGAATATAGTATGCTATGTACAGATGGGTTATTCCATGTTATAGTCTTCCATGTGCTCACTTCCTCTTGCATCAAAGCAAGGGAATAGACTTTCTGTAATAAGGATGTGTTGGGTCTAACATAGTTTCTGAGATTAATTCTTTGTCTGTATCTGCCTGATCTACTTTTTTCCCTTGGAAAGCTCATGAATGTATCTTTGTTACATACCTAGGATGGTGCTTGAATTATAACCTTGAGTAATTGCATGGAAAAACATGAACTTGCTCTATGGCCCCCAAAGTAAATAAACCAGTAACTCTCCTGTGCATAGTTAGTTTGCAAGAAATTGCTGCAATAATCAAGAGAAGCTAAGTGATGAACAAAGACGGAGCAGTGATATATACGTTTGTTGAAATGTTGATTTAGCAGAGAAGAGTCTTTGTTTGGAAACTTTGGAGATACAGTACAACAGTTGCTTATGGAAGGTGAGCTTCTGGTTTGAGAAATTATAAAGTTGAAGAGAATAGTGAAGGAAAGTGAAGCTGTTGTTGCCGCTCTTACCCCTGGTGGTACCAAACCGAAGTAAGTTTGGTTATTCACGAGCGAAAGCATTGAAAAGACTTTGAATAAAGCAGACCTTTGCAGGGATCTGAGGTCTTCAACTTACAATAATCCTGACGTATTTTTAATGCAAGTGCTTGACAACCTGATTGGGATTCTAGCACATGACTTGGCTGACTACTATGCACGGGTGTGCACAGTGATTTCTCCAACAACATAAGATGATTTCTCTGAATCTGTGAAGACAGCAGTGAAGCAATCTTTAAAAAGATTCATTTCACATCTGAATTTTGGTTCATTAAATGAAACATATTATTTGGTATGTCCTGAGGATGTCACGTTAATAAAAAAATACTGCATTTCTTTTGTAAAATAGTAATTAAAACATCCCTGGAAAGTGATGGTTGCTTTATGAATTAGAGTAAGACTTTGAATGAGTGTGAGAGAGAAACAGGAATGAAGAAAAAAAACAACAATATCTTTGTTATTTTTTTTTAGTTGCTCTTTTCATAAAAACCTCTCACTGGACCGCTTAGATCACATCTCATTGAGACATTTAGTTTCCATCTGCAAACTATAATTTCCTATGGGATTTGTAATGGAAAAGCTGGATCCAAATGTAATTTAACTATATTTCACTGTTCTCAAGGAGTTTACATTATCGTTACTTTGGAACCCATTCTCTTTTAGAAAATGCTACAGAACAGCTGTTTTATTTTTTCAGTTCATAGCTGGGCAGAAGTAGCTGTAAAATAAGCTGTAAATCCTGTACTCAGCCTTCTGCATGGGGATAGCAAAATTGCTGTATAGATCAACTTTAATTTTGTCATAGAGTCTGCAAGGAACAGCATTATGTTCTAGAAAGGTTTTCAGTGGCTTGCTGAGTATATGGATCCAAGCACGATGTTTGGGTTTGGGTTCTGTTCATTTTATGTGAAACTGAAGAGCCCAAGTATAGCTCTTAGCTATATGGGGAGTGGAAATGTTGCACTTTTGTTTATGAATCATATCCTGATTTTCCAGAAACAGGAAAAGATTTCATTTTTTTAATTCACAGTCAAAGGCTGAATGCAGGAATCGTAAGTTTAGGGTAAGATCTGTCTTAAAGATCAGTTCTGTGAACTAATGAGTTATCTCAATCTGATTTTAGTAAACATTCTACTACTTGGCATCTATTAAAACACAGCATTTTATGGGGTAAAATTAGGAAAAAGGATGTAAAGCATCAGTAACTGAGCAATTGCAGGATTAAAATGTATTTGACTGTATCAGTTAATAAAAATCATGGGGTTTTTTTGGTTGAGTGATTCTTAGGTATCACTTAGGTATTTTTGCTCTAGCTTTCTCACTGTATTACCACACCACTATCTATTCTATAGGCAGGCCAGTCTTCAGAATTGATTATCTTTGTGTTTTCCTGAGAATATTAGAGGGGCAGATATTAAGTCAGAACAGATGAAGAGGCCACAGACATATGTACCCATATCATAAACTGCTGTCTCTCTGCTTTAGAATAAAATTTTCTAGGGAAAAGATTCAGGAGCCTGTAAGGAATGGGGAACGTTCGGTTGCACTGCAAGTGTATAGGTATAAGAAATGACAATGTCATAGTTAATACACAGACAAAGAACATTGCCATATTAGAAGAGCGATGGAAACAGCCCAAGTTAAAAACAACTACAGAAATCAAAATCAAACCCACTGGAATATAGAGGTAATAAAGAATGCAGTACATGCCATCACATTATGGAGTGTAAGACCATATGGCAACAATATAAAAGCAATGGAAAAATACAGTAAAGAAGAAAGAGGAAATATTGCAATTTATAGAAGCTTACAATGTCAATGAAGTTAGAATTGGCTCAGTAGGTTGCAGGAAGATAATACAAAAGTCTCACAATGAATGTATGATCCTGAATAAGACAGTTTCTGCTTTAGATTTCCCTTATTTAAGGGACAAAAGTATTTTTAAATTACTGAAGAACTTGATTGTATGAAAATACTTTATGTTTACTGCATGATAAAGATGTTGTTCCGGTTATGTAGGTACAAAGTGGTGATCTCTGATCCCTCTGAACTTGAGTTGTTTAGTTTTGCTCCCAAAAGGAGACATGTTCATACATTCATCCATTGTCAACCTTCCAGACTTTCTGAATGCACTTAGCTCCAGCACACGAGCAGACTGTATCCCATAGTTATTTAGACACTCTAAGGAATGTGCGGATTGAACAACAAATGTTATAGCTGACCTATTAATCCCAGAGGTTCAGAATAATAGCACAGGAAAATTCTTATGTATAGTGGTGCAACAGCATTACCACAATAACATTTCCAATGGGTTTTATTAAAATGGAAAGGACAGCTTTGTGGTTGTAAGGAAACTTGTCAAAAAAAGAAGAAAATCAATACTTTCTAGGCAAGTAACAAACTTAGGTGTTTTCTTATAGCACAAAGTTAGAAAAGAAATAAGGTCCCTATCTCAGTATGAAAACTAATTCTAAAGGGATTAAACCTTCAGCAAAATTGAATCATTTAAGTATCTTAACTTTAGTTCTACAGATAAGGATAGCAACATCCCATTTGATTGAATCCTTGTTTGAAATTCTCAATTCTTCTATATATCTGATAGCGTGGTGTCTTCAAAAAGCCAGACTTTCTGTTGGCACTGGAGCCTATGCTAGTTTACTACTAGGGGAGGTTTTGCATTCTAATTGAATTAGCAGGGAAGTAAGGAAACAAAAGAACCATTGTTTCAATGTATTATCTCCTTTATCAGACTCAAACAACTACCTTCTTTTTTATTGCTCCCTGCAGTATAACTAAGTTAGATAGATAGTGCATTACCTCCAAGATCATTGGTCTCTTGAACCAATGTTGCAAAGATAAGCATTGCCATACTGTTGTTCTGTTTAAACAAACATGCAAACAAGAACAAATTCTTCTGAAGTAAATCAACATTTGAACCATAGACTGGGTAAAATCATTCTTGATCAGACATAACTGGATATGGAATAATGAAATGATGTAATGACTATGCTCCTGTTGTAATGTGTAACAGAGAGTTATTGTTTTTATTGCTGGAAGCAAAGCAATGCCAAACACATATGTATTCCGTGTCTTTCTTTTTCTTTAAAAACACAATGAATCTCCTTGCAAAACAGGAGGTGAAATGTGAATCGGGGAACTAGTGAAAGAAAATACTAATTGTAGGCAAGAGGTAATCCTTTTTATTGAGTTTATTTATAGGAGGTGATCAGCAAAGAAGAGTATGCAAAAGACTGAATTGCATTTTGATAACTTGGCCCAGACGCTCAGAACAAGCTGACTTATTCTGAATTAGGTGAAGAGCAGGCTGTATAAGAAAAAATTCAATTCACTTTCTTATAAAACGCCTACACTTCCAGCTACATCTCTAGAGGTTTCCATCCTGTTTCTTCCTAAGTAGCATGATTTCATATGGCTGCACTTGCAGTCCTTTTTTATTTTTTTCCTTTTTCCAGTAGAATTGTGACAGCATAAAATTATTCTGCTGTAGGTGAAAACAGATTTTACAGTAAATGTGGATGTTCCAGGATATCATTAGAGTCTGTAGTGGCTCCAACCTGGTATAGTTTTTGTGCTGTGGTGGAAATCAGATTAGCCTTCTTTTAGCAGTCTGTGAAGTTAACTCCCTGTATCAAAACGTATAACACATTCAAAACAAGGCTATTTTGAGGCCTTATTGTTTAGAATCTACATATATTGTTCACTGAAGAGAATGGAAGATTGTCTGTATATCCTCATCTTAGATGGCTGTTCTTACTTAAGATTAGTACAGAAATTAAATTGGAATAGGACGAATCCTCTTTTTCTGAGTAGCAACTGATCCAAGTGTATATTCTGTCTAAATTACATAGCCTCCCCTAATCAAGGAGTTGGCCAGGTTTTTTGCATTTATTGTTTACAGCTCCAAATTTCCAGTCTTTAAAATTAGAAACACTCTTCCTGCTCCTCCATGGCTGTGTTGAACAGCTGCTGTACGTAATGCTTGCTCTTTCAATGGTGCATGGAGAGTGCTTATACTCAGCTCTGTGCACAAGTACAGCACTCCTGCTATTGCCATAGCCTGGGTATTCCTGCTGCAAAATACAACCCAGTCTCTGGTTTTTGACATATAAAAAGGACATAAATGTGATCCACTTAAAGAAGGGCAGCACCTTATGGATTAAAAGGTTAATTTAGCCTATGGATTCTGTGGTGAGAATTACCTGTTACTTTAACTGTCAGCAAATACATGGGTGTGAGTATAATAATCTGGCTATGAAAATAAATACAGATTCTCTCCTGTTTGCAGCTTGAAGCTTGCCTCATGTGTTTGGAAAAACAAAATCATAGCCACATTAAAAGCTGATTTTTATATGGAAACCTAATTTTAAAATGCAAGGAATCTTGACTATTTACTTTGTGCTTTCCAGATAGTACTTCTTGAACATTCATGTATTCCATTTAAGAACTGTGGTGACTATTAAAAGTAAAACAAATTCCTATTTTCATTATCCATGTTTTAATTTCAGGATTTTACTTTCTAGAAAAGCTCAGCCTTTCAGCTGTAAATTCTGGTCTCTTGTCAACCAAGACTTTCAAGTAACTAAACAAGTAAGTTATCAAATGATCAGCTAGAGCAGGTTACTGAGGACCAAGTACATAATCAGATTAAGTTTGAACTAGACGTTTGGACCAGAGAATATCCAGAGGTACCTTCCAAGCATGGTGATGCACTAATTATTTGATTCTACTCCTCATTTCAACTGTAAGCTTTCACTTAAATTCACAGATATATGCAAATGGTATATCTATCCCCAAATTAGATTTTTTGGGGAAAAATCTGGAATGAAAGTAATTGGTTAATTTTATTTACCTTTTTTTCAGGCTTTGTTTATGGAGCTATAAAAAAAGAGGAGTCATCAACAATGTAGGAAGGAAGGGTTATTTAGAAAAAGAAAGCAAATATCATTTAAGAAATTTGCGGTGGTGTACAATACCATATGAAACTATTTCAGATGTAGTGAGGTCATATTATATCTTTACCTACCTCTAAATTAGGTGTGTTGTATGTCTGAGAATTTTCTTAGTTGCTTGACTCCTTTGTTACTTTCTAGAAATTACCTCCTTTCCTCTAGTAAGACTTCTCATTAATATCTTCCTCCTGGGTCACATCTATATATGTTGTTCAAGGCACAATTTAACAAAGGTCAGAATTTCTATAATTTTCTGTGAGCAGAAATTATCTAGGAAGTGTTAGAATTGAGTAAAATATGCCCTGCAATTGCCCACAAACCCAGAATCAGTCTTGTTAGAACAACACAGTCAAATCATTAACATAATTACAAAGTCTGTCTGAGAATAGGAACACCATTTGCATCTGTACTGCATATATCATATTTGCAGTTCAGCTTTAACTCCCTCTTTATGATCTTGATCCAGTAAAATGTTTTCTCTCAGAAAATCCAGATCCAAAGGTAACATGGTTATTTCCCTTTGAGAATATTTAACATCTGGCTTGGTTCAAATACTTAAACTGCCAAAAGCCAAAACTTTAAACATAAAAGGGAAACATTATTTCAATTTTAATGCTTTCAGGAGATATTCAATCAGAGTCCTCAAAAAATCATGTTCACTCCTGGACAACAAGTCCTCTGCAAGGATGGGGAGACCTATTTCAAAGGTTACAGCATCTGACAGTCCCTGCAGACATGTGCCAGCATAAGTCATTGCACCTATGGGTGTTGAGATACTACAGCAAATGTGGAAGAGAACTAATGGGTTGAAAGGCTGGCAAAAAATTGTCTGCAGTGCTAGCAAAAGCAAGTATTTCAGAGTGAGGACTGTTGGACTACTACATGACTGGGGCATGATTGCCCTTGCTACAGGTACGGGAAAGGCCAGAGCTGAAATGGAAACCTGTACAAACTTCCTGAAGAGCTGAACATGGCATTCTCACTACTATGGGGAGAAAAATTTGGTGTGGAGAAGTAACCACTGCTCTTGGAGTAGCAAGCGCTAAAACCTGAAGTACCTGTCCTCTTAAATATGCACATTCTTTTTGAGTTTTGGAAATGGTGAAACCAGCATAAGAGCCATGCTGTGATCTTTCCCACCGTGTATAGAAGCTACCTGTCTCTCTAGCTATACTTAAAAGCAATTTACCTGAGTATGAACCCAAAGACAAATGCAGGTTATACTCATCAGATAAAATGTGGGCTTTACAATTTTACAATTACAGATTAATGCAAAATATTTTGTTTCTGTATCCATGACAGAGACCAGCAAGTATTTTACGTTAGTTGAAAAATAATCCTTGTATCTGTTTTAAACAGAAACTGCTTGGAGAATTAGTCTTGACAGTACAGAATATGTGTAACTTTTGAGATTCTCGGTAGCTGTCAGGACCACAGAGTGTTAAGCAATGAAACTGCAGAGTGTTAAGTAAAGGTTCCTGTCTTGAAGATGCTACAATCTTAAGTAGGTGTCTTGGTTTGAAAGACAGGTGTCTTCTAAGGAAGGCAGGAGCCTCCCTTGGAATGGAAAACGCGACCCCCTTCCCTCCAAATTATTATAAATTTGAAATTGAGGAGCTTTCAGGCAAAGAT
Organism: Rhagologus leucostigma; assembly: GCA_013397725.1. Classification (NCBI taxonomy): domain Eukaryota; kingdom Metazoa; phylum Chordata; class Aves; order Passeriformes; genus Rhagologus; species Rhagologus leucostigma. Next base: position 259,547 of record VZTD01000670.1, read on the forward strand.
ATGAGGAATAGAAATAACAGTTCTTTTACTAATATATATATATAACAAAGCAATAATACAGAAACACTAGTTTAACCTGACAGAGCTGGGGTATGACCTGACACCCTGCTGGGCAGGGTGGTGGTAGCAGTCCGATTAGGTGATAGCTGCAGTTCTTTTTGAAGTGGTTCTGTTGAAGCGGTGATCTTGTAGAAAAAGGTCTGGTCCTCCTCAGAAAAATCCAATGGTGGTTGTGTAGCTCTTGTCCTCTGGGAATCCAGTGGAAAAAGGCTGCTTGTGCTGTTCCAAGCCCCAGACTATATCCAGGTGGGAATGCTTGGCTCCTTCCCCCTGGGTGGAGCATCTCACAATGGGATGGTGAGTCACAGGGCAAGGCCTTGCTGGGCCCATTCCCCGGAGATCGTCCGGAGGGAGGAGGCCAGGAACATTGCTACACCTGGTTTCAACAGCTCATGAGGATGGTAATAGAATACACTGCAACCCAGGACAGTAGGCAAAGACAGTGAGAGACAAACAATTAAAGGACACAAAGAGCCACAGAAAGGAAGTAAAAGAAAAGCTCTAAGTACATAGTAATGATGAAAATAGAAATAGCTTTTATTTTTTTGCAGTGTATTGCAGTCTTATCACCTCAAATTGCTCTACAGACATGAAGTAACTTAAGATGAAGAAGATCTTTTTTCAGAAAGTGCGATTTATTGCTACGTCTGCAACTATGTCCCAATGAAACTTTCAACATGCATCTTGTTTGCAAAGTCTTAGCTTTCTGCCCACAGACTGGGTATCTTTCATTCCTAATAGTCCTGAGCATTGGAATTGTGACTGACGAATGGGAGGATATGTTTTACATGAAAGTATCCTGAGCTGTATTTCTGGATGGAAACCAATGGAAGCCATCAATATCAGAAGCTCATAATGTGAAGAACAGGGTACTTTGCTGATCAGAGTTTTGCTTTGCTGCTTAGAGTTTGTGCTTTGCTTCATAACCCAAAGACGGAGGGAAAGGTTTTAAACATGAACTGAACAATGTTTCCAATGCAGCTCTTAGTTGATGCAAATTATTTCCAAGGATTTAGAGCTGCTGATGACCTGTCCAAAATCGTGATGCTCAGTTTTGAAAATCTCTTGTTTTGGCTAGTGCTCTGAGTATGCCCAGCTGTCTACAGTAGATTTTAGTGGCTTTTTCAGCTAGCAGTAGAAGTCTTAGATTTTTTTACCTTGATACATGAAAAGCTAAAAAATATTCTTATGAAATTTTTGTCAATTAGGTGTATAAGAAAGTGCAATCTTAACCAGAGAGATCAAACTGGAGAACATCTTTGTAATCTTCATGCTATACTGGAATTGTGTATTTACATATTTGTTTTTATGTAATTTTAAACTCTTGTAATCCATGCTTCCTTCCAAGCAATTCACAGACAATAATAAAAATGAAAGCTCAAAGATATGAAACCTAGAAAATCCCAAAGCAAAGCATGATCTTTTGTCTCGTATCTACTGCACCTTACAGAGATTTCTTTTTCAGAACTGTTTTGGAGCACCCAGAGGAGGCAACATTTTATATTGGTTTGTTAAGAAGTAAGACTTTCCTTCAGCAAGGTCTGACTTCCTTTACAAAATGTTTTCAGTGTTCATTATTCTCCTTATAAAAAGTATAGCAGTTTAACATGAGACCTTATACACTTATGAAGTGAATAATGGATGTATTAAAAAATACACTAAGGAAATAGCACCACATTACAGTATCAGTGCTGAACTGATTAACAAATTAATAACCTGGTGCTTGTGTGCCGTCTGTTGGTTGGGAGCTCTTCTTTTTTCTTAATAACATAGCCTCAGGAAGGTTTCTTTCTTCTCAGTAATGTAAGGAGGCGATGTTCATAAGGAGTAATTTGCTAATGATTCGGTATTGAGGGTGTTGTTGGGTCTCAAAGTGTCTTGGACCATTCAGATGTTATACCTTTTGTGTTTCATCTGTTTCCATTTTGTTGCCTGCTTGGGATATGAAGGATTCTCTTTGTTCAGCTGACTGTGTTCACATCATATCAACTCAAAGTTATGCATATAGTAAACTGACTTCCAATTAGCAAAAGAAGGAAATTATCTCTCTTTTTGTCCCTTTCCCACTAAATGGAATTTGAAAACTAGATCCTGTGATCCAGACCTGCAAGGTGATGAGACATTACATATCTGATAAAATCAAATTGTGAGAGGCTTACAGAAAGGAACAAGTTCCACAGCTGGTGACTTAGCTAGTGTAGTTGCATGTGCCTCTTCATTGCCTATGCAAAGTTCATCAGTTCATCCCTTAACAAGGAGTTATAATTTATCATGGTTTTTTTCTTCCTGTCTGCAGTAGGTAATATTTTAATCACTGAAGCAAATGTATGGAGACCAAATATATTCTTTGCAACTCTTTATGTAACTCTTCCAAACAGTTTGTGCTCTGTGCTGCTCTCTGATTCACTGAGCCACTAGATCACTTCTGACATTTTGTACTTTTAGAAAAGAAAGGACAGAACTGATAAACAATCTGTGGCCTTCCAGTACCTAAAGGGAGCCAACAAGGAAGATGGAGAGAAACTACAAGAGTATGTAGTGACAGGACAAGAGGGTATAGCTTGAAGCTGAAAGAGAGTAGGTTTAGATAAGATATTAGGAAAAAAATTAATTGGGAGGATGGTGAGGCACAGGTTGCCCAGAGAAGTTGTGGGTGCCCCATCCCTGGAAGTGTTCAAGGCCAGTTGAGATGGGACTTCTGGTGTAGTGCAAGGTGTCCCTGCCCAGGGCAGGGAGGTTGGAAGGAGATGATCTTTAGGGTCTCTTCCAGCCCAAATCGTTCTGTGATTCTATGGCTCCTCTATACAGGCTTCAGATTTTTCTAAGACACAATCTATATGCCATCTTGCCTGTGGAAGAATGTGCTTTGCTCCATGTTTTTGAAATTACTTTCATGTGACACTCAAATAAGTGGTCCTTTAAAATGTGCCAAAACTCCTATAAACAAAATAAGTTGTGTCTGTTGCAGTTTTGTAACAGTATTCTTGAAGCATAATATTCTACCCCTTTGGGCATTTATTTTTAGTTTCATTTTAGTCAAGCCTGTACAGCAACTGGCAAGAACAGTATATGTACCTTGTACCCCTTCTTTGTTACCGTTAAGATTTTCTCACCTATTTACACACACAACCATTTATTGGTGATACACTGGTCTGGACAATCTGTGTTTTGGAACTTCAGTATTTGGTACAATTCTTCTGCTTCTTTGACTCTTTATAACCTTCAGGTATGTAGCTTCCCTAATACTTGTGTTACTTTTTTAGTGGGTGGGGAGGATTGGTATTTGGCAAGAACAAGTCATTAATACACTTGCATTTATATTTAATTTATATTTAATTTTTTTTTCTTTATGTAAATAGGTAAAGATTTCTGAAATTTAGACTGCTAATAACCATGGTTATTATTTGCCAGTGTAAGTTCAGTGGGGAATTAGCTTATTTTTAAATTCAGGAGTATAAAAATCTGATGACTACTTTTTTGTTTGCTAACTACTAACAGTAAAATTATTACAGAGTTAATGACTAAATTAAGACATCATAAATCCTGAAAAATTATAGCTATGCCACCTATATGAGTAGCTGATGATTACAAAAGAGTTTGCGTTTTTTTTTTGCAGGGAAGAATAAAACCTAACTGATGATGTATTCCTCAATGCCAAGAGATAATTAAATTTTTTCATACAGTTGAGCAGTTTTATATCAGTAATTCTGCTCCATAACTTCTCCTTTATAAAAAATTTGCTATTTATGATGTTATAGTTCATTGTTTACTTTACCTCCTACCTACTTCCTACACTTGTGGATTCTGTGTAGCCCTTCATATGAATTTTAGCAAGAACATTATAGATATTACTCGTTTTCCTCCACCCCTTTCTTCTGCATGTCTTTTAGAATCATAGAGGATTACAGTGGAAGTATCAGCAGTTCAATGTGGAACCAATGTTGTCTTAGTGTGACAGCCCCAATTTGTGGTATGTGGGAAACTTTAAATAGAGCTTCATCAGGTGTGTTCATTAATCATGATGTTTTCCCTACTTCAGATATCAGATAATTAGTGTACTGAATTACTTGCTCTTAGATGACAAATACTGGCAATCAATTTCTGAACTTTCGGTTTTTATTGCATATTCTCAATGGAAAATAAGTTAATGATAACCACAGTTTGTAATAGTCTTGAAGTTACATCCACAGACCTTGCCTGGATTTGAAGTGTGCATGTTAAAAATTATCCTCCATCCTCCAACAAATAAACATCTGGCATTCAAAAATAGGACTCTGTCATCACGGAAAAACATTTTCAAAGCTGACATTGGAACAAACTAAAATCACCACATCAACACTGCAGCAATTAACACCTAGGATTTTCAAAAGTAGGTAGTATCACTGAGTATTGCATTTGTTTGGTGGATCCTGTGTAAGAACTTTTAAAAATATTTCATCTTTTGTGGCTCAGTGCCAGGCAAATTAAAAGAAACTTGCACCTGGAAATCCCGGCTTTACAAGTTGCCTAAGTGGTACTACTAACTGTATAATTTTCTGCCTACAATATCTTTTCTTTTTTGCATCTATATTCTCTATATGTATTCCATTCATATGTCTCAGATTGATAGAAAGGAAAACGTCTGCCAAATTCCCTTTTGCTTTTCTAGTAAAATGTTGGTCAGAACTAGATCAAATATGAGGAAAAGGAGGCTAAAAATAATTTCCAGCTTCTGGCATGAAGATTCAGACATTGTAAAATCCATCACATCTCCTGGATGAAAGCACATTATGGATGCGAGGTATGACACATCCTGTATGAGGAACTTTTTAAATATCAAAGACTACTAATTAATTGCTTTGGGAAGCTTTGAACAAGCTGTGCTAAAACCAGGCAGAAACCTGTTTTCACCTGTTTGAAACTATGTATATACAAGACAGCTGGAAAAAAACTGATTGAGCAAAGGCAGACACTTAGAACTAGGAAACAAATCTAAATTTGATACTGGGTGAGTTTCGGGTATCAACAGTTCCATTTGGGTCAGTTAAAATTTAGCATATTTCTCTGAATAACCACAGGAAGTCATATGAAACCAGACTGTAAAACAAGACTTCCTAAATGTCACTAGGGTTTGTGATTGTACAGTCAGTTACTGAACTTCTCTTGAAAATGGATTGGGACAAGAACTGATTGAACCTTCAAATAAATATTTTTTTAAAATAAGTTAACCAGTTTGGATTCCAGGAACGTGGAAGTGCTTTCCTCTGTATAAAGATCAGAAGTAAATTGTGTTAACACATCACATAAGCTGGAGGGAAGTGTGCAGTGTTAGGGAATAACCAGCACAGAGGAAGTTAGCTTAATTTATGACTTTGAAAATAAATGCAAATGCTGACATCATTTACCTGACTAAGACTTACCTGAATGTTCATCTTTTTTTATAAGCTTTCCCAAAATGTATCTACATACGGTGATATCTTGAGGCAATAAATTTCACATAATTAACATGTGGAGTGCAATACCTTCTCCCTACATGTTGACTTCTACTATATGTGTCTTGGCTGTGAATTGCATAAGGAGTGGTTCTCAGTGAATACTTTACCATCCCAATACCAGCTATTATATCTGCTCTATCTGTTCTTATTTATTTTATCCTAAAACTGTACAGTCTCTATGCCTTTGGTCTCTCCTCGTATGAAGTCATTCTAGCCATCTAACCATTTTTCTTATACATTTCTGACTTTTCTCTTTCTACTATAAAATATATGAGTATAGTTGCAAAGCTGTTCTAGCCAGACACCACCTTTTTTCTGAAGCTGACACAGCTGCTACCTAGGCTGTTGCACTGCAGTCAGTGATGGTCCCTTCTACAGGTAGAAAGAAGCAGTTATGTGACATTCCTTCTGAGAGAGTAGTAGTAGTGTCAGGAAAATCACATTTCATCCTTACTGTTGTAGATGGAGGTTTACCTCTGAGCAGAAGGTCTGCATAAAGTGTAGGTTCCTTCATGAGAGCCTTTTTTGGGGAGAGAAACATCTCATTGCCCTAGGTGAGTAAATTGTGTGTGATTCCTATACCTGTTTGACTGATGCCCTGAGTGCAGGAAGCATAGGGACAGATCTAAGTATCAGTGAAGTTCCTCATGAAGGACATAAATTGTACCTTACCCACGGAAGATTTGACATGTTGGGAAATTTTCAGAGAACTAGAATTAGTTTTATCTCAGCATGTACACAGAACTACAAAGAAATGAAAGATGAGTAAAGCTTTTGTGGTTTCCAAATGAAGTAATGCAATGTCCCCAAAGGGTTTTTATTAATAAGATTTAGAAGATGAGTGGTGCAAATCAATTAAATTTTTTTAACTTAAGAAGAATAAGAGTTTCGCTAGATGTGTTAAAGCTGATAGAAAACATCCAGCATTCTCCACAGACAGGTGGCCCAGCACTAGGAAGTGTAACTAAACAGTTGCTTTTGAGATGGTGTCAGTCAGTCACTCAGGTAGTGAGGTTCTCAGTAGCCTCACCTGTGACCAACACTGTACCTATCTGAAGAAAAGGCTGCAGGAGCAGGGTAAGGATAGGGAGGAATCCACATAAATTTTTACAATGCATCTGAGGTCTGAGGTCTTTGAATTGCATAGATTTTATGTTGCTACCACTCTCCTGGCTTGAATAGAGCTATTTCAAAACATACAAATATCATCTCAGTGTATGTGCTTATTGGGAAGAGTAAACTTGCTATGTTTTTGTACAGAAGTTGTTCGGATAATCATGTTAGTGGTCCGGTTTAGAAAATCATCATTCCCAGGCTGAAAAATAGTTTTCTAAACCAATAAATGATTAGTTCAATTACCTGAAAATCAAACGTTTAGCATGAGCCTTAAGAATGAGGGGTTTTTTTTGTCTTTTTAAATGTTGTAGAATTTGGGGAGGAGAACTTAATTGAAGTTAAGTGGTTTTTTGATATTGCCAGTTGATGATATTATTTGATTGGTGTTTCTACAGATTCAGTATTATGACCATTTTAGATTGTTAATAATGAAACTATGCCTTCTTGAAACTCAATCTCACCTAAAACTAAAGCCAAGTACCTTAGAAACTTTTTGATACTCAAGTGAGCAAATTGCAGCCAAGTGATCCCTACATGTACCACTTAAAATTGCCTGCAGGTTTCACCAATAAATGAACATCATCTGAGTCATCAACAAAAGTTACAGCAAAGACTACGAATAGAAAAGCCAGGTCCTTAAACTAAGAAAGCCTCTCCTTGGATTTGACAACTCAAGTTGAATGTTGCCATCATGTATGAACCAGTCACAATGGGAAACAAATCCTCTGCAATATTTGTTGCTTTGAAGTCAGCCTCATGAGCTATGTGTTTGGTTTTTGGGGATACAGGGATAAGAAGACAAAGCTACAGGTTTGAGAACACTGATTTACCTTTTGGGGTTGTAAAGGACGGTGTCTTATCATCCCCTCATCATAAGGGAGGATACTTAATACTGACAAAAGAGGCTTCACCATTTTTACTGCAACACCAAAATATGGGCAGATTTGTGAAAGAAGTGAGAAAAAAGCTGAAATTTCTGCTACTCTTCCAGGTTCCCCTGCAATAGGGGAATTCACTCCCTTGGGATTTACACTCCAGTCAGAATACTAACACACAACAATGGCAATGTTGCGCCTTCACTGTGTTTTGGGAACTGGAAGCTGTGGGGTTTCCCATGAAATTAAGGAAACAAAGCCTCTTTTTCCTCCAATAGTTTTTGCTTTTTTGCAGGGGAGGGGTGTGGGGGTGTGTGTGTGAGAGAGACAAACCCAGCTGAAATATAAAACACTGGAACATACGGACCTGAACAAAGAGATCTTAAACTGGTGTAAGGCTGTTATAACCTGATTTATGGTTCCTGAGTTCCCTAGGAAACTTGGTTCCCTGCCTAATAGTAGGGCAGGTTTTGTCAATAAGCTGCAGAGCCTCAGTAATGATGCAGTTTGAATGGAAACAGCAAAGGCCTAGCACATCTGAGTCATCTTGGGCTGTGACCTCTCAGATGAGGTGCATGCACCATCACACCCAGGTTGCAATGGCTGAGCAGCACTATCTAGAGGGATCGATGGGACAACTGTCTGGACTTTCTTGCTCTAGAAAGGTAAAAAAGTGAGTATATCTGAATGGAAAATTAATTGCTTAACTCTCCATCCTGGCCTATTTTAGAAGTATTTTGGAAGAAAAGCAAAAGCAGATGGAAGTATGTATTGAACTTTATCCAGCAAAAAGACATTTTCTAACTAGCTCTATCAAGAATATCAATACCTGTTTCACCTAACAAGCATGTTTTAGATTTCAACTTTGTCAAAAGATGTTGGCCCTTCAGAGTTAACCATTAAGCCTATTATTTCTCATAGTCTGGAAAAAATGATACTTTCCTCTTTGAAGAAGTTAATAAAGGGAATTTAGGTGGAGTAGACAGAAGAACAGAACTAACACTGAGTAAGATAAAATTGAAAATTTGCTTGTGGTGTGGGTATTGCAAGCAAATAATGATTTCTGTTGTATAACACTCTCACTCAGTTGCAGAAATCAAGCCCCTACACCTGTAATGCAGTTCAGCCTGGCAGCTTTGACCCAGGGAGACAGAAGACTTAATAAAACCACTTGATGTGGCAAAGTTCTGGCTGGCAGGTTGGCCCCTGTAGGAATTCCACTTTGGACTCAGCTTTTCAAATGATGTCAGGTACCTGTGCATGTGTGTTTCTCCTCTGCTTCCCACCCCTCCCCATGGGGTTTCTGTCCCCACTATTTATTACTTTCTGTACTGTACTGTTGGCACAAGCTGCAAATTGCCTCCCTAACTACTCACTTCCAGGACAATTTCTTTGATTTTCTCCGTATACAAGGCCAGTCAGAAATGTCACTTGAGGTTTTTATCATGTTCTGTCTTTCCACTTCAAATGTATCAGGAAATTGTTTTATAGCTGTAGCTGACTTTGCAAAGTTCATGTATTTCTTCAGTTTTCTAGCTGCTTCTGGATTCTTCCAGTTAGAGCTGGCCAGATGTAGTTAAAGTGTCATTTACCTAAGCAGTTCTTAAAGACTGGCTTCAACCTAGGACAGAAATAAATTAAAGAAATATTTCTCTATCACTCCTCAGCTCTGATATGTGTAGCTAAAAGCTTGCCTGATCACACACCTTTTCTACATACACCTCCAAACAACTTAACACCACAGGTGTTGTCTTAGTGCTCTGAAGTGCTGGCTGGGTACCCGTGGCAGACCTGGCTGTTGACCAGCAGGAGTTGCTATCTCCTGGTAGCCTCCCTATTTCTATTCCAGATGCTGTGTGCTGTATTAAATTTTTCACAAGCAAAGTTTGAAGTTATTAAAATGTTCAATGTTATAGTAATAAAATAGTTTAAAATGGTGTGATTGCCAGATGAGATGGTTTGTAAAATTAATTCTATCACAAGTGATAGAGTGGAAAATCCAGTGGGAGCTCATTAATGAAAATGTTTTTTCTGGCAGATCTAAATATTGATTCAAATAGATATAGGCTGTTGCAGGTAGCTGGACATAGAGAAGCTTGTTCAAGGTTTCAGCTCACACCTAGTTCCTCCCTCTGGAACTACAGCAAAAAACCCATTGCAGGAGAGACCAGAGGCTGGGTCCAGGAAAGTTACCATAATGAAAGCAATTAAGGATTACTTTAATGTGGTGGGGGATTTTCTGTTTGTTTGTGGCTTTTTGTTGGGTTTTTTTGGTATGTGGGGTTTTTTTGTTGTTGTTTCTGGTGGAGGTTTTTTGTTATTGGTGGTGGTTTGGTTTGGTTTAGTTTTGTAAAATTTTAGAGAAAAGCCACACTAGGCAGCTGAGTAGATATTTGGCAAACTTTAAAATCAGATCAGAAAGTCCTCTGATTTTTGTAATTGATTGTATCAAGAAAATGTTTTAAATGGCATGGATACCTACATAGAGGGAATACTGTCCTGCCTATGGATGAGGTGCATTTAGGTGAGACGGCAAATGACGCACACAGATGAAGTGATCAAATACTTGATGCTTTTGGAGAGAGTATGGGATCAAATCAGGCATCACTTCTGAATCATTCCAAACCTCTATTTCTTTTGCATTTCTTGGTTTTGTTCCCAAATGAAAAACTCTCATGGGAAGAGTGATTCTTCCATAATTACCATGCCATTTCTGGAGACAAAGGTTAGCTTTCTGATTTTGAGGTTTCAACTAAGTATGGGAACCTCTCAGCCTCTCACACTTCCTAGTTAGAACTCAGGTTCAGTTAGAACTTGAGTTATAATTGAAGTATATTTTTAGGATGAATTTTTTTAAAGATAACAAAACTATAAATAGGATTTGATCCAAAAAAATCCCCTGGGTTCACAAAAAATCCCAAACTGGCTGTAGTCCTCTAAGCAATTAAATAAGTGGTTAAATCAATTTATTTGAATTATACCCTTGAAAATCTGTATTTCCATGTAAAATTAAGAACAACAAAACATATGGGAGAGATCAGGCATGTATTTCACTAAGAACTTTCGTAGTCCAAGTGGACATGTTTTTTTGTAAATAACAAATATTTGCACATTTGTTCTTTCTTTGAGTAATTTCTTCCCTGTAGGCTTTCGTCCTCAATATACTGCCATGTTCTGGGTACCTTTATTGTATTCAATTATTTGCTTCTTGGGTTTTTTTTTAATTTGAGAAATTACCTCAGTTCTGTGCAGTTTCTCTAAGGAGAAATGTAGTGCTTTTCTGCTCATTACCAGTTTTTAATTGTTAGTTAAAGTATGGGTGGTTCCATTCTGTGTTCCAAAAGAGCCAGACAATACAGTACCTAACTCACCATTCCCAGAGACTCTGGCAAGGGGTGCGCTTGTTTGGTGGAACTCTGCAGCAGTCAAAATATTTCTGACTGACTGTTTTTCTCCAAATTATTCTACTGTTCTTCTAAAATAAGTTTTCCATATAAACGTGACAACATTATATTTAGGGAAAAATTCTTTTATATCAAAATAATTTATTTTTATTTTTGTACTGAAATCACTTTGACACTTACGTTACAGATTACAACATCATGTAAAATAAGGAAAAATGAGAATAGAATGATTCAAGTATTTCTAGCTATATGAAGAATTTTTTTTTCTGGAAACTTTTCTTTACATATTTTCTTGCTCCAGAATGAAAATTAATTCCTAAGCAGAAGTTTTTGTTTGAAATTAGCACATATGTGTGATGATGTAATAGACTGTTATGTCATACAAGAATTTCAAAATGGTACCCGGTAGTTAAGGGCATTCAGGATTATAGTATTATTTCAGGACTTATCATTTCTAAAAGTTCATATTAGCACATTTGAGGTGCTATTTTTTAATAACTGTGTAAAAAGAGTTGGCTGAAAACAAGAAGTTCTGGTGTTCCTTTGTGGAGTGCAGGGCAGACAGGGATAAAAGGAAGAAAGAAGTAGAAAGGTATTGAGAATCAGCTTGAAAAGAAACACTTAAATTTTAAGAAGGCTCTGGAATTGCTTTGATGAGAACTAGAGGGAAAAGCGACACAGTAAGTCTGTGGTCTTCAAGGTGGGAGGGGATTCCTTGTGCATTCAAGCTGATTAAAAATATCTAAGATAATGTTTTCCCTAGTGTGACGGAAGTCACCTCTTTGTTTATTGGGTTCCTCACATAAAGGAAGAGAGAGGAAAAACATGCCCAGCTAGAGTAAAGGGTAGAATTCTCAGTTTTTGTTATTTTTCATACACCTAAATTAAAGATCTACTGATCTTATATGAATGTAAGAGAACCTAATAGTCCCTAGAAATTAAAAAAACTAGCTGTTTCTACCTGCTGCTGCTGTTCCAAAGAAAGAGCTTCTCTGGTCTTACTCTAGCCTATGAGCACAGATTCAGGCAAATGAGAATGAGACTACAGAATGACAGTTAAACTCTATTTTTAAATCACATTTTCTAAGGTTTTGCATGTGGTAGTTTAAAACCTGAGGTCTGCAACACTGCAGATGCTTTTGTAAGGCACAGAATGGGCTGTTGTCACATAAAGATCTTTCTTGTAAAAAAGGCTCTTTTAAAGCTGGTGAAATCCCTTTAGGTGAGATGCCTTCAAAGGAAAGCCTTTTTAATTTAGAAAGGAGAAAGTACATTGTATTTTAGTGGATGGACAATCAGGCAGTCAGACTTCGAATGCAATGCACGTGTTTTATGGAGGTGACAGAAAGCTCCCTGCAGGGTCAGTATGGTGGGACCAGCCTCACTGTGGTTTGCGTGTAATAAGACCTGAGCAGCATGTGTGCCTGTAAGTCCTGCTTTTCAGCTGCAGGTCCAATAAGGAAACACTGACAGCACAAACATCCAGGAGTTAAAGGTTTTAAGGTATTTTTTGGTGTAAATTTGACAAAAAAAAAAAAATTTCTGAAGGGAGGAATAGACCGGGGAAATAGAAACCATGAGTTAAGAAATGTTCATAAGTGAACCCGTGAGAATGACCTGGGAAAGGCAAGGCAGAAAAGCAGACGGATCACTGCATAAGGCTCAGTCATGTTTTCACTCCAGCTGGCAACTAAGTACCATGCAGCAGCGTGCTCACTCCCCCACCTTGACAGGGAGGAAAATCGAAGGGAAAAAGACTATACCTCATGGATTGAGGTAAGAACAGTTAAATAATTGAAGCAAAATAAAACATATTAATACCACTAATAATACTAATGGTAACAACAATAACAATAATAAAGAAAAGGAGAGAGAAAGAGAAATACAACCCTAGAGAAATAAGTGATGCACAATCAAGCTGCTCACCACCCACTGACCGATGCTCAGCTTGTCCCCCAGTAGCAATCAGCCCCACCCAGACAACTCCCCCATGTTTAAATACTGCACATGATGTTCTATGGTCTGGAATATCCCTTTGGCCAGTTTGGGTCAGCTGTCCTGGCCATGCTCCCTCCCAGGTCCTGGTGCAGCTCCTCACGGGCAGAGCACAGGAACCTGAAAAGCTGCTGGCTCAGGGCAAGCACTGCTGAGCAACAACTGAGCCATCAGTGTGTTATCAACATCAGTCTCACACTGAATCCAAAATACAGCCCTGTAACAGCTACTAAGAACAAAATTAACCCTACCTTAACCAAAACAAGGACAGACTCCTGGAAGGTTACTCTTGCTTGCAGTCAGTCTACTTCAGAGGGTGTGAGACCACCCAAACCCAGGTCATTTCAGAGTCATGCGGTTCTGCAGAGTTACTGGGAAATCTGAAAGGATGAATGTTTGTGGGAAGCAAATGTTTGTGGGAAAAGGAGTGAAGCAAGCAAGCAATGGAAAAGAGGGCTAGAATGAAAAGATATGTGGGAAGCACTGGGGGTGAAACTGAAAGGAGTGGATAAAAAGGGAGGGAACAAGAAAGCTATGCTATGCAAAACTGTGTGGTTTGGAAAGGCAAGATATGAGGGAGGGCAGGAGCATTGCTGTTGGGTTTCGCTTTTCTTCTTTCCCAAGCTGTCAGATCACTTTCTTTATGTCCCTTCTTAAATAAATTACAGTTCCGCACTTTGTGTTCCTCCCACAGGTCCTCAGGTTATCCTTTGTTTTGTCTCCAGTTGACAGGCTTTTTTGGTACCTACCTTCTAGCCTGTGTCAGAAGCAACTTTCTTCTATGTTCCAGAAATATGTCCATCACCATCTTTACTGAACACATTTCCATGCATGGAACCTGATACTCTTTACACACACACACAGGTATGCTGTTTAGAAAGGCATGTTATGCATGGGCAAGACAAAGTCCCAACACACTGAGCCCTTGTTCTGAAAAGGTGGCAAGATACCATTGACTGTGTGAAGACATCTCAGCTGACATTACCAATTTACTTTGTAAAGAAGAGTGTAAAATCTCTATGTTACTTGCCATCGACAACTAAAATTTTATTTCTTTCCTCAAGAAGTGAGGATGAGCCATTAATAACAGTCACAGGCTTTGGGAGGAAGTGGCTCTGTATCACACTCTGGAGGATTTAAATATTGGATGATGTTTGTAACTGCCCAGATCATGCAAGTGAACTAATGTTTGTACAATATTTCATAGAATACCAGATTGGAAGAAGACCTCAAAGATCATCTGGTCCAACCTTTCATGGCAAAAGCATGGTCTAGACAAGATGGCCCAGCACCCTGTCCAATGAAAGGTACTGTAGAAGGGATTTGCAGTAGACTGTTTGATTCCAGGCACCTTGGGGAGGTGTGTAGCACTCCTGAGATAAGTGTAACTGTAGCAGAGTTCTGCAATATCTTTCCAAAAGAGACACTGAGAACTGCTACTGTGGGTACTTGAATAGAATAGCATTAACTTTTTAATAATTAGAATGTAGACCAAAACCGTTATTAATCCTGTATAAAGAGTGTTATTCATATATATATGGACAAAAAAAAAAAGAGCAATAGGCAAAACAAAGTGAACTGGAAATCATGTGGCTTTTGTTTCTTCTTGGGATGTGACAAAGGAGGAATTAAACAGCAAACAAAAAGGTCTATTGTGCACTTCCCTTTTCATTTGCCTGGCTCCCTAGAAACTTCTGGGAATTAAAGCACTGCACTTGTGGCTCCTTTCTTTAAATCAAAATGAGGAAAGACCAAAGACAGGGTGAACTCTGCTGGTTTCAGTTTGATAACATTTCCTGAACAGACTGGCCTGTTGTCTTAGTTACACACTTCCACTAGGATTGTGTGAACCTAGTCATATTAAAAGGGTTGTCCTGAGCAAATAAAACCTTTGTTTCCCAAAAGGGATCCTTTAAAAGGGTGTGGTGTATTTTCTTACTGTTTGCATATGTATCCACAAAGGCTGACTTATTAGGTGGGTTAGAAATGAAACAATAATCTACATGAATCATCTGTATGTTAGTTCCACTGCAGACCAGTGAGCATGTAATCAGACCTGCTACATGTCCAAAAAGTTTAACTCCACATGATACCTAATAATTTCACAAGCTCTACAGGCTTGAGGGTGGATCAGGTTTCATCAGGAGAGTACAGCATAGCTAGAGCAGTCATAAAGCAGAAAAATTTAAATAAGAGAGAGAGCGTGAGGAGAAAGCACTTGAAGTTATCAATAGGATCTTTAAATTCTGCTTTCATATGACAAACTTTCCTTAAAATTATCATGTAAAAATAGCAGATGATAGGCTTGTTCGTATTGTATATATTTATGCAATTGTATGAAGAGACACTGGGGAAGAAATTTATCTGAGAGCTGCTTCCTTTCTAGACAATTTCTAAAAAAAATTGTGGAGGGGATGAGAGTGGAAAAATTTACAGCTGCTTGTAATACCTCTTGAGTATGAATACAGTTATTTTCTGTTGCTCTTTCAGTTGTGAGCAATAGGACTTTTTTTACTGTAAGTGAAAAGAAGCATTTTAGCTATTATTAGGTGCATTTGAATGCCATTTCCATCATTCAGAAGGGCCCAGCAGTATTCCATCATGCACGTTTCCTCTGAACATGTATCAAAACGAAAGGTTGGTGATTGGAGAACTGATCTGAGTAGCAATAATGGAATATGCAATTACAGAAAAGAAGGAAAACTTTAGTAGTTGTAACACTAACCTGGAATGTTAGAAACATGTCTGCTGCACTGCAGATACCTGGACAACTTGAAATTAATCTTTTAGACCTCAGTCACTTAGTTGTGAGTGTGTATTCAGTACCTTACAAAACTATTGTCTTGATGGGGACATTTGGAACCCTGGTGACAGCAGCAATAAAATGTTGATAGACATTTCTTACATCCCTTCTGTTCTGGAAGAGCAAGCCAACATACACATCAGTGGTGCCTTCTAATTAAACTCTGCAAAACTTAATTTTGCTGCCCACTTGAGTGTATCCAATCACACCCAATAGTCCACATCTCTCCATGGTTCTTGGAAAGCTTCACTTCCAAATGGAAGCACAGCATCTGCAAGCTCTTACAGCAAATACAACTGCAGCAATTTATGTCTTGCTTTCACTGGTTTTACTCATAACTAAATCTGGAGTTTTTCAGAAAAGTTTTCTTCTGAGGTAATGTAGAAACAGAGGAAAGATGCAAAATTATTTAGCAAAACTGTGACATTGCTAATTAATGTTTTTATGTAGAATTGCAGATTTTTTTCATTGCATTACTGGTAGAGATTATTCAACTCTTACCAAATAAAAGCGGCTTCTCTACAGTGACAATTAAAAAAAATCACACACTTTACGTCTCCTGTCCTGCCACTTCTGTGTGAGCCTCTTTTTTTTTCTCCACTGAATTCCCTAATGTAGTGTGCCAGCTTTCTTTGATTGCTTCATCTTGGTTTCCTTTTTGACTTGCTTTAGGAGACAGCTTTCTGTAATGACAGTTACAGTATCAGGCATAAGGACAACTTTCAATAGCTTTTTTACAGCTTCTTTAAAAAAGTTTTTTTCAATCAGTGGAGTAGGAGAACAAAAGAATATAAATGACCCAGTGAATAATGTGGTCAGAGATAGGAGGTCTCAATCAGTTACAGATTTGATTCAAGCTTCTGACTGGTAAAGTTTCAGCTGGCAAAGCTGAGTGTTGTCACCATAAAGGCCAGGATGGCCTAAGTTACTTAAAGAGCAAAATTAGGTTTTACAGTGAATGAAAACATTACTTTTTCAGAGATTGCTGTCCCTGGGTAGCTCTGATTATTGAAATCAATCATCCAACCTCAGAGAAAAGGGTTTTGATATGGATACCTGAAAGCCAGTATCTGCTCTGCAGCTTTCTCCAGTCTTGCCAAGAGGTGTCATTACCTCTGAGATACTCTGTATATAGCTCTCTTGGGGAGCAGAGAACAGCTCAGCTCTTCCTTCCTGCTGCCCAGAGACTCCCATGCCTGCATGGGGGCAATACAGACTATTTAGAAAGACAGCCTGAGAAGGTGAGGAAGGGGAATTGGCCTTCATGTGAGAGAGAAACTGGAACACATGGAGCTCTGCCTGGCACCGGATGATGACCCAACTGGGAGCATATGAGTAAGGGAGAAAAAGCAGAGCAATGGAGGTGATGTAGTGGATGTCTGCTATGAGCTGTCTGACCAGGAAGAACAAGTGGATGAAGTCTCCAACAGAACCAGACGCAGCTTCCCATTCCCTTCTTACAGAGGATTTCAAACACTCCAGTATCTGTTGAGGGGACAACACAGAAGGCCATAAGTGATTGGTCTTGGAAAGGACTGATAACAGGTCATTCATGTGAAAGAGGAGCCAGTGAGGCGAGGGCGTTGCTGGACCTTTTACTCAATAACAAGGAGGGTTTTGTTGGGGCTGGTAAGACACTATGAAATGATGGAGTTCAGGATCCTGTAGGCAGGGAATAAAGCAGAAAGCAAAGTCACAATGCTAGACTTCAGGAAAGCAGATTTTGACCTCTTCAAATGTCTTCTTGGAAGAGTCTCATGGGATGATGCCCTGGAGAGAGAAGTGGCCCAAGATGGCTGGTTAATATTCAGGGATCACCTTCTCCAAACTCAAAGAGAAGTCCATCCCAATGAGTAGAAGGGTCAGGCACAAATGTTGGGAAGCCTATGTGGGCGAACAAGAAGGTCCTGGCCAAACTTAAACACAAAAATGGAAGCATAAAAAGGATAAAAGCCAGGACAGGTAACCTGGAAGGAATACAGAGACACTATACAAGCATGCAGAGATATGATTAGGAAAGCTAAATCCTAACTGGGACTGAATCTGGTGAGATAACGTCAAAGACAGCAAAAAGGGCTTCTGTAAATACATAGGTGACAAAAGTAAGCCAGGGAGCTTGCTGCTGACACAAGACTGGGAGGGGTGGCTGATACACCAGAGGGTCGTGCTGCCATCTGGAGTGACCTAAATGCACGACAGAAATGGGCTGACAAGAACCTCATGAAATTCAGCAAGGAGAAGGTCAAAGTCCTGCTCTATGAAAGCAACAACCCCAAGTGCTAGGGCCAGTCCATCTGGAAAGGAGTGTGGCAGAACAGGGCCCGGGAGGCCTCGCAAAGACCAAGTTGACCATGTGCTAGCAATGTGCCCTTGCCACAAAGAAGGCTACTGGTATCCTGGGCTGCATTAAGCAAAGTATTTCCAGCAGGTTTAGGGAAGTGATCCTTTCCCTCTGCTCAGGTGAGGCCACACCTGGAGTGTTATGACCAGTTCTGAGGTCTCAAGTACAAGAGAGATGTAGACATGCTGGAGAGAGTCTAGTGAAGGGCCATGAAGGTGATAAAGGGACAGGATCATCTCTTGGATGAGGAAAGGCTGAGAGAGCTGGGACTGTTCAGCCTGGAGAAAAGAAGGTTTTGGGAGATCTCATCAATGACTACAGATACCTGAACGGAGGGTGCAAAGAAGAGAGAGCCAAGCTCTTTCCAGTGGTGCCTAGAGACAGGACCAGAGGTGATAGACAGACTGAAACATGGGAGGTTCCATCTGAAAATCAAAAACCACTTTTTCACTCTCAGGGTAACCAAACACTGTCACAGGTTGCTGAGAGAGGTGTTAGAGTGTCCCTCCCTGGAGATATTAAAAAGCCATCCGGTCATGGTCCTATGTAAGTGGGTCTCGGTGACCCTGGTTGATCAGGGGTATTGGGACTAGGTGACCTCTGAGGGCCCTTCCAACCTCAGTCATTCTGTGATTCTGTGAACTCAACTTTTATGCAGTAGTAGGGTGCCTAACATGAAAAGTGAGAACCTACAACCAGTTTGCTACATGTGAGAGAAAAAAAAGGGAGTAAGATTGCCTTCAATATGATCAAAGGCAGTGTTGTGCAGTATGCAAACAAAAAAGCATGAAATGGTGTTTCTGTAGAATTTTAGCTCTCAATATTTGTACTGCAGGCTGCTGCTGTTGTTTAAATGGGTAAAATAAAATGGGAAAATATTACTACCAGGAATAAAATACCTTAATGCCTCTACAGTCCAATGAATATTCTGAGTGTTCATTTGATTGCTTTTGAGGTAAATGAGTTGATATTTAAAAAAAAAATTTAAAAAAGAAAAATGAGGAAACTGAGCAACTGCGGAAAAAAAGGCACAAACACTTCAAAACTAATTACAGCTAGTCCTCAAGATGGAAATGAAGCTAGAATGAATCTCTGACACGCTACTGCAATTCAGAAGAGGAAAATGAGACTGAGTGATTAATCAGAAAGGGTCATGCTATAGAAATCATTCAGTTTTCAATAAAGCTGAGAGAATGGCACAAAAGTTTTAAAATGAAGACAGCAAGACATTTCAGAGGCAAAATCTTCATGTTCCCCTCTTCACTAAACTCTTGAGGTATGCTATCCACAGTTCTGCCATAATCTATCTACATTTGTTAAGTGTTGCTATAATCTAGTAGGAAAATGTTTCATCAACAAGTACTTTGATGGCAGTGATAGAAAGAGACAGGTATTAATCATATAGGTTCAGAAATCTACCTTCAGATTCACCAAGGTGGAGATTTAGGATCTTGTAGGATAATTCGTGTTCAGTGGAGTGGGTGGCAGTACAGACCCTTCGTGACACAAGACAAGTTTCTCCTCATGAGCCTAAACTTTAGTTTTTCTGTGAGCATTTGGGGTCCTTTGCCCAATTAAGCCAGAAATAAGCCCAATTAAGCCCAATTAAGATGCAGAAATATGTTGAGTGAAGGAGAACAAGATCCTTCTGTATGTCCCTCTGGCTGCAGTGGATGCATTTTCTGTAGATACATCCAGGAGACAATGATAAAAGGGTCACACTTAGCTCAGAAATGCGTTCTCATTGGAAAAGAACAGGATATTTTGTATTAGGTGGCTCGATGCAAGTGATTGCATCATTACAGCATTAATTCCTTTTTTAGCCATGGCATATATTTTAGAAAAAAAGCCTAACATTTATTTTAAAATGTTAGGTGACAGACAACACAGAACAGACCACAGTAGGTTGCTGTCCTTGGTCATTAAATTTCTGGAAAAAAAAAGAAATGAAAATCCTGAACTTGTCAAGCACCCACCCACATGGCTTTTTTCAGTGCTGGGCTGCAGCATCACACTGTCAAATCTGTGTTCCATTTGCTGGGATTTAGGCTTCAATATGCTTTTCTTCTTCACTTAGTATGTTTCTGTGTCTTTCTCTATGAGGCAGGTTTCCTTAACCTATAAACATTCTTCTCTTTCCTCAGACGCATTTTCAGTTTCAAATTGATTTTGCAGTACTAATTACTGTTTAGAGGTAATAAGGGGATCAGAAGTTCTCTGTCTCTACTCATTGTGTATCAAATATCACTTTTTTCTTTTTTAGCAACAATATCACACTAGCAACTTGTATTTAGATAATCAATAAACATAACTAAAAATATCTTTTCTATTCATTGCTGCTGACATAGAGGCCTACTTTCAACAAAAAATTTCCTTTATTATTCCTATACATGCATAAAATTTCACATATCCTTTTCTGAAAAATAAATATTTTATTGACTGCATTCAGTTTCCCAACTGGCCAGAGTCCAGTCTCATCTACTCCCTCCATATATGTAACCAGTCTTCAGTTTTTGTCTCATACAACCTGTTTATCATTAGTTATGTAATGATTTTCTATATTCTTCTCAGTTATGAATTGGAATGTTAAATTGCAGAGGGTCAATACTCACAATACAGAATTCACTAGGTCACATCACTTCCTCAAGTAACTAGATAAGCTTTTTTAGTTTTTTACCTCCTTTACCTCCAACAATCAGCATATTATTTCCTGCCAGGCCTCTTGAGCTTCTCTGATGATCAAATCCTGAAAATCAACAACAGTAATTCAGAGAATATGTCAGCATTTTTAAGCTCTTAGATGCAAGGTACGTGGACTTGTTAACTGAAGAAGGCCTCCTTAAAGTAGTAGTGTAAAATTTGAAACTGTTGGAATATAAGTGACATTGTATGCTATGACTGGATCACAGAACACTTACTTCATGTAGACCTCCACTCTTTATTTAATGTAATTCTCAATTCTGACACTTCTATCTAGTAAGGCACCTAGAAATCCTCGATTTTTCTGAATACACTTAGACAAAACTAAGTTTCTTAAGTAGTATGGTCTATTTCTCATTTTCAGGCTATTTGTGTAGTTAGAGAAATGATTTAAAATAGTTCTCTATGATTATTCACGTTTTAATATTTGAACTCTCTCTGCTGATTCTCCCAGCTCTTCCCTGCTTTCTGCAACTGGCCTTTTAAAAGCCTGAAATATGCTTAAAAACATTTCACATAGAGAGTTTCTATATACCTCTTTGGACTTTATTCTGTTTGCAACAATAAATCGGAGGAAGTTGTTAAAATATGAGAATGTATGATTTGTGGAACCAGATTAAACCAGTGTGTCATATCAATTAATCCCATCAATTTGATGTTATTT
Organism: Rhagologus leucostigma; assembly: GCA_013397725.1. Taxonomy (NCBI): domain Eukaryota; kingdom Metazoa; phylum Chordata; class Aves; order Passeriformes; genus Rhagologus; species Rhagologus leucostigma. Next base: position 280,979 of record VZTD01000670.1, read on the forward strand.
CAAAGTAAAGCTAGCCACCAGCTGGCTCCATGAACCTCCTCCATGAATCACTTAAGCATGAACTCACCTGGGTACTGACACAGCTTTAAAATTTCAAACAAGTGAAGCTTATCGCACAACTGACATTTAAAAATGTACTTTAAACATCTCACTGAACAAGGGCTCAGACAAGCTGTGCAGTGGCATGCAAGGAAGCATGATTGCTGACCATCACTGAAACACAGTTTGCCAAAAACGAAGGAAAAAGACAGAGAAGATGGGAATATGTTGTGTCTGGCAGGAGTAATAGGGGTTACTCTTGCACAGCAAATAAAAGGATGATCACAGAAGCAAATTTACTATAACATACAGAGCTTCACTGATAAAGATGGAGTTTGATGGTCTATCAGCACCATGAGGTGATGTCAAAAATTTTGTTTTTAATATCTTTCACCGTAAGGAACCATTCTACAGGAAGGTGAAGAGAGAAAATAAACTTATACTCTGTCTTGGTTGGCTAAACTCCTTGTTGCATTTCTAGGACACAGGGAGCTTAGTCTTCTCCTGACCTTTAAATATATTTCAGCAGCTTGATTTGACTCCTATGATTACTCTCTACAGACTTCTTATTCAGAGTGACAGTGATTTTGGGGGTTTATTTTTGTTAGCTGTTTAGTTAGAAGTTGTGACGAATGTCTTTGAGGAAGTTTCCATTGTTTATATTGCGACCAACTCTACTTCAATTATTTCTGATGCATTTTGCTTATATGCCAAAATTATCTGCTCAGACCTCAAAGTCAGCTCTACACTATTGGGATCCACACTGACACTGACTCTTGATATCATTTCATGCCTATGTCTCTACTGCAGCATGCCTCCAAGAAAGGAGGTTTCAGTTAGAGTGCAAATGTTGACCCAAGACAGGCCTGGACAAAGCTTTTTTTTTGTATGAAACTGCTGAGCTGCTGAAGTCAATTTCCTATAGGAAAAGGCTAGTTTCAACAACTGTTTGTTTACTGTTCAAATACAGGAAAAGACCATGCAGATAACTTTGATCTGAAGTTTTGGTTTAAACAGCCAGACTTAGTTTTACTGTTTATTTTTGTACAAAACAAACACAGCAAAATACTTAAGAGATATTTCACTATTAGTATTTCTGCTGAGATTTTGGGTTCCCATTCCAAATTAGGGCTAGAAGATTTTCACATTCCTGTGGGACAAAAAACCAGTTTTTCTTTCCCTCTTCCAGTCTTGTGCAATCATTGAAGATTGGAGTGATTATTTGATGAAGCATATTAAAAGGAATGAATTTATATTGTTGACTTATTAATGATTAAGTGGAAATATAAAAACTATTTGTAAGAAGGATAAAACCACAAATAAATGACTGAAGGGAGTTGGAGGACTTGTCTTTAATAAGAGTGGGATGGCATCAGGAAACTAAAACCAGCTTGATCATCAAGCTAATGTTTCTTGGTGAGATATAATAACTCATTATTAATTTTTTAACGCTTCACATGAAATCTCTTGCCTGTCAGAGACAGTAAACAGTCAAAGAGAATAGAATCTTCACATTTCCGAATTTCTTGACTGCATTTTCCTAACTCTTGTGCAGCTACTTTCATCTTTCAGGGCACTCTTGAAAAGCAGCTGCCCTTTCATGGCTGTTAGGTCATTCTTTTCAAATTTAATGTTTCATTTCATACTGATGGATTGGTGCATTATGCACTGCCTTGCTGACACTTCTGAAGCCCAGTGTACTTGGAAAGTCTTTCCAGAGACTTTATAAGTTGCTGATTCTATTGTATCTGTTGAACAGTTAAGAAATTCTAGAAGTTGAATGAACAGAGATAATAGATAGTTAGCACTTTCAGCTGAAAGTGCTTTCTTTTGGGAAACTCCCTTAATTTGCCTGAAATTGTTAGCAGAACTGTGCAGACTAGTTCACTTGAAAAGACCTCTCCAGCTAAATCTGAGGAGTCACAACTGCTAAGTGAGGATGTGGAAAACAGAAGTCCTCCACTCTCTGAATTGGGTAGGGGAGAGTGAGATGGAGTTTTTTTACAGTCCCAGGGAATCCCTGGCCACCTGAATGGTGCTTATTTATTTCAGATTTCTGAAAAAGATGGCATATACAAATAAACAGTCAAATTTAAAAAAATATGGATCACCAACTCTCTTCTCAAGCAAACACGGAGGTCAGACCTCGGATCTTTGTGCAGTGTCAGCTGAAGTCATCACTTTCAACAGGTGCTCCTGAGAGTACCAAGGCATCAGATGTTCTGGCAAATGCAGCACAGAAAAGGGAAAATGAGTGTGCAAAATAAGCTGACCTATGAGGGAAAGATCTCTTTATTCTAAGAGAGAAACCTGCAAAAATGACCAAGAAGATCAAAAGCAATAAACAGTGATCCCTGGGAGGAACAACTGAAGTTATTACTCTGTTTTATTGAGTCTTTATGACATAAAACTTCTTATCTTAGCTTGGCAGCTTAAGGGAAGTTTTTTTGTCTGATCTCAGACTTAGATGACTGACTTTGAACTCATCTGAATTTTGGATTAGGCATCTGTTCATACAGATTTTAGCAGAAAAAAGTGCAAGATTTTATATAGCAGTTTCATTTCTTAGATTCTTAGGATACAGACAGAAAAGTAACACCATCAGCATTTGATTTACAGTAACTTAATAGCATATGCCTTTAATAACTTCTCATTTCAAGCTTCTTCAGGAAGTCCAGGTAAAGAAGAAAGTCTAGAACAATGTCATGACATGACAAGAACAGAAGCTCTTCTGTCATTGTCCAGGACTCAGTTTTACAGGGAAAATATATAATAAATGGTAGATTTTGGATTCTTAGACAAAATCTGAACTGGAAGAACAGAAGGTCCTGTCAGTATTCATGCTGGGGATTAACTTGGAGCAGTCCGCAAAATGTTACACATCACTCCGCACACCCCCACCCTTCTGAAAACCCTTCTGAAAAAGACAATAGTAAATGTCTTTCACACGGAGCTTATAACCTAGGCCATCTTATGATGAAAAATGCAGTGACAAGTGATGAAAACAATTTCACTTCAAGATGACTCAGTTGAAATACTGGGAGAAAAAACTTTTCTTGCAGTTTGTTCTCAGGAGTGGTGATGTTTTACTGGAAGCTTCTCTCTGACCCCTAAGAGAAATTATGCAAGCAACCATTTCCAGAAATTGTATTTCCAAGATTGTCTTCTTATACTTAGCGTTGGAATTATAGTTCCTTATTTAAAATTTTGCATAAGCTTCAGAACATCTATATACTAAATGCTATCCTGTCCATTCCCAGACTGTTTTTTTGGGGGGGTTTGTTTGTTTGTTTGTTTTTTGGTTGGGTTTTTTTTTGTTGCTTTTTGCCTTACTGAAAGGTCCAAGACTTTCATCAGTTCACTCCTAACCTGCATTGCTATGAAGAGAAGAAGAATCAATTACAGAAGGGTTTTGCAGAGATCAGGTCAGCCTTGCTATGGTTATTGTTACGAGACAAATCACAAAAAATGATAATTTATTCCTATTTTGTACCTTATAAAATACAAACGAAATAGAAATTTAAAATGGATAAGGATGAAATAAACACTATTTAAAAATGTATCTTATTTTATTTTATTTTATTTTACTTATTAACAGTACAAGGAATATTTACTTCCCAGACCTCAATGACTTGTCTGGCACACAGTCTAGGGTGTGTGTTCACCCAACTTCAGAGACCACTGTTCTAACCCCTAGCTCACAGGCGTGTCCTTTTTTCCCTTTTTCTCATCTCAAAGGAAATTAAGAACAATTTTCTCCTTTTTTTTTTTTTTTAATTTTTCCTAAACTCTGAGTTAATGATCCGTTTTCTAGTGCCGGAAGTCTACACAATTTCTTGATTATAGCAGTAAATAACAATAAACATATATATTAAAAGTGGAAAGAAATATTGCTATTAACTTGAAATGAAAATACCATAAGGTGTGAGAAAACTATCAGGACCCTGAGGACTCTGACATGTCCTAAGGCCCTGACCAGCCTTGCCTGCGATCCCCACCCACACCCTCTTCCTAGGGGCCCAGGAACCTCACTTCAGCTCACACATCGGCCCTTGGACCTTGTGAAAAAATGAAAGTACTTTCTATTTTAATTAATGATTTATGTCATCTGTTGCAACCTACCCCCAAACAGAGTAGTCCATTTTCTGGGAAGAATCTCTTGGAGGATTACAGTGTGGGGCAGCAGACATTTTAGACTGTATTTTTCATAGTTATAAACTGAGATCTGTTCAACAGTTACATCAGGATCTCCAGCATATGTCTATTTTCAGACTTGAGCATCCAATAGACCTAACAGTAAGACAGGATCCATGTATCATCAAGGAAAATGTGTTACGGAACATTATATAAAAATGTTAAGCAATTTCCTAAAGTCTTCCTTGACTTCCCATATGACTATGGGAAATAAGACAAATAAGTACTTACTTATTTTCTTCAGTTGTCCTGCTTTGAGTTTCTCAAGTGGGCCAAGTGGCCAATAGCAAGGGAAATTTCTGTTCTTCCTCTGCCTGCTGATAGAGAAACCCCAAGACTTGGATTGCAAGGCATGTAACCAGCTCTGACCATAAATTACATGAATGTTATGTGATAGATGGGGAGACTACAAACTTCTCTAGGAAATCATTTAGGAAGCCCCAATACTTCTGCTATTGGCCCTATACAGCTTAGTCTTCCGAGAGCAATTATCACCACTGCAAAATAATTTATGAAACAGTAACATGGTCTTTCCTTAGGAGAAGCTTCTGCCTTCCCAAAAGAGCTTTGAGTCTCATTTGAGCCTTTGCAAGCTGCACACTCGTTAGCTGTCACATTAACAGAAAACAATGGAAAACAGATGAATAGGCTCTCAAATAACTTCGCACCATGTTGATGGCAAGAAATTGCTTTGGGAGCTTCACATCAGTCAGAGGTACTATTGCCTTCAGAGTGCAGCTGAGGACAGTAGTGCCAGCAGCTGTTAAGGGCTTGCTATGTAGTGCTGCTTAAGATCTGAGTCACTTGGGGAAGGAGCACTTTCCCCACCTCTGACCTTCCTAATGCAGTTAATTTAATGTAATCTGTCCTTGCTGTGCTTTGCTTTGTTGAGGGGAAACAGAAGCAGGGTTCCCTGCACCCCTCCTGTCACTTTTTCTTTTTTTATCTTTAAATACCTTATTTCTGGCCAGTACAGTGAAATAATAATAACAACAACAACAATAATAACAACAATAATAAAACTCATGAGGATGGAGCCTGCATGACACAGTAATATGTTCATCATGGCTATTGCACTCAATAGAGCACTTCATAGATTCTTCATTTAAAAAGTTTCCGGCAGAGCTTCTGCATATTCTTTCTTCTGCCTGCTGCATATAAATACAGCCCTTGGACCTACTGAATCAAACTAGTAATTGTTTTGCATAGTGCCTCCCATCTGACAGTGCTGACAGCCAGAGTGCTTCAGCAGTTGGCAGAAATACCCTGCCTTGCTCAGGGGTGAGTTTCTGACAACTTGCAGGCAGAGCTGTCTTTGTATCTTTTAAAGAACATGACCTTGAAAGTTGAGTTGTGAAAGCATGCTGGGTGTATGTTCCACTTAAATGTGTCTCAATCTGATTAGGTGCTTGATGGGCATCCCTAATCATTTAAAAGGTTTTTGAAAACCTGACCATGCATAGTAGAGAAACTTCTAAGAGCTTTGAAAATAAAAGTAATGCAGTATGTTCCAAATATGTTGTGGAATTTAGGTGTTTACCACGATTTTCAAAGGCATACATATGCCTGAGTAGGCTCTGAAAATGTAGATCTAGGTTGTTAAATTACAGAAATACTTAAGAAGCTTTACAGCAACTTTCTCTTTGAGAATATTTCCTTCACTAAATGGCTGATAGACTAATAATAGTAACTAGTGAATTAATTACTGAATAAAGCTAGACGCAATTCCATGAACAAAGTACAGAAAATGGATAAATGCAAATATAAATATGCATACAAATATTTTGGTACATGGAACTTTGATCAAATTGGTCACAAGATTGAATTAACCTTATCTTGGCATGAACAGATGTCATTGTGCTTGAACTTGTTATTGAAGGAGTGGAGGATCATATCCCGTCTCTGTCTTTATTTGATTTTCATGTTTTCAATTTTGAGCCTACTGGGATGTTTACATGACTGGCTCATCTATGTGGTATTTTGAAATCTGTGATTACAAAATAAATAAAGTACAAACAAGTCATTATTGTATCTGGAAATGGATGAGACTGTATATATAGGAAAAGCACAATCAGGACAGCTGTGCTAATTCAAGTTCTGGCTCTAAATGCCTGATGAATCCCTTCTTTCTTCCAAGATATCTCCCTAGAACCTGCCAGTGGTGCTTTTACTGCACACATTAGAAAAATAGCCTTTTATATTTTTTTTCCACCTGGCTAATAATTTATTGATAACAGGGCACTGATGTCAGTTCCCAAAAGTTCCAGTTTTCCACTTTTCTCCAAAAGTAGGTAAAGATTTAGATATTTGCATAAGGCTTTGAATGTTTCCAGCATCCATTCGTTCTCCGCCATACACTGGGCCCTAAATCTGAACTGGTTGCATGTCTTTGTCTTCCTAGGGAATGTGCCGATTCCCTACTGAATGATGCCGATTGACTGACTCCCTGTCCCCTGGCGGTCTGGATGGGTTTGACTAGGTCTGAACCCGGACAGTGTTCAATGCTGACAAATCCTGCAGGGCATGCTGCAGCCCTGCTGCCATCTCATCACTCTGAGCACTGGTATTTTGGCTTTGTATCTTGAGTTTCAGTCCTTGATTGTTAGAGGTGTACAAGAAAAATCTTGGCATATTGTACCTTTCTGTATCTCAGACACTGGGCTGGATACGGAGCTCAGCCCCTGGGCAGGCTGCTCTCCATTGCTTCTCTTGCTTCTTCTGTTGTCATTGTCTTCCACCTCAGCATGTGGACAGGCCAGAGGGTGGATTGACAAGCACCTTTTGAAATTCAGCAGTGACAGATGGCAAGACCTACCCCTGGTATGCATGAATGCCTTTCAGTCCCACAGGCTGGAGACTGCCTATTTAGGGAACAACTCTGTGGAAAGACCCTGGTGTCCAGGTTGGAAGGGGCAGAGGAATTTTTCTGTCGGGTGAGGCTGAGGGACCTGGGCTTTTGTAGCATGGGGAAGACATAGCTTCATGGACTATGACAGCAGCCCCCCAGGGCTATGGGGATGTCACGGAGTAGATACAGCCAGGCTGATCACAGTGCTGCAGAGCAGGAGAACGTCAAACAACAGGCATAAGCTGAAAGAAGAGAGCTTCACAGTGGATATAAGGAAATTATTTTCCCCACAAGGAGAAACAGGCAGTGGAACAGGTTGCTCAGAGATGCTGCACAGTCTCTTTTCTTGGAGGTTTTCCAGATGCAAGTGGACAGAGCCTGGAGCAACCCAATTTGATCTCAGAAGTGAGACTACTTTGAGTAAAAGGATGGATGTGAGACCTTTCCAACCTGAAATTTCCTGTGATTATATGATTGCCTCTTATCGTCTTGTTTTGGGCAGTGGATTCCTGTAATCAGTGTTAGGGAAAGAGAGATGTTAACATGTCATAAGTTTGGGAATTATGGCAACTTCAGAAATAGGTGATAGCGTTGAGGAATGAAGAAAAAATGGAGAAGGATAGGGACACATGGTCAAGGAGAAAATAAATTGAAATTGACGAGTAGTGAGATGGGAAGCAAAGTGGTTCAGGGAGACCCTAAAGGGAACAGGAAGATGAGACACATTGTGAAACACTTCATATTCATATTTCAGAGATGAGTGCTTCATTATCAGTTTTTCTTGAAACTTTTCTGTTCCTAAATATGTATGGTAAAAGTGTCCTATCAGTGCCACCAACAAAATTCAGAACCTGTGTTAATTGCTAATTTTGTCTATCCTTATGGAAAAAGTATCATTGGAGCTTTCACATTTTTCTCTCAGGTCTATGGGGAGCACCATCCCAACTATTAGTAATGGGTGGCAATATCTCTGGCTCAGAAAGCCTGAATTAGTTCCCAGCTTTGTTGTTTTCACAGCACTGTATTGTTTGGCAAAAGGATAAGACTGTGTACAATACTTTATCTCTGAAAGCACAAAGTCTGGGAATGTGAAAAAGCAGACACTGGTTTCATTTTATTTTTAAACATTAGAAAAAGAAAAAAAGGTGCTATATATTTTAAGTATCACTGTTTATATTAATATATTTACATTAAAACTATGGTACTGGATATTGCTCTGAAAAAGTGTCTAATATTAGCCTTAGCTTCGGGTTATTTGTCTCTGGATAAGTAACCTGTCAGAAAAATTTTGTGGGAACCTACTTGTTCAAGGACCAGGTTTGGTTTCTGTCACTCTTCCCGGCTGTTGCTTATTCACATAATCAGTGAGGTTTAGTGGTGGTGTAAAGTACCACTTTGTTTTGAGTAATTGTGAAAAAAATCTGTCCCTTACTCAAATTGCATTGACTTCTACTTTAAATATCAATGCCAATTTGAAGGTCTAGGCTAAAATTAAAAATAGCTGTATTTTAAACTCTCCAGCTACTTTGCTTCTCTTTCTCAGGAATGTAACCATATCACTATTTTCAGTGGTCTTGACATCTGCCATTCATATTATTTCTTCATGATACATCACTATTGTTAAGGAAAAGGAACACTGAAAATGAAGAATAGATAAGACCTTGTGTAAGAGCTGTTAGCAAGAGCCCCTGAAGCAGACGAAAGAACCCACTTGAGGGTGATACAGTGTTTCTTTGACAATTTTAAAAACATACCAAATTCTTCAATGGCTGATACTGAAGATATCTTTCAGATGTTTAGGGACAGAGATTTTTTGTGATATATTGTTTGGTTTCTGTTTTGTGGGGAGGGGAGTTCTCTGGTTTGTTCCTCATATAACTTCTACTAAGTTAAAAAAATCACAAACAAATGCATTATTCTTTATCAAGTATTTCTGTTTAGCCTAATTTAACACTTTAACGTTGTCTCAAGTGCAGAAATTTCCATTTGTAGGAGAGAAAAGCATCTTCCATCTTGAGAAAGACATCAACTACCTATGGTATTGAACACATACAATCTATTATTCTCCATAACTTTGATAATTTGAAAAGGAAGTTAAAACATTCTTTTAAAACTTTGCTTAACATAAAGCTCCATGGGACACTGTAGCCTGGCAGGGATGGGGCCTTGGGAGACTCTGCTCGGGTGTCTCTTGTCCTTTCATGGGGCACAGCCCAGCCAGGGATTGGCCAAGAGGGTGGTTTGGGTAGGATGGGCTGTGTGTTGTCTCCAGTCAAGGACTGTGTCCCCTTCAAGCCTGTAGACCCCAGTGCTCAAAGGCTTCTGTGAAATGGCCCACAGCTTCCATCCCTGCAGTGTTCACAAACACTGCCCTTGCTCCCTCGCACCTCCCTCACCTCCTCACCTGCCGGTCCCCAGCTCCAGGCAGCTTCTGCTCTGTGTTACCTCCCACACAACCCTACTGAGGAAACATTTCTTCCACCTCTCCCAGGCCATGGCTGTGTCAATTGCACTCTTCCTGGCTGTGCTGGCCATCCTGCCCATGGCTGAAGCACCATCACCTGATCTGTGTGGCCACGGCCCCGCAAATGCAGCAGCGCGAGGAGTCACTGCACCAGGAGACAAGGTGGGTGCTGCAGGACACTGAGCAGAGCAGGCTTGTGGACGAAGCCAGACTCCTCTCTGTGTGGCAGCAATGGTCATTTTGGACCAGGAAAATGCAACTTGCCTCTCACAGCTGCTGTGGTCGGGACAGCTCCAGCTGCAGGAAGGAGGAGAACAACAAGGAGGAGGAAAACTTCAATGGACCATACACTGGTGTCAGGTCCTTGGTTGTGCCCACCCTATTGCCAATACAGGTACTACCTGACACAGCAAGGATCTGAAGAACCTGCTGTGTGACTTCTTGGTGTCTGCGAAGTGCTTTGCAAAAGCAGTTTCATGCCAGAGATGCACACAGCCACAGCGATGGATGGCACTTGTGAATCCTGGAGTGTCCATGAGAACCGAATCTTCTACCAGCTAATTTAACCAGCTGCTCGAGTTCCTGCAGCCACCTCGCAGCCACACATTCAGGCTGGAGCTGTACACCATGGGGCAAGTGCCAGAGAAGTGCTCTGGCATCCATTTGATGCTGGAATGCAGATTCTCAAGGAAGTAACTGATGGGGGATACACTGTTTTTTCTCCCCCGCCTCCAACAACAAGCTGCCAAGGGATCAGAGCTCATCCCTCCTACACACCACACCCTCTGCACTCACTCCTGTGCAAGGAGGAAATTTCCTACTGGGTACAAATTGCTCAGATTTGCCTGGCTCTGTTAGCCTTTAGTGGCACCACTGGCATCTAAGGGTGCTGCCCTCCTCCCAGTCTGCCCTCCGGGATGCAGATCTGCACTGAGCTGGTTTCTGCTGTGCACCATGGCAGCCCAGGCACATAGATGATCCTTCAGTAGGCAGCTGGCAGCTTTCCCACTGTGCCAATTTGGTCTGGGGTAGTTAATTTTCTTCTTCACAGTGACTAGGATGAACATTTCTGTTGTTTAAGGATCAAAATCTTTAGGTTTGAAGTTGCTGAAGCTACAAAGTAATTTAGATGGGTTTGATAATTTGAGCATTTGAATTTGACCTACATCCGTCTGTCAAATTGTCTAAAAATGGCATAAAGTTTCAAATGTTTTCAGTGAGGCTGATGATTAGTCAAAGGACTTGAAAACGATTTTATTACAACACTGGGATAACAAAAAACATTTATGCATTTCAGATGTAAAGCAGCCCAGTATTTATTGCACTCTAATAATTTTTTTACAGCTTATAGAGACATAAATGCAGTATTGAATCACTGGAGAATAGCAATTCTTCAAATAGAATTGAGATGTTTCTTGAAAGAACCATTTGATTACTGGAAAGGCACTATGTTTTTCAATTAAAAAACATTCACTCAAAAGTCAAAAACCTCACTATGATCAACAACAAAAGTGAACAAATCCTCACAATTATCTCTAAGGAATAAAACTAATACTGATAGAAAGTCTGTCTTTTCAAAATGAACATCTGTCTTATGGCCTAAGTTATATCTTATACTTAATTTTTTATTATACAGATCATGAGCAACTCTTGAGGTCTGGTACAGAAATCATGGTAAGAAATTCACTTTAAAACTTACTCTTGCCAGTATTTCTATATGAATCACCTACTTATGTATATCTAGCAAATGCAAATGGAAATTTTGGTAGCAAAACAGACGTGTGTATTTTGAACAATTGGATTCAGTGGTAACTTTTAAGCCTCTTTAGCTTGGAATACTACCTAAAATGTGACTGGGAATTATTCCCAGATTCAACAGCAAGAAGAAATATGGGAAAACAAATTAATGAAGACTAATGTGCATGAACTGCCAGCTGTCTACTCAGTTTCAATAAAGGTGCTTCTCTAAGTGATCTAAAATGTTGAAATTTTTCGTCTGGTGTAGAAATCTCAAAATATAAGACTTGTGAGATTTTCAGGAATAAATACCTTATATTGTGATGAAACTGAGAAGATAAAAGGAAGATGAGGTTGGAGACCAAGGAAACATCAGAACTTAAATTTTGCTATTGATTTTATAAAAATGGGAAAACTCTGAGGAGTAGAGGAGAGCCACAAGACTGTTTTGAAACCCTGATGTTTTATGCCTCTGTCACTGCTGCTATGTGCATCATGATGCTGTATTTGAGATTTGGCCAAACTTCTGCTAAAAATCATGTGAAACTTGCCTCTTTTAGGTTTCTTAACAAACTTAACTGTGTTTGCTAAAAGGGTTGTTAGGGTTCACAAATGTTCTGAATTAACTTGGTTACACTCTGCTAAAAATCACATGAAATTAATTATTTTATGTTTTGTTTGCAAAGCAAAAAACCACTTTAGCTTTCTAGGCTGACTTTGTTCCAGCTTTTTATCCACTGACCGTCAGTCTCCAGGGGGAAAGTGATATAGATTCAAACCCCAGATATTGTTCAGGAATATCTGTGGAGTGAAAGAGAGAGCTTTGGTACCAGTTTTCCTGTTTTTCTGTACCTGGTGCTGTATAGAACACATCTGTGTCTCTGCATGATGTATGTAGGCCCATCTGTGAAGAACTGGACAGGGAAATTGCCTACCTGCCTGCTTTTAGCATTCAGGAATCACAGAGGTGGGGATATTGCAAATAAAAGCTTAAGACAAATTATTTTTATTTGTTAATTAAGCCCAGCTGATTTATATACTAAAAAGGAGAAGAAGGACCAAGAATTCTTTCAAAGACCATAAGTAGACTGAACAATTTGAAGATTTGTCCAGAGCCATGAGTCATTACAATGAGAAAAAAAACCCTTGGTTTCAGAATTCTTTGCTTTCCTGGGTTACTCAAGAAAACACACTATGTTATCACAGTGATATCAGGGCTTGCTAACACATCAGGATGGTTGCCTTGAGGATTATAAGACTGGATGCTAATGCTACATCTTATTTTCTTTCCATCATCTATCCTTTCCCTAAGTTCAGAAGCTCTCCCAGCTTCTTGCACAAAGCAATTAGCAGGTGTTGCCAACCTCAGTTCCTTCTCTTTGATGTCCTCATCTCTTTTCTAAAGAGAAAGAAGTAATATTAATACATTCATTTTTATCTGAATTCTTGGAAGCATTCTTTGAGGAAAAGCTGACCTTTACCACTCTATACTACCTTCACTTTTCTTTCTTTAAATCCACAGTCTACAGTAACTTGTGACTTTTTCTCAGTATCTTACTGAAGTAATTTCCATTCTTTCTGCCTACTGCAACCAAAGTATTTAAGCTTATGCTTCCTGATTTCTCTCCCTTTCCCCAGCAGCTTTATTTAGATGTATTTCTTTCAGCAAGCATATAGAAGTTTTCCACTAGTTCTCAAAGAAACCTCATTTTCTCCTCCTTCCATGTGTCCTTCCTTTCTGTTCTCAAGGTACCTGTTTCTCAAGGTTTGTAACAGGATGATGTGAAAAACAGAACAAAACCTTTCATAATTTGGAGCTTCACATACTTCAGGGAATGTTTCTTTAACTTTCTTCAAGGAAAATTTAATTTGCTCTGAATTTGCAGTGGAAGCTTTGGCTGCCAGTCATTTCAAATCTTTCGGGTTCTATTGAACATCTTTGCCACTACACTCCATTTAAAAGCTGAACTGATCTACTTATTCTAGAGTTGGACTGTTTATCACAGATGATAAGAGGATTGAACGAAATATGAAATCACTCTATTCATGACAGTCCATATTGCTTACTAATTGTTAGTATCTTTGCTTGCAATATGTCTCCCATGGTTTTCTTTTCGCAATCTTCATTTATCTTCTTTATCAAAAGCTGAATTTATCCAGACTTGGCACTAATGGATTCCACAGTCTCACTAAATCTGCAGGGAATTGCATTTGCTTGTATCATGAAGAAATTAACTTTGCTGAATGGAGAAATTGTGCCCTCCTGTTTGTAGTATGAAGAATGGTGTAATAAGTTAGGATGAACTCTAAGTACTTTCAGGATCCACCTAGTAGAGGAAATGGATGAGGAAAAATACAACTATCATTTTACCTCATAGAAGAACTGAAAGCAAAATGATATTGTTAATGGGGAAAAAAGCCCCAATGACGGCATGATCAGAACATGCTCTTAAAAATAAAGAAGTGGATTTCTTGGATGGTATTGCATGAAATTTTAATTAGTTGCATTGATTTAGAATCTAAGATGGATTATTCAGTGCTGGGGTATAACGGCTGGAAAAAATGAGGTATTTCGGGACAGTGAAAAATTTGGGTAACTTTGGCACGTCCGAAGGACAAGAGAGGGTGATGATACTGCCACTGTGAAGCAGAGGTACTTGCAGGCACTGAAGGGATTTAACACAGATCCAACAGGATTTAGCTGAGGTGCAGCTGCCAAGAGTTGCACCCAGAGAACCTGTTTAGTGACTGCTTTCTGGCACACTGGTCCCACTAGCACATTGGTCATTGAAGCACCAGATTTGAGCTAACAAGCTCTCACAGAGAGCAGAATTTGGTGCAGATATTCTGACTGGCTGTGCTTACATAAAACCCAGCAGCTGATGTGTTACGAACTACTATATTGAGACTTACTGTGTTAAGAGCTGATGCTGGCATGGAGCAGCAGGGATGAAAAGCATCTCCCTCTTCTGCACTCCTCTGAGGCATGTGGTCTCATGCTCCTCATCCAAAGTGCCAGACCCAGCAGCCTGTGGCTGCTCAGCTTAGGCTCTGCAGCACATGAAATATTTGTACCACCACCCAAACTGAGGGTTGCCCTGCAGCCATACATTCGTGTTCACACTGTACCAGCTGGGACTCACCCTGGCTCCAGACTCACAGTGCATGGCATATTTGGCTGTGCACTGACAGACATTTCAGGTTATGAGGTTTCATCTAGATTGGGTCTTTTCACTTTGTGTATGCTACATGTTCTTCAGCTGAAGTCTTCCACGGCAGCTCTCTGCCTCAGATTACCTCCTTCTGACAGTGGGACAAGAAGAATTTTGCTCAACTGTTTCTTAAATTTGGATTGGTCTAAACCAAGCCTTGTTTTGCCATGGTGAAAGGGATAATAATTCTGAGAGTTTCTAGCACCCAAGTTCACTAGAGTAGGAGTAGGAACTTGAACTTAGGCAAAAATACGTATCATCCTGGTGTAGCTGTTGAAAATCTGACCAGTTTGTTAAAAATCTGACAGAAATACAGTGCAGTGTTATGTCTGTAAAGTATGTAAAGTGCAGTGTTATGCCTGTGTGCAGTGCAAGTCTTCCATCCTCCCATGGTGCTTCTGCAGCAATCATAGAGCAAATCTTCTCTTCAACACAACAATTTAATCTGCAGCTGGCCTGGGCTTTGGGGCCTGAGTTGCACATTCCTTGAAAATCCTTTACTTATTGGGGACCTCCTGACATTATGGAACTGCTTCTCCATGCTGTCAGGGTTACTCATAGACAGAGATAAGGGCTACCAGAGGAGGTTAGAGTGTGGAGGGCTGTAAGCCCGTGGTGCAGGGGCCCTCTGCACTCCCTTGGAGGAGAGAGACCTAACAGCCAAAAGAATCTCCCCAGACAGAAGCAACCTTCCTCAAGTTAGGGTGAGCTCCCAACATGCCTTGTTTCTTTATGGTAATAACCGGTACCCTGTTGGCTAATTGATTTCTACCCCACCCGCTGCCTTTCCCAAAAAAGCCTCTGCTTCTGCTCCTAAGTCATGGGAGTACTCGTCTCTGGCTTCCCCTTTGCAGGGTGGCTGGACAATAAAGGCTACCTCTGTGGAAGTACCGTAGGAGGCTCCTGTCTCTCTGTCCCTAAGTCTGCCTTGGGTGATTTCACACAGAGCTGAACTACAAGAGCTGGAATCACTTGTAGCTGAGAAATTGCTACCCTTGCTGAAATCACCTATTGCTCAGGGAGGCCTGCCAGTGTCCCCTGGAAAGAGCTGTTCCCTGCGGGACGCTCTCTTTAGGAAGGTCGCGGCATACAGGTGCTGATCAGCACCGGACCCTCCGCAACATTAGATCTCAGGAAGACATGGATGAGTTTAAAATTGGAGAAAAAAAAAAAAGAACACAGAAGAGGAACAACAGAGATGAAAGTGTTGAGGATAAAGAAGCTAATAAGATCAAAAGACAGGGCAGGGGCTTTGGTGATAAAAGCAAGACACAGACTCTAACTGGAAAATAAGAAGTAATTAGAAGAAGACATGGAATAATCTGAGAGAGGGTGGAGATGTTTGAAATCATCACAGTGTTAGTATGTGGAAATGAAGCCAAGAACCACATGTCCTAATAATTTCTTTGCTGTTTTTGCTGTGAGATCTCATGGCAAGTTAAATGCTTTGTTCAACATAGGGGTCATCCACCCCCCTTTACACATACATTGCAGGGAGAAAGCTGAAATATTAAGACAGGTCAGGCCACTCTGAATGCCTCACAGTACTCATATTTTTAGAGGAGAGCTTTTAGAGAACTGTCAAGTGTGAGAGCTCAGAGCTCCTGAAGACCAGAAATGACAAATAGGGAATCTAGAAGATAAAGAGTTATTACCCAGTGATCCAGCTTGGAAGGGCGTTGTGAAAGTGGCTAGCTTGTTGCTTGCTGGAATTTGGAGACGGTATTTCTGAACTGCTTTTGAAATCAGACTATTCTGAGTCCTATCACCCATCTCCCTGGTTTTAGAAGTCTTGTATATCAAAGACATCACCAGTTAGCAGAAACCGGTTTGTTCACTCTATAGCCCAGATATTGTCTCAGGGCAAGAAACTTTCTGTCCTGTAGGAAACTCTAAATATGGCAGCTTTTCACTTGAATTTACTATATCTTGTAAGTCAGTTGTCATTGAATAGAATACTAAATATTTATCTAATTGCAGTAATGTGTTTTTGTGTATTTACACACAGCAGTATGAATGAAGTCTGACTCTTCTACAGGGTGTCTGTATCATATCTTCCTTGCCATTTTAGAGTTTGGGTACTAAATTTCCATCTAAGAAATTTTGCTCATAGCTTTTAGTATTTAGTGTTATTGTTTCTTTTGTGGGTAATTAAAGTGGAATAGGAGGATGTATGTGTAACTAGGCTTTTATATTTCTAGAATTAATGGTGTTTGAGAGGAAAATAGATGTTTTACAAGCATGGAACTGTTTCAGAGAGAATATATTCTGCTATGTGCTAACAAACTGCTATTCATTACACATTGCATGAATGAAATGATGTAGAGTAAAATGCTTTTGGGGAACAGAAATAGCTTCCCCTCGTAGACATACTTTCATGGCAGTGTTGGTTTGGAACAAAAAAGTGTACTATGTCAATACTATAGCTACACATACTTTATAAACGTACAAACACACATATGCAAATGTAGATATTTCTAGATTCCCACTCTCAATTTGCAAAATTTCCTGTGTAAAGCTCTGTTTGAAGTATAGCAGCTTCTTCTTGGATATGTACTATCATAAAAAAAAATTGAAGATGTCATTTCACTTATATATTTATTTTCTTTAGCTCAAAGACAGTTGAAAAATTTAATAATGAGTATTTGTATGTGCTGGTAGTCCTCTGATCTGTAAGCTCTTAACAATTTGCATGATTTTAGTCAGAGAAGAAGCTGCTGAAGGATGCGAAAGTTAATCTACAAGTGTCTGTAGGATAATGGATCATTATTAGGTTCATCATCCTTTGACAAGATATGGAAATTCCTGATTGTTGAAAAAATTATATCATACAAATCTATTGTTTTTAAAAACTTATTTGAATACTGTTAATATTTCTTGAGCTCATTGAGGAATATAAATTATCTAGTAGTGGTTTGAGATATTTAACAAATCTCATTCAGTCTACTAAGCTCCTAAGTGGGCAGCAGTCTATTCACTGGTGAATATACTCTTAAAAATAACTTAATTAGGAAGGGAATTATGCACTTGCATTTAGCATTTAATCTACTTTTATGAAATTGTACTTGATTTTTTGAAATAATGATGTCACTAAATCAAGAAAAAGTTTGATTAGTAACCAAGACAAGGATTTATAAGATTTTCCCCTTTCAGTCATAGGCTGGCTTTTTCTCCATTTTGCCCATCACTGTAACAAATACAAAACACATTCATGGATGTTGCGATGAAATATATTTCCATTCCTTTACTTAAAATCCTTTGTAGGACAGCCCAGACTTTTAGCTGTTCAAACAAAACATTTAGTCTGAAGTACCCTTCTCTTGTCCTGCACACTGGAGACCAACCAAAATAAACTGACAACACATCATAGAAAATAGTAGTATGGCCCTTAGGAAGTGCTATAAGTGAACAGATTTATTATATTTTTCTTTTTGAAAATAAGGGTTTTAAAAACATTTACAGTAACTGAATGGGATTTGGGACAGTAGCATAAAAAGCTGTGAAGCAGATTGAGGTTACTCTGTGTTTAGAAAGAATACAACAGACTGTAGATATTTCAAAATCACCAAAAATAATTGTCTTTGGTAAGTATATTTGTGATGTTACCTTCTAAGGATGTACACATCTACCTCTCCTCTTTTTCTTTCTTTTTCTCCTTTACTTCCACCTAATTAGTAAAACTGTTACCTTTTTAAGTGATAGTTCCTGGAGGCAGGTGTGGATCTGCCACTTTATTCAGATCATAGTTAGAGGGTGCTGGTCTTTGAAAGAGGACAATTGATAAAGACACTATTGACTATCAAATGAGGTTTCTTTCAGTTTCAGAGCTTTCATCTGCTCTCATCTTCAGAAGAACTATCTCTTTATCTTTTGTTTCCTTTCTAAAGATGACAGTATCTGTTATACATTTTCTAAGGATGGTTTATTTCCTTAGGGTGACAAGTATGCATTACATGTTCTTCCCTTTTTTCGTTTGGGAAGGACTTCTCTTTCTTGTGGAAGGTTTTGAATCCCCAACTAAGGTTTGAATCCCAAACTCCTCAGTTTGGACTTTGAAGCTGTGACAGACACTTTCTCTACCATTGGTTATGTGTTAGAAAGACCATGACAGATATGTGGCAGATACTTTTACATAGTGACTCCTTGCCTTTGGAATGGGATTACCAAAAAGACAGTGGATTAACACCCATGGATCAAGATCACAGCTCAAGACCAGACCCATTTGTTCGACTGCTGCTGGTGAGTGCTGGCTTTCACACATCAGGGAGAAGTTGCTGAGGCAAATTCCTGTCTTTGTTATGGCAGCACTTATCAAATGGAGCAGTTGCTCCATTTGTTGAGGAAACTGCAGAAGCACATACATCATTCAAAAATACATTTACGAAATATGTGCATACTGTTTCAAATACATGCAGTGATTGTGTAATGGTAAAACAGATCTGCCCCAGAAAGGCTAAACTCACAACAGTCTCATGTCTGAGAACACTAGGTTACCTCTAGGTCAGACCAAGTGGCAATAAGAATGGAAGTGAAACTACGAATGTGTCATTGGAATTAAAGCCTGTGTTGTTCTGGGTTACATTTGAATGAACTTTGCTGATTTAAGAATATTTATATAATGCTCCCTCAGAAACAGAAAAATTCAGTGTTCTTGCCATGACATATTTCAACTATAAATTGTAACTACATTTTTACAGTGCAGTGTTTGGGTAGCTGTTTTAAACAATAAAACTGGTACATATATCAGGAACAGATGCTGACCTGGGATAAACTGTAAAATGAATAAACAGTTTTTAGCATTCTCCTAAGGCTTTGAATGACCTTCCTGAGCAGAAAGACAAAACCGGGTACCAAATACAAATCTTATCAGACTGCTGGCAGGCTGAATGCATTTAAACTGACTCATAATGCTGGCTTAACTCTCTTATCTATGCTGATTTATGTCCACAAAAAAATGCAGAATGAAAGAATATCAATGCAGACAAAAAATAGGCATATATGAAATAATTGAAAGAGGAGATAGAGTAAATTTTAAAAAATGAAATGTAGAAAAGGAGAATCACATTTCATCAAGTAAGCACTAAATCAGAATGGAATCCAGTTCATCATATCTATAAGATATCATGAAGATATCTTATCACTGTATCATGAAGACAGTGATTTGGAATATAATCTGAAAACATAGTCCTAGAAGCAAATTCTGCTCCTACTGGAAGTTTATTGTTTCAGTTGAACAGAATTAACATTTGGCACATAATAGAAAGCCTCTAGACTTCTTTAACAGCTTACTGTACTCACTAAGTCTTTTGATCAACGAAATGACAAATTTATTTTTATGGCTGGTTTTGGATGTGGCTATGAATTACAGTCAGGTTTAAATATATTTCCCTTTCCTTTTATAGATTTATGCCTAAAGTCTTTGTTTTTTCTTTTGAGGATTCTTTATATATTTATTCTTATGACTAGCCTACCAAATAATGTCAATGGCAGACATGGAAATGTACATGGAAATTACACTAGAAGTGTTACTAATAATGGATTTCTTTAAAGTTGTTTTCTCTCACCAATCCCCAAACCTTTAATGCTGGAGAGTGAAGCGCACACTTGTACTGCCAGGAATAAGAGCCCAAGACTTTGGGATTATCTGTATCTCTGGCAAGCAGTGTCGGATGAAAACTACTTAGCTGTCTCACAGCTTTTACTCTTTTGCTGTCTTTTTTCAGGGAGCTTAAAAGCACACAGACAAACTCATACTTCTTCACAATTCTCAACACTTGTGCCTGCAGAACCGCTTCAAGGAATGCTTAATGGTTGGACGGGCAAGAACAAGATGAAGCTATACTTGAGCAAGATGATTTTGTAAACGGAACTCTGGTTAGGAATCTGAGATATTACTTAGAGCAGTATGTTTTGGCTCAAAGGACATCTTGAAGGAGTTCTCAGGAGCACTCAGGAATTCTTATTGCACATCCAGTTGCCCAAAGAATAACTCCTGTTGTCTGTCGTAGAGAGACACTATCACCACCAAGTGAATGACAGTCCTGGCTCAACATCAAATTACATTTACTGCAAAACATTTGAAATAACCCTCTGTCAAAAAATAAAATAATCTCCTCAGCTTGATGAGTGACTGCAGCTACTGCCTCCTCTCTGTAAATGCTTTGCTGTCAGTGCAGTGAGAGGGTATGTTGCAGTATGCTTTGTTATGGGGTGTAGCAGAGCAGTGTAAAAGAAAGGCCTTTTGTTGACCTTGCTGTGGCTTCTGTGTCCCTGACTCAGTAGGAATCACTGAAGAAAGAGGGGGAACCCAGGATCACGGCAAGCAAGGGTGGTATTAATTCCTAACATTATATTTTACTGTGCTTTGCCCAAAAGATCAGAATACCCTGTGTTTTGGAGGGTTATCACATTGGTATTTCTAGTCTGAGAAACTGGAATTCTCTATGACTCTTGATGGGGTTCATTAAGGGAAGAGGCAGGTAACTGAAAATAAAGCCTTTGGCTGGCCTGCAGTTGCTTCACTCTTGACTTAATGCTTTTAAATATGCAATCATTTCTGTTTTATTCTTCTAGTAGAATTCAAGAGCAATGTGTAGGATAGTAAAAATGACACCTTCTTCCTTGTGGTCGAGTCTTCTTAAGCCCTCCTTATTTCAACATATATGAAAGAAATGATCTTGGTGTAATCCACAAATGCTGGGTAGGAGCGCCAGGGAAAGCAGAGTTGTGCACAGTAAGGAGGAAGGGCTTTTTTGAATGGGACCCTGCATGTCCTGAAGAGTAATAGGAGTAAGATATTTGTTTGGGTCAGTGTTGAGCAGGAGTGGAAATGAAGACAGTTAATACATTTTTCTCATTTAACTGAAAACATCTTCCAAAATGATGCTGCTTCTCACTGCCTGAAGGGGTTGAATATAAGAATGATCACTGAGAATACATAGGTAAATAAAGAGGTTGAAGAGCATTAACTGCATCTTGTAATATTCATTTGCTACTCCTTTCTGGAAAGCATTTCCATTTCTCTTCATGTTATTGAAATCTGGATTTATAAATCCAGTGCAAATATCTTAACCAGGTGTGGTGCCAGAAGAAGCTCTATTTGTTATGTCTTTTTCTTTTTGTTTCCCTTGTGAATTGACATTCTCAAACATCTGAGAGGTAAGACTGCAGAATATTACAGTATTAGGATATGTAAAAAATATGAGAACTCCATAAAATATTGCAAAGATTATTCTTCTAGCACAAGCTCCTAAAAGGCTGAAAGAATGCAAAGTCTTAAATTGTTTGAATTATGAAGTGACTGGGAAGAATGGGAAAGCATGACATAGGAAGAGCTTTTCCACCTGGATCTGCCAGGAAAGGCAGAGGCAGCAGGAGGAATGTCCCTTGTGATCATTGTGACGTAGGGGTACACTTTGGATCACCAACCAGGTGAGCAAGAGGGGAAGTATAGATGGTGATGTTTGCAATATGTCCTGAGGCCTTTCTCTGCTAAAACACCCTGTGAAGCCTTGATTTGAAGGCTGGGATCAAGGAGCACTGATCCTTTTGGAAACCATGTGAACCTTCAATGCATCTGGCCTGTATTAGGAACAATGGGTAAATTGTTCCTAATATATGATAACTCTACCTGACAAATGCAATATTGGAGCTCTGTGGGGAAATTATAGTTGACATGTTTAGCAGTTCTGATTTTAGATTTGTGACTAAACAGATGTTGTTAGTTTTAGTGTATATGTCGAAATAATATCAATCATTGGCTGGGGGAAAAATATTTCCCTTTAATTGCTGAGATAGGTATATCAGAGGCATGCATTCTTTGACACTTACAGAGATATTTATAAGCCTGCAAGCAGAGAGCATAGACTTGTCTTGCTATGGCATAACATCAGGCTGAAGGAAATTTTATTTCTCTATAGGTCTGCTGCTAGGGGAAGGAACAGGGGGGGGAGTGTTGAGCAAAAGTTCCTCCTATGGAATAGCTTAAAATAAAAAAAATGAAAGGGTGAAGTTAATGGAGTTTGAGATGGCTGTGACTAAGGAGTCCAGGTGACCCCTGTTGCAGGGCCTCACACAAATTTCACAGCAGTTTAATGGTCACCAACTGAGCAGTGACATTTCAAAGCAGTTACTGGGGGGTACACTTCAATGTATCCATGAAGAGAGACACCAGGAGAGACTGACTTAGACAGAAAGACTGACAAATTAACTCACATTTTTAGGAGAAGTCATGAATGTCTTTTCTGAATTCCCTTCTGGCAGGTGAATATGAAAACTTCACAGTAAGTTCTGTCATATTGTCCTCCTGCAAATAGGTTTTCTGACAGTTTCACTGACCATACTAGTACTAACCCGTGGAAATAGCAAAAAATAAAAAAGATTTATTGTTAGAAGAAAAAAACAGATAAAATACTTTTACTAACTATATGGTCTGTGTAGTATTCAGCAAAGCTTTAAAAAGGACTAGTGTTGCATGCTAGGTTTCAGTTTGTTTAATAATTAATTATGTGATTTGTCCCAAAAAGCTAAAATCAGATTGAGGTCAGAACTTCCCCAAGAGTACCATACTGAAAGGTAGTGCTCTGGTGTTGTATTTCCCCTTTTCTCTTCTTACTAAATTGTCTGCCTTTCCACCTGGATCCCCCCCTTCCCCGCCCCTAGTCCTAACCACTCCCTCGGGTTTTTCTTATTTGTTCCTTTACCCCAACTCCGCCCATGTACCACCCCTGTGCTCTGAGACCCTTGGTCCATGTGCTCTCTCTGCACCCCTCTTCCCCAGATAGACAACTCCGCATGCCGGGTGCCTCACTCTCTGCTTCTCTTTGCTTTGCGGTGCCAGCCTCTGCCTGGGGAACCATGCCACGTGCTGGCTCTCTACCTTTGGGAGCCAGCACGTGTGCTGGCTCTAGGCTTCTGGGAGCCACCTTGGAATAAAAGATCCTCTGCAGTCCTCATGCAGAGAGCCTTCTCGTCTCCTTTATCGTCACAGTGTTGTGGGGCCTACAGCTAACCGGAGCATGCGAGGGGCAGCCTGGAAAGGCACGGGAACAGCTGCTCTCCCCGAGCAAGCCTCACTGCCTCTCCGAGAAGGCTGTGGCATGCCTTGCCATTGCAGGAAACCACCCAACCGCAACATAATGCTACCTGTAAAACATTCTGGTTAACTACTCTTTGGCTTCTCTTTTCCAGCTTGTACACGTACCCTATTTCATAGAGTCACAGAATACCAGGTTGGAAGGGAATCTCAAGGATCCTCTGGTCTAACTTTTCTTGGAAAAAGCATGGTTTAGATAAGAGGGACTACTTTGTCCAGCTTAACCTTAAAAGATTCCAATGTTGAAGAATCCACCAATTCAGGGGGAGATTACTCCAATGGCTGATTTTCTTACTGTGAAAAATCACAGCCTTTGTTACTGTTGTTGCTTTGAAGTTTCTGTGAAGACTGTGTTTTTTCTTATTATTATTTCAGGTTGATTTTCATAACCTTTTTGGAAGTCAAAGGAATGTGCTAATTTTTTCTAACAGATTTGCCAAATGTGTGCAATGAGCTTGCTCTGAAATGCAGACAGCACTAAAGACTTCTCAGTTCAGAGTTCAGCTGATAATTTATTCTCATCACTTTTCTCCTTCACATGTGTTAGCTCTGATGAAAATTAACTAGAGGCAACAGTTGCAAAAATACTCTAGCAATATTTATTCCTTTGTTTAAATGAACTTACACTCCTCGTTTGTATAATTTTTACGTCTTCTGTTTATTTAAGTGCTTAGGTTCTGTTGATATGTCTGTTCTTGGGAATGAATTCCTAAGCACCAGCCTACGCTGGCTCAACTCTGTACCAGCAGTTTCTCATGTCAGGTATGCTTACTCTTTCTTTTATGGTAACATCAGCTAAGTACCCACCTTACACTGAAAAGTTAAATAGATGGGGGTCAAAAACAAGTTCACCATTTCCAACAAATCAGTGAATGGACAGCTCAGGTGTTGGTAGGCTTCAGTATTTATTTTATACAGTTAAACATAGTGAGGGCAGTGGGCAAGGAACAGTGCAGTAAAATATTTTTCTAGTATGTTGTCATAATATGTGATAATGACTAGTAACACCAGTGAAGACGAAGTAATAAAACCCCTTTTTTTTTGTTTGTTTCACAAGTTTTGTTCTTTATTTGGTATTTGTTGTGACTCCAAAGCACCTCTGAAATGGCAGTTCAGACAATCTCTGATAACAGAAAAGTAACAAGGTGAAAAAAATACTCTGAGTGAAGTTATTTTCTTTGTGTTTCTTTCTCCTTGGAGGGGAAGAGAGATAAACAAATGTGGCTTGCTGTTCAGACTAAACCAAAAAATTCATATTTGCACTGTTCAGAGACAGGCTTTGGAAAAGACATTCCAAATTCTTAACACCCAGAGGTGAAGAGGCAGATTTCTGCTCCTGAGAAGCCCGTAAGTATTTCTGGAGAGGGAAAAGTGCAAGAAGAGTGCATCTGACACTGATTTTTTACAAGAAGGAGTAGTTGAAGAATAGTAACCATAAAAAATTGCCTACATGTTCTGGTTCTCGATTTGTTTGATGGGGACCCTTCATATGGGCAAGTTGATTTTCACAGAAATCTAGAGAAAAGCCAAAGTCTCCCTGATGTTCACCTTATTAAATGCAACAGGCTGGGGTCTGAAATTAAGGAGCAGACCACGTTCACACTGAGTTCTTTCATGGGCTTTTTGTCTGTTTTGAATATGCACATGGGAGGTTAGACTTGAGAAACGATGCTGTCTTGTTTCTTTGTGACTGTGCTAGCTGGGAGATAGGGCTGGTATGAGACTCTCTGATCCCCCACGAAACCAGTGTTCCCACCAGGCCTTTTGAGGGCAAGGGTTGGGGTCTGGTCACAGCTAGGAATGATGCCTGTCCATCTTGGCTTTGGAAGGATCCTGGTAGCACGCTATAGCACAAAAAAAGGGTGTTTGTGTTATGTTTATAACTAAAGACATGAAGAAGCTATCTAAAGTTAAAAAGTAAGCCTTTCAGCTGCTGTTAAGTAACACATTTTTCCCCTTTGGAATGTGTTTGGAAGGAAAAAGAGCTGCAAAATTCAATATATGTATTTCGCTGCTATAAAAAAATAAAAAAGGTAATGATAAAGGATAAGGATTATTCATAGTAAAGAACTAAATTTTCATTCTAAAATGCTGTGCTTCAAAAAAACCCAACATTGATATTAGTGAAGAGGAAGACAGAGAGAAGTATTTACTGATGAATGAAAAAGCATAAACAAGATTCTGCAATTTTCTCTGCACAATACTTGGAAATGCATTTAAAATTGAAAAGCACTTTAGCAAATTAGGTTGGTCATTGGAGCATCATCTGAGGGAAATTTAATCTTGAACCAGTTTCGTGAAACCCTTTAGACTGCTATGAAGTGAAATTATAAGAGGAACTATCCAACAATAATGTCAAAGAATTACTTTCTTAATTATTTTGCAGAGCTTTATGAGATGAACTTTTTTTCCCTGTTAAATAAAATATGGGAACAGTACTTGATTCCTAGTTTCTGAAAATACACAGAAGTTAGAAATATATATATAGCATGAGAAAGTCTTATATATATGTTTATATATACTATAGGCAAGAAAGCACAATCAGGGATATAAAAAGAGATTGCTCCTCCTTTTGATGCAGTAAGCAGAACTGGTTGAAGCTTTCAGAATACCTCTGTTTCACTTGTTTTCCAGAAAAGCAAATTGGTTGTGCATAAACGGAATTCTCTTAGCACTCAATGGTGAACAGAATGAACTGTATATTTATTCCTGTTCCCAACCTCTTTTAAATGAGTAGCATCAAGGGAGGACATTTGGCTGAAACATTACAGTAATCTGCAGTAATCCAGTGGGATGCAAGTTAGAGCCCTTTCAAGACTGCCTGCCAGCCTTGATGTGAGAGTATCTTTTTCTCAACAAGTCCTATCTTGTGCAGCTCAGCGTGACCTGAAATGTATGTCCAGCTACAGTTTTTTGCTTAATGGCCAGTTAACTACTTCTAAACTGTTGTGTTTGTTTGCCATATTTGATCAATAGTCAAGACAAACACTTTCCAGACATGTTCAAGTCAATCCAGCTGTTCCATATTATGTTGATTGGTCATGTAACTCACAGCACTGCTTCTGTTCTTTGATAGTATGACAAAAACATTTAAATCAGACAAAAAATTCTAGTATGTAACTAAAAATGGCCACTTATTTATTCACATAATCATTGTTTTGCCAAACATTTAGTGTTTAATCACATTTGTGTTATAAAAAACCCCATAAAAATTCCTGATCTTCCATTTCATTTGTAAGGATGTAAATTTACCACAGTTTTCTTTGCTTCTAGGGCAAATCAGTATAATAATCAATTTGGCTTTGCTTCTCTTGGGAGTGAAAGATGTGTTTTAGTTTCGTTGGAAACAAAATTAAACATGAGATTGCTCAACTTTTTAATTTTTTTTTTAAGTTGAGCAATGAAATAGCTAAGAAAATTTTAAAGATAAGCTTAAAGTGGACTCTCTTTTACCTTAGGTTGCTGTAAATTAAGAACAAAACAACTAGCTATAGTATCTGTGTTCTGCTAAATAATTTACTTGGTACTGATGCTAGAATACCTGTTTCTTCATGCTCAATGGAATTGACATTCAATGTCACACTTAAAAACATTTTCCTTGAGTAAGGTATTGAATTGATATCCAACATAACGGATCAAAGTCATAATCTCTGAAATTTCTAACTAGTTCACTATGAATTTGGAAAAAAATTGACCCTGCTATTTACAGGTTAGGAGTTTATTGAATGAAAGGGAACAACAGTAAATTGCTTGATTTTTATGCTACCTAAGTTTGAGTTATTTTCATCTTAACAGTGACTAGTGAGGAAGATATCTTATTTTATTTTGTTCTTCATGGAATTATTGTATATGTGCTTTCAATGACAACCCATTTCTAAGGGAATAGGAAACATGGAGACAGATGCTTTGAGGAGACAAAGCAGAAGCTATTGGAAAGAGAACATGAAATTACTCCTAGGACAAAGGAAGCTAACATTTTAGTTGCAAAGATTAATAGCTCCTACTTCTGGAAATGTTTGCCTGCAGAGGACAGGCTTTTCTTTAACGAAAATGTCTCTTATTAATGTTGAGCTATGGCAATCCCAAAGCTCAAGTAGCAGGGTGTACACAGAACTGTGGTTTCTAGCAGGACTGAACAGCTGTTTGTCTCTACAGTTGATCCTGATGAAATGTCATATGATAAAGAGACTGGGAGCAGATTATTTCCTATCTCTAGGCAAGATGAAGCAGGATTAAAATCCCATCACTAGAGGTAAACATGGCTGGATTTTGCATGGTATGCTGAGTAGACCTAAGGTGCAATGACCAATCTTCCACCCAGTTTCAGGTGTGCAGAGATGATAAGAACTGAAAATAGCAACAGCTGGATAAGTGGAAAGATGTGGGCAAGATGCAGATATGATGAGAGACCTGAAGCAGCATCTCTATGAATTAAGTTTTTACAGGTATTAAATTCATAAGTTGTATCACCTCCTAACATTTCTAAATTGACCTAAGATCCTCCATTGAAACTGCCTATGTAATATTATTGTTTAATTACAATGCAGAAGAAACTCAAACCTAGTGACCTTCTATGATGGAGTGACTACATCAGTGGGCAAGGGAAGGGCTGTGGATGTTATTTACCTGGACTTCTGTAAAGCCTTTGATACAGTTTTCTACAATACCCTTCTCTCTAAATTGGGGAAAGACGGATTTGATGAGTGGACTGTTACATGGATAAGAAAGTGGTTGGATGGGCACATTCAGAGGGTAGTGGTCAGTGGCTCAGAGTCCCAATCGACATCAGTGAGAAGTGGTGTCCCTCCGGGATCCAAATTAGGACAGTGTGATTTAATATCTTCATTAATGATACAGACAAAGGAATTGAGTGCACCTTCAGCAGCTTTGAAGATGACTCCCAGCTGAGTGGTGTGGTTGCCAGACCTGAAGGATGGAGTGCCATCCTGAGGGATCTGGACAAGCTTGAGAAGTGGGCCCATGGGAATCTCATGAGGCTTCATAAGACCAAGTGCATGGTGTTGCACCTGGACTGGGGCAACCCCTGCTATCAGTACAGGCTGGGGGATGAATAGATCAAGAGCAGCCCTGCCAAGAAACATTTGGGGTTGCTGGCAGATTAAAAATTGAATATGAGCCAGTAATGTGCACTCACGGCCCAGAAAGCCAGTCACATCCTGGGCTGCATCAAAAGCAGCATGGGCAGCAGGGCAAGGGATGTGATTCACCCCCTTTCCTCTGGTGAGACCCTACCTGCAGTGCTGCATCCAGCTCTGGGGTCCCCAACACCAGCTATCCAGTACCTGAAGGGAGTCTACAAGAAAGACATAGAGGGACTTTTTAGAAGAGCATGTAGTGACAGGACAAGGGGAAATGGCTGTAAACCATTTAAATGTAAAATGGGAGGTTAGATTTAGATGAGATATTAGGTAGAAATTCTTTGCTAAGAAGGTGGTGAGGCACTGGAACAGGTTGCCCAGAGAAACTGTGGATGTGCCACTGGTGTTCAAGGCCAGGCTGGATGGAGCTCTGAGCAACCTGGTTTAGTGACAGTTGTCCCTGTAATTGGCAGGGGGATTGGAACAATATGATCTTTAATGTATCTTCCAACCCAGGCCATTCTATGATGCTATGATTTATGTATAACTAGATAAAGAAAACAGTGAAATTTTCCATCTATTTTTTTCCAAAAGTCTGGAATATTTTTGTTACATTACAGCAAAAGAATATTTATTTTTAAGAGGCATCTGCAGTGTATGCCTTTTTATGGTATTTAAATTCAAACAAAACAACCAGTCTGGAATTTTTCTACAGTAAACTTGAAGATCCTGAGGCAGATTTCTCAGCTTCTTTAATTATTACAGGATACTACATTATTCATTTAATGCTCAAAGCAGGATAGGTGAAGGTGTGCAGTGTGAGACATTGGCCGTGACAGAGGTCTTAAAGGAAGAGGTTCATTACACAAACAAAAAGGACTTTCAACCAAAAAAGCCCTAATTTTCCACTGTGAGGGAAGATTTTCTTTACTGTTTGACAGCATTGGTGAGCAAACAGGGTGCCACCAACTTGTACACTAAGTTTTGAGCGTCTGATCTCTGTCAGAACACAATAGTTCCTGATATACATGGACAGCAGTGGGATCGCAGTCAGGGCCTGGCAAAAGAAGAACAGTTCAGTGTTAACTTCTCTGCTAAATCTTTTTATTCTCTAAGTCTCATCTTCAAAGGAAGCAATTTTTGTGTTTTCCTTCCTGAAAACTGAGACAGCGTCTGCTTCTCTGCAGTGCACCACCTCCAGGTTACATTGCCAGATAATGAGTGACTATCAGATCTATCACTAAGCCATGATCTACCTCTGGGAAATCTCATGGTACTTTCTAGTGGTCAAATAGTACAGCAGAGATGTCAACAGAAACTGTGCTACTATCCAGGAACCCTTACTCTTTTGTTTTGTTTGAACTCTGACTGTGGGAGGCCATTTACTCTGCAAGTGGCTTTGGTCACAAGGGACTTGCTTTTCGGCCTGTCTTGGTACAGTTCCCACAGTGATCTGACTTAGTATGCCACATAGGCCAGATGTGTGATGCCTGAAATTTTCATCTGTACTTAATGATATTTAACATCTTCTAAATTAAGAAATGAAAAAAAAATACAGTAAAGTGAGTGAAAAATAATTTTCATAGTGTATAGCAAAGAGACAGTTAATTGGGGTTTACCATTAATTTTGAAGGACAAATAAGGATTGCTTTGGATGGGTAGGTTCTAAAAGAGAAATACATATCAGATCCAAAAACTGCAAAACTCCTGGTTTTGCAGTGTCTTCGGTCAAGTCTTTCACTGATTTTTGCTTTGTGATTGCATACTACTCTTAAAATACACATAAATGTGTACACATACTTTGCAGGCCACATGAGACTCAGGTCTAGAGGATGAAAATTAACCTAAGCATTCTTTATTCAAAGCTCCAGTAATACAGAAAACAAATAACTAATTGAAAATACCAGAAAACTTGGATAGAATGATGATGAATATATATTGGCTTAAGTCCATTGGTTTCGGACACTCTTGACATTTTGTGGATAGAGCTGGTAACATTCATTGTGAGTTATCTGCTCCCATTAAACCACACATATCTTGTAGGAGAGAAAATGTGTCATCTACTGAATTTCTTGCTGCTCAGAGTCCTTACAATAACACTGTGCCACTGATGTTTCACTGGAGTGGTGAAGGCTAATAGTGGGTGAGTTCACCTATCAGGGGAGGTGATAATCCCCACCAGGAAGGTGAAGGTGTAACTAATCTTTAAAACCTGTCAGTCTTTTCTCAAGAAATCCAGAACATAAAGAGTTTAGCCATAGACACTGTCAACATCTGTTCCTTTACTGAGTAATAGACTATCATAAACTGTGGCAACTATTGGTGTCTAAATGCCTGAATATCTCCCACTCTGGTTTGTGTAGGTGCCAGATGATTGAAAATCTGAATTTTCAGTAGTGTGAGAAAAGGTAATTGTAGCCATTAGGGATTTTCCTTGTCTTGGGGAAGTGGGTAGGAAAAGATAATGCCAGCTTTTGTGGTTTGGAATCAAAATTTGACTCCTATGCTCTCTGAAGCATTGCAGGCAAGTGCTTTTTCACTGAAATGTGAAGCATTGGTTTTGACATTAGCATTTATGGATGGTTTGTCCTTGTAAAAGGTCACTTCCCTTCCTATGTTTTCCTTCCCATCTATAGATTTTTACAGGGATTATTCTGATCTGGAATCATATGTACCTTATGAGGTACAGGAACCACACACAATTCTTTCCATAAGAGAGGGACAGGGGCTTAGCATTTGTGTCCTTGCAGTTCAAAGCAGATTGTGGTGTACAACACTGGACTAAAGGATAAAGCCCTCAGGTTGTGCGTTTTGCTTTTTGGAGACTGTGACCACAGAGAAAAAGATGTGGGTTCAAAAATAAAGCAGGTTTGTTTAGCTATTTCTTGTTTTCTTGTTTTCTGCCTCACGCTGTACGTACCAGTGTGTCTGTTTAGCATGTAAGTATGTTAAACAAACACAGGAATTTACATGGACACTCCTTTGTTCTCGAAGTCAAAGTGTATAAACAGGACATTTTCAATGTAGTTTCTGTCAAGGCAGATACAGAGTATGTTTATATTGGGTCAGTAATGATAGCCTGTAGAGGGCAAACACTTTGAGAACAATCTATTGGGCTGTGCTCTGATACGTTATATTTAGTATAACCTTTAGTAGCTGGGATGTCAAGAGTCCTTAAGAAAGAACCAAGCACTCAGAGTTTGGCCAAACAATTTGAAGCATGTATTCCTTAAAGCATTAGAAATACTTGCATTTAAGATGCTAAATAAAAGGACTTACAAAAACCAGAAATATGAAACAAGTAGTTTGGTAAATAGCTTACTTATATGAAAGTGCTTTAATAAGTGTAATTTGCTTGATTTATGAACACATTTGGATATAAAAATAATTAGGTCTATTAATAAATGTTGTATTAGGAAACACAAGAGCTAATTTTACAGCTGTATCCTGATCCTAGTCACTTTGACCTTGACATGTAGTGCAACAATTTCACAGAGGTTTTTTGTTGCCGTTAGGATGAGGAAATTTTTCAAAAATCACGGAGAAGGAAAGAGGGGCAGAGAAATGGACTTCCTATCTAGATAAGTCTTTTACCTTCTATATGTGTACTGTCAGGTGTTTATTCTACTGTCATGATGGAGCAGGATCAAGAATTGTGCTGGAATAGGATATACATCAATTAATTTTGAAAAAAACCAAAATCAAAGTAACCAGGAAAGCAGATGATCCAGGGTGAAGGTTTGGATGAGAACCTGAAGATAAATGAGGAGAGAAAAAATGCAAAACAGAAGGGGTTGTGAAGCACAGGAGAGAGAGAAAAAGAGAAAGGAACAATACATAGAAAGGTTTCAGAAATCCTTTGATCATGCTGTGGATTTAAATGCGCATAACAGGACAACCATCTACCTTAGGCTCAGCCCCAAAGAAAGCATGGATATCAGTTTTAATGGAGCACAGAGTGAACTGAGGGAGAATCAAAAACTCTAAAATTCAGAAGTGGTAAGGAAATGTCCAGGAGAGATGGAGGGAGTGTAAGAGGGGTCTTACATATTTGGTCGTTAGAGAGTGCCCCTATCACGTAAGCATCCTAAGTGTTTGAAATGCAGCATGGCATAGCCATGAAAATACTGGGTGTATGTTGGAGGCTAGTGGGTTTTGCAACATGAAAGAAAACACATTCAGAGATGATAAGCAGTTGGACTTCTTACAGCTTGGTCTGCAGCCAGGACCCCTCCTTGTCATTGAAAATGTGTAATGAGAAAAATCTGACCTCTGTGAATTGTGGACAAGGAACATCTGTTTTAAGGAGGTGCTGTTGAGTAGACAGCTTGCTTATGCTACGAAGATGTTAGGGCTGTCTGCAATTTTTCTCTCTCCATTTGTGAATCTTGATCTCAGTATATCAGATTGCCTCCATAAGATTATTCTTGCCTTGACTTTGTCACAGGAGTCATAAATAAAAACTCACTGAAGTTCTCACTTATTTAGTAATTGCATTAAGTAAATTAAGAGTATAGTAATCAAAACACCTCTGTATAGTTCTTGTAGCATATGAACAGTAAGAGCAAGGAAGATAGTGACAAACATTTAAATCTCAATTGCGGTTCATAACTTGAAACAAGAAAACCTCATGAACAGAGATTGCAATTGGAATTAAATCAAGTCTCAGTATTTTCCATAAACCTTGATTAAAGAGGCTTGGTCAATGTTTGTTCCTTTGAGAGCAAAGGGAGTTGCTCTTTTCACCCAAGGACAGATTTCCTAAATCTGCCTCAGAAATGAGAGAACAAGTGGAGGATGAGAGCGTAGCCCTCTCTTCAGCAAACCTCTAGCAAACTCAAACATACTATTATTTCCTCTTTGCATTGGCCTTGTGTCCTGCCTGTGTACTATCCTCCTCCAGTAACAGGATTGGTGGGAGCAGTGGTTTATATTCCCAGCTGCTGCCTGCTGAGAATATTTTTCCCTTGCTTACTCTTTATTTTATTTGTCCCAACCATCCAGCATGATCTTCCTGCCTCCCAAGGTAACCTGAAGGTATAGAAGAGCATAACAATGAGTCCATCTTTCCATCCCAGGTCCCGCCCACTAGCTGCATGACTTGTGGGAGAAATAGAGTTCATCACCGGGGCTGGGGAGGCACTTGTTCTATCATGCCGCTACGCAGCTAGTTACGTGGTTTTTTGAGCAATAGCTTGAGCAACATATTATTTTTAAGGAAGAAACCTCTGAAATTTTGATTCTCTTGATAGAGGAGGTGGGCCCCCATTATTATGTGCTCTGCTTGGCAACACATGATATTCTGCATGCATGCTTGTTTTGGCAGTGCACAAAAGGATGTGCACGTGCATATTGAAGGATCAAATTAAATACCACAGCTTTAATTCTGGAGCAAGATTTTGTTTTACTAAAAAAAGCTTATGGTCATTTAATTACATTTTATTGTTTTGTAACAAATTACAGTATTGAAATACTTGGCAGATTTGTTAGGAAAAAAAGAAGAAATGGCAAAAAGGCAATTTAGGGAGGGATGATTCAAGTTCCCATTATTTAAAATTTGAAAACAATTAAACTTTTCTTCATCGTTCTCCAAGTCACCCACTCTCAAAAACTCAGAAATGTGATCTAAATGCAGCTGTGAAGCAGGGAGGTATTTTCTGCTGATTTATTCAGGAATGTCACCATCCATTTCAGCACAGCAATATTAATTAGGGAGGCAAATGATAATAACGTTAATAAGTAAAATAAAAGGAACAATCTAGTTTAGTGATTTCAAGTTTATACAAGGAAGAATGGCAGGTGAAGAATTTTTTTGAATGAAGCATGAGGGAACTTCATCCCCATCTTCAGCACTGGAAGTCTTTTGCAACTGAAATGTCAAGAGCAATAAGTGGTGAGTACGCAGGGGGCTAATTTTCTGCCTCATAAGGTTTAGCCAAAGCTGGGGTGGCACCAGGCTTTTGATTCAATTCAGTTTCACCAAACCATGTTGACTCCTTTGGGGTCTCAGTCCTCCTCCATTACAGATCCTGCTGCTCTCCCCTCCTCAGTCCCTTCATCTCTTGTCTTTCTCTGCTCAGGCACGTGTGATTTCTGTAACACCTCTCTGCTGTTTCAGCAGTGGTACAGAGAGAAGATTCCAAGGAGATGAGCAGAACAGATGTGGTCGCACTCCTTAGCCCCTGGGACTTGTTAAGCGTTTGGGTAGTGGTGTCGCAAACTCTTCTTTTGTCTCAGACGGAATATGTACATGCTGCCAGATGGCTAATGGAGGCAATGAAAGGATGTTCTTCTTCCGGCAGCTTCAGCTAATAGAATAAATCATATTTTCTTTTAGTGCATGAGATTTTGAATGAATATGTAAACAGCTTTCAACATTCATCTGAGTTCCTGAGTAAGGAACTATTAGGTCTAAATACTTGTCAGCTGAAAGAGAAGAAGTGTTTAGATTTGGGGCCTTCCCTGTGTTTAATTTGCAGTACACTCTCACGTCTCTTAAATTTGACATGGTGTAGAAAAGATGATCAAAGCCATTTAGTAGTTTCAGCACAGATACTTCCAGCTGGAGAATTTAGCTAAACCAGTCATTTAACACCTGCTCTTGGCTTCAGTCTTGCTCTTAGTGGAGTATATAAGGTGGTGTTTAAGGGTAATTGTGTTAGGAGGGCTGTCTGCTGGCACAGAGTACTGTCTTGAGTGGCTGAATAGGATGTAAGCTTGTGCTATGGATGTTTTAGATGACGCTTTTGCCACCTCTGGGGCATTGGTTAACTCAGGAGCAGAATCTTTGAAGATGTGTATGTGCTGCCCTGTTGCTTGTATCTCTGTATTCAAAGATGTGGTTCTGGCTGCCTTGCTTGTGCAAGGCATGTGAAATGAAGCCATAAGGATGTAAAAAGCATGTATCTATTTGTCCACAAAATAAAAGGGGAAATAAACCTTATATTGGTTGGGTTT
This sequence comes from Rhagologus leucostigma, assembly GCA_013397725.1. Lineage (NCBI taxonomy): Eukaryota > Metazoa > Chordata > Aves > Passeriformes > Rhagologus > Rhagologus leucostigma. Next base: position 316,623 of record VZTD01000670.1, read on the forward strand.
TTTTGTTTGGTGGGGTTGTTGTTGTTGTTGTTGTTGTTTGGGTTTTTTTTTCCTCAGAGAATTCTAATTTGAAAAGGAAAATTATATATGCATTAGTTCAAAGCTAGATATTTTGTGACCAAAAAAAGACTTTTTCTAGTCAAATCACCATCATACCCATTTGTGGGTACATTCCCTAGAACACTGTTTTGGTACAAGATAAAGTATATGAAAATACTACAGCATTTTTCAGTCATAATTATACTTTGATAAATTTATCAAAATTTCTAATTATTTCAATGTGCACTTTGTAACATCTTTCCATTTCTAATGTGTAGGAATATTTCAGGAAGTAGAAAGGAGGGCTATTTCAGATAGTAAAAAGGAAAGGATGAATTTTAGTTTATTGTTTGAAAGCTGGTCAACAAGCTTTTAATCTCTATATAAAATTCCGGAAAGTAATGATTACTAGGAATCCATATGGTGTGCCTACAGAAACTGATCTAATATTCTCCAGCTGTAAACCAGGTTATGACAAGAGCAGGAAAGAGGCAGTTTAACTTCCATTATCTGTGTGGAAAATAATGATCCATTTTTATCTCTGATCGATCCTCTTTCTTACATGCAGGATGTAGGTGGATTCTTATATGTAGGATGTAGGATCAAAGATAAACCATTCTAAATATAGAAAGCTTATAAAGTTCAATTTTGTCTCCCCATCCCCAAACAGTGTCCACAAGTCAGTCAAGGGTGGACAAATTGCAGTAGTTACTGAAAGCAGGAGAAAGCACAGGAGTTAGACCCCAGAAGAAGTGATGCATATCTGGGACCAAAGTGCTGGGTTGTCTATGTGCAAGGAATATACTATTGTCTTGCAGTAGAAGAAAATAAAATAATAGTTCTCAAGAATGCTATGCAACTGAAATCACAGTAAGATTATGAAACTTTATAACTCCCCTCTCAAGCTATGCTGTGTGCTTGAGAATGCATAGCCACAGCTACAAGATAGACTTGGGTTTTTTACCTACAATAGTAAAAACCTATCATCTCTGGCAATTTTCTGTTGCCAAAACAATTTAATGCTTAATATATCCCAGCCTTGCCTTCTGCAAGCTCTGTGCTCTTTGCATCTTCTGCCAGGTAAAAGCAGAAGTCATTTGTGCCACAGGATGTCTAATGCCCACCCTCCTTTTGTTGTTCAGATGGTTGATAACCATAAGACAGAGGCCACACAATCACATGGATCTAGTGATCCACATTCTCTATAACATAGAGGAAAGCATTAGAAAGTGAATTGTTACAGTTTAAGGATATTCCATATCAGTGATTCCAAACAAAGCCTACTCTCAGTCTACTTCAGTCTGAGCTTCAAGGCTCCCTAAATTCCCAGTTTTTTTGCTTTTGTTCCTGTGTCAGGACTGTGCATACTGATCCATTTTTACCTCTAACATCTACTGTGACTGACCTCTGCAGATATCCTCCCAGGTCATGTGCAGGATGTAACTGTCATAAAAATAAACCATTCTAAACACAGACGGTCTATAAACTGTGCACTGGTAACAATTCCTTTTCAATTTATTTATGGATTGTTTTCTTGAGTTATTGTACGAGGTTTCAGCAATAGCAAAAAATCCAAGTTATTAACCCTTTGGTGCAGAAGTGAAACTTGAAACTGCCTGTACAGTAACATTGCTTTAACTGATGTCATTCTCTGCTGGAGATAAAGCTCTTAAGTCACAACTAGCCCCTTTGTTTACACTACTTTAAAGCTAAATACGCAAACATTTGTTCAGGATGGACTTCTTGTGGCAAAGAGAGGTTCTGCTTTGTCTGAGGTATTCTGACTGGAAAGGAAGGATGTTTTCTGGTCACGTTGGCAATCCTGTAGGGAATGTGATTCATCTCTGTCCTGTTGCCTGTGCAAATAAGGAGCTGCAGGAAAGCAGGTTAAATAACTTTCTAACTAGTGGATGAGGTAGTTTCAGAACACGGGTATCTCTCTTATCTGATGAAGCTATGTGCCAGCTGCTACTTAGGATAAACTAAACTCTCAACAAGGATCACTGCTTGTTTACTAAGTTATCTATAAACTTCCAGAATGAGATCTCAATCTATAAAGAACTGTTGAGTCAGATGATTCTTAGACTAAATAAAAGTGAAAATGTTGCTGTAAATAAAGGTCAAATCACAAAAATATAATTAGCCTTGTCAGGCCTAAGGTAAGCTGTTATACAAGGTGCTCATGATGTTTTATTGGTAAATAAATAAAATAACATTATGCATAATTCCCCTCCAGGCCATCTGTAAAAGGGGCCTGCTCTCTCAAAGCATGGTTCACTCTGAGACAGACAGCTATGTTGTGTCACACAGCATGACTTTGTGTAGGGACTAAGGTCCTATACACTTTCTTTTCCACTATTGTTGCCTTCGCTGCTAGTGGTACTAAACAAGAATAAAGTTTTTATGCCAAAAATTTCTATTGTCCTGGTAGTGTTACTGGACGTTAACCATGAGACTAGATTACACAATCAAACTATTTCATAAATTAGCTGTTGTCATGCATCTTTTTGCAAAACAGTAGAGATTCTTAGTAACAAAACCCCCTTTGATTAAAGGAAAATGTTGCACAAAATGGTTCATAGGGTTGATATCTGACTTAAAATGCTTAAATCCACAGACTTTCAAGTCTGCAGTACCATTTGAACTTTATCATTGGAACCAATCTTAAGCCTAAACACTTTGCTATTTTTTTTAGCTTTAGTACATAAAGACTCAGGATTCAAATCCACCAGAGATAAATCCAATTATTTTTCATTTTCATAGAATCACAGAATATTCTGAGTTGGAAGGCACTCATGAGGATTGTTGAGTCCAACTCCTGGCCCTACACAGGACACCCCAAGAATCACACCACATGTCTGAGAGTGTTGTCCAAACACTTCTTGAACTCTGTCAGGCTGGGTGCCGTGACCACTTCTCTGGAGAGCCTGCTCCAGTGCCCAACCACCCTCTGGGTGAAAACTTTCTCTTGATATCCCACCTAAATTTCCTCTGACACAGCTGCACATCATTCCCTCAGGTCCTGTCACTGATCACTACAGAGAAGAGATCAGTTTCTGCCTCTCCTCTTCCCCTCACAAGGAAGTTGTAGACTCTGATGGGGGTCTCCCCTCAGTCTCCTCCAGGCTGAACAGACCAAGTGACCTCAGCTGCTCCTCACACGGCCTCCTCTCAATGTCCTTCACCACCTTCACAGCTCTCCTGTGGACACTATCTAATAGCTTTATATTTTTCTTATGTTGGGGTGCCTGAAATTGTCCAAAGCCCTCAAGGTGAGGCCGCCCCAGTGCAGAGCAGAGCAGGACAATCCCCTCCCTTGCCCGGCTGGCGGTGCTGTGCCTGATGCCGCCCAGGACACACTTGGCCCTCCTGGCTGCCAGGGCACTGCTGACTCATGTTCAACTTTCTGTCAACTAGGACCCCCAGGTCCCTTCCTGCAAGGCTGCTCTCCAGCCTCTTGTTCCCCAGTCTATGCACACAACCAGGGTTGCCCCATCCCAGGTGCAGAATCCAGCACTTTTCCTTGTTGAACTTCATAGAGCTGGTGATTGCCCAGTCTTCTGATTTGTTGAGGTCTCTGCAGGGCCTCCTTGCCCTTGAGAGAGTTAACAACTCCTCCCAATCTAGTGTCATTGGCAAATTTACTTAGTAATTTTAATTACTTTTAATTACTTTAGTAGTTTAATTTTATTTAATTTAATTACTAATTTAGTAGTCAAGCAAAATGTGCAGACACAGAACTTAAGACGATTAAGGAATCTTAACAATACAGTCAATGGCTAATCATTTTTTCCTGTAGCTGTAGAATGCTGCAGTAGTGCCTTCACCTATTCAGTCCAATATAATAAAGATTAAATAAATATTAAATAAATACCTCCACCGTTGTACCAAAGGGTATGCCTTGTGTGCAGAGGTCTCCAGAAGGTCTTGAGTCTCTGGTTATCCCTATTGCAAGTTATCTGTTTTCTACAGAAAGTGGAGGCCAGAAGGTCTGAATCAATGAAATACCACTGAATAGAATGATAGAGTTATTTCTTCCAGCTAATAACTGAACTCAATTTTTTATATTGCCTTTATTTATCCACTTTAGAAAATGAAATTTTTTTCTTTTTTTTAGAAATTCCAAACTGTGGTGGGCAGATGTCTTAATAACTGTTTATACAATAGTAAAATTTTACCTTTGTAATTTTTTCCTAATAAGGCTAGTGGAAATTCCAGCTAGAAGTATATTCCACTCACAGGAAGATTATAGATCTGGGCACTTAAAACCTTTGCATCACTTCCTTTGTAGGGATTGCCTGAGATTTTCAACCTGAAAGTTTTTGGAACTACGTTCCATTAGACTCTAAACCATTAGATGTAATAACAGATCATGGAACACTACATCAGAGATGTTTCACAAAAGGTAATTTACTTCTGAGTCATCAAAATAGGTTACCAAAGAGCATTTGAGCTTCCATTAAGTAGCAATTCCTTGTTAAACTATATTACAGAATGAATAATGTCCTCAATATTCCTAAATGGCCACAATGATTTTATAAAGGTTATCTGCAATACACCACTGAAAATTCTGAAAAAAGAAGCCTCTTTCTTTATTTACATGGCAGAAATTTTTCAGGTAAGATTAATGAGCAAACTAAAATTTGGCAGAACTAATTATTTTGGAGTGGGACTTGACAATTAAATGTATCTATAAAAGTCTAACGTTTATGAATGAAGTAAAGGACAAATTAGGCACCAACTCATTATGTTTTTAATCCAAGCTAAAATATTGCTAAGCAGGATGTAGCTCCAAGGTGTTTGTGACATTCAGATTACTGTGCATCAGAATATCCTTGTGGTACATCTAGCTTGTAGAAGCTCCACCTCATGGACAGCCCCCATGACACTTCAGGTTCTCTGCCTGCTCTAAGAAAGTCTGTTGCTGATAAGTAGAAGTGTACTACTCTGCAACTTTTCATGATTTTTCAGTGGAGTAAAGATATTGGGGAATTACAATAATTAAATGTAATTTAATGAGCCCACCATGCAGAGATGCACTCTTGCAGCAAGAGAGGCCAAGAGTGTCCTGGCCTGAACTAAGATGGATGCTGCCCGCAGGTCAAAGGATGTTATTCTCTTCCTCTGCTCTGCACTGGTGAGGCCACGTGTAGAGTGCTGTGTCCAGTTCTAGGCTCCCCAGCACAAGGAAGACACGGACATACTGGAGAGAGTCCAGTGAAGGGCCACAGAGAAGATGAAGGGACTGAAGCATCTCCTCCGCTCGAAGAAGAAGAAGAAGAATTTTTAGAAAAGGCAAGTATAAGCAATGTTACAACTTCATACTTGTAACAGAGGCTATAGATGAGAACAAGGCAATCCATGAGACAATCAGCTTGTTATGTCTTTGTTGAAGCATGCTACTTCCTGTCGTGTTCTGCATACCTGTCTGGAGAGGGATGCAGCAAGCTGTTATAAAAATGTATGCTGTGGCCTTTGCTGGCAGCGTTCGAGGAATGAGAGATCCAGGTTTAAAAGAAACATGAAAAAGTATGTATACAGAGTACTGGGGCACCCTACCTGAAATACTGAGTATCTGCCACACCCTAGAAGGTCTTGTTCAGCCTGGAACTGCAGCTGTGACAATCAGCAAGACCCTGACTGATGAGAAGAGATGGAAATAGTACAGCTGGTTTAGTCTAGGGAAGTAAAAAAGGTGGAGGAAAGCTAAAAGATTATGACTGCAAACAAATTCAAGTGTTTCTCAGTTTCCAGCTAGAGAATTGCAGTTGTGTGACTTTTTAAAACGTAGTTTGATAAGGCCACACAATATAATACCAAGTGGTTATTTGTCATTGTGGAAAAACAGATAGTGTGATTTAAATTATTGTTTCCAGACCTCTCTGGACATAAGGACAGAAACTATAACTTGTCACCATGTTTCTTTCAATATTTGAAAACAGTATTATTGTACTTCAGCTCTGGTTTTGGCTAAGCCTAAAATGTCCAGCTGTTTTTATTCAGCAAAACTGTAATATTCAAGCCACCAAATGTGCGTAGACAGCATAAATAGGCTCTTTATTCTAGAACCTTATTTACTCACTCTGGTGTCAGTTCTGGGCTGTTCAGTCTACTTTGTGCTTTCAGTTATGTGGACATGTTGGAAACCACAGATGTTACAGTGAAGCAGATTTCATATAACTTCAGGGATCTCAGCATGAAAAGCTGATTTCAGGTAGTGGTGAGTAACTGAGGTGGTATTTTGTGATTCAATGCAAGGAGGGGTAGGGAAAATATATACAATTTATTTACATAATATATTCTTCAATCTCAAATTTATTTGTTTTGGTTGATCTGATTTTTTTTTTTAAGAAGAGAAACAAGTACAAAATCATAGAAGCCTCCACATGTTTCACCATCACAGTTCAAACACAAATTGAATCCTAATTCAGTTTTAGTCTGTTGGACTAGATTGTGGAAATTCCAATGTCCTGCATAACAACAAAACAAAGCAGTCAACAATGTGACGAAATTGTGTGTGTCCAGATCAATTTATTTCATTCTCATTAATGGGGATATAATGTTTTAGTTGAATATAATATTGGATTTAGTTTGTAATGGGCCTTTTGGGATGAACATATGTATTACAGTACAAAAAGTATGGTACATTTTAAAATAAAGGATTTAAAAAATGTATTTTCTTAGGAAGAGCAGGGAGTTCATGGTGCCAAGGGAATTATGTTAGACTGACATTTTTGGGTTACTGGGACCATTCAGATATAGATCTCTAATTATCTCTAAACCTTTAAATTTTTGAAACTTCTCATAGCTTATGATAAACTAGTGAATTTTCTGCGTCCAGTTTCTGGCAAGAATGGATATGCTCCTCAAAAAAACAATATAATTCCTGATTTTATGTACTGTTTTAACTTTGGGATAAATGGGTATGGGAAAAAGAAACCCAAACAAGACTTGCAGCAGCTTGTAGTAGGAGGCTGATTTCCAAGACAGTGCCACTTTGGTAAGGTTTTTTTATTGGGTTCTTAGAATTTGAAAGGTGAAAAGAAAGACTTGATCCTTCCTCCTTGTAATCCCACATTGTATGATTCTGCATTTATGAACGGAAAATTAATTCTGGTCTGTTGCTTTATTCCAGAGGTCACACAAAGTTTTGGTCTTTTTTTAAATTTTAACTGCGAATTAGAGGTACTGTGGTCTAAATATTTTCATGTCATATCTTGAAAGTGTCTATAATGGATTGTTTGCAACAGAACATACATTATCTGTGTGCATCTGGGGTGTTAAAACAATAGTTTACAAGAATCTGTGATCAGTTTTCCAGAAGATATCAAGACAAGGGTCGTATTCCATCCCCTTCTCCCCTCAATTATTATGTCATTATGAGGACTTGTCTACAGGGACTTTGTGACAAAGGTCAAAGGAAAACTCATTTCTTTTCCTTGGGCTTTATTTGCCTTGTCTTTTGCAGAACAAATTTTTCCTTAAAATACCTTGTAATGAAACAAAAGAATTCTCCCCTTCTCTCTCACAGCAAACCCTGGGACCATTGTCATAACACGAGGATAATTTATCCTCCTGTCTCTAGGGCTATCACATAATTACTCTATAGGTTTTTGCTCTGTGAAGGTAGGACTATTTCTTTGTCTTATTGCAGCATCCAAGAGTTTACAGCTGCTAAAATAATTGTCATGCCATTGATGCTGAAAAGAAGATGAAGTATCATCCCAGTGTACCTTTTTGCTCTGAAATATGTGTGTACAGAGGATGTGCTAGTCTTTGGTTGTTTTTATACTCTGTATTACCAACCTGAGATCATGTCCTCTTCCTCACTGATGGAGCCTGAGTTATAAAACATTGCAAGGACAAAAAATTGCTAGGAGTCTTCCTTATATCTCATATGACTTCTTATAGATGACAGCAATATAAAGATTTGTACGCTGTCTTTGATTTCTGCTTTCCTACATACAACAATTTTCATTTTTGGATCTTACTATATTTTACTGTATAACTTGCAATATTCAAATCCTGAGGTTATGAACAAGAAAAATGCAAAGGTAAGTAGAGAGTTTAGGATGATGAAACAGTTTGGCTGAAGACTACTAATAAATTTCAATAATTTTGATCTTTAGGAGTGACTCATTAAGTCTAGAAGGCTCATATTTTGTACACTCCTTTCAAAAGCAATTCTACAGTATTTAAAAAACCCAAAATCTAAACCCACATATAGATTTACCAGTATTACAATATTTGTGCCTGGAAAACCACACCATTTTTAAGGAAGTCTATGCCTAAAAGCATTGTAGCCTAGCGCAAGTTAGTGGAGTGGGAAGGAAGCCACAAACTGAAGTATTTCTAAAGGCTAAAAGCCATGTATAATTTAATACCTCATGTACAGTGAAGCAATAATTAGCTCTGATATTCCACAAAATAAACGAATCATTCCACAACTCAATTTACTGCAGAACAGGTAAGAATATTAAAAGCTTTCTGAATAATGAGGCACTAATTTTAGTTTAGTTTTATTTCCATTAGTGATCATTGTCTGCTATATGGAGATTTCAGTGGAAAGACTGTAAAGCTACCACAGTGGAAAAGGAGCCAACACTTTGTTTGAAAAAAAAAATCCCCTAATAAAAAATTAAGTGGCAAGTGTTCATATACTATCTCGATCCAAATCAGGTAATTAATATAAGTGTGCATTAAAAATGCAAATATTTAAGGATTTAGTCGCAGGGTGATTGGTGGGAATTAAAAAGTTTGAGTTGGGGTTCTGGATTCTATCTGAGTAAATTATATCTCAGTGGAAGCATATTTCCTCAGCACTGTTATTCTTTGTAGTTCAGCACATTTGCATGCCTTTTATTTAATTTCCATCAGACTGGATAGTTGCTAGCAGGTTGACTACGGGCAGAAAAACTGGCAAGGCCCCCAGGAGAGGTTGTCATAAATTCCACACTTAAAATTTGGATGTGTTCAATTGCAGAAAAGCCTAAAGTCCATGGAAGCAGCTGCCTGTAATTCTCAAGTTTGTCAGTTGGCAATGCTCCCTCATACATTAGGGTCACAGATGCTGCTTTCATGTCAGCTGAGGACATCTTCTCCTCGTGGAAATCCTCAACTGTCTGGTTGGACATTGAAAAGCACCAGGATATCAGAAAAGCATGGTGGTACTGAGCTGAATTTAAATAAAGAGTGTACAACTCTTGTGTGACAGCACCTGGTTGTTTGTTGGTTTTAGTTTGTTTGGAGTTTTTTTTGGTGTGAATGTGTTTGGGTTTTTTTTGTTCTCCTTTTTTTTGTTTTGGGTTTTTTTTTTTTGGTGGATTTATCTGGTTGATTAGGGATTTGTTTGTGACATTTTTCTAAACGTCTTTGCATTTTTTTTAATATAATCTCTGTACTAGTGAGATAGTCACTTAGTTATCTATCTTTGGTGGCACCAGGCAATACTTTCGGAGGGAGAGATTCCTCCTCTCATATTGGCACCTGGGTGTGCCTGATGAGAAGAGGTCCTTGGTGAGTCTGTCACATTGAGAAGAGTAGAGCAATGTACAGATAATTGAGAAAATATGGAAATACTTTTTCTAGGGATGTATAGGAGACAGTGAAGTGTGTGGTGGTGTTAAAATGAGAGGAGCTTAGAGGAGGGAACTTGGTCTGCGTCTTCTATTTTATTTGCTTTATATTTGGAAACAAACAGTGTAAGCTAGTTGATGGTCAGATGCAATCTGCTGTCAGAGCTTAAAAGCATTGGCTTTTGTGCCTCGAAGGAGGCAGATTCATGAGTCTTACCTGGACTCCCTATCTCCCTGGCCAGTGGCTGTAGCAATGAGAGGCTGCTCTGGAGAAGGCTTCCAAGGATTTATAAATTTTCCTTCTGGGAAACCTGGAAGGGCCAGACAAAGGGTTTCCACAAGGAAGCACTTGGATAAGTGGCAAGCAAGGGAGATAAGAAGAAGGCAGTCTAAGAAACCCAGATTTTTCTAGGAGAAAGTGCTTGGAGCTATGAGGTTGCAGAAGTCAGAGAAAGTGCATGAAGTTCACTGTTAGTTACAGAGCTAAAAGTGACTCAATACTGCTTGATAGCAAATTGAGTGAAATGATCAAATGAAATTGAGAGGAATGATTTATTCCTCTTCAATGAGAAGTTGCCAGCAGATTTGCTCTGGAAGATAGCAAGTTCTGCTGAAAAGTGAGATAGTTGTAAGAGGGATGTTAACATAACACAGAACTGTTGAGACATTTCTTGGTTCAGCGCTTACTATTTTTGATGTAGCATCTTAGGCTTTGTGTTGTATCTATATGCAGAGGAAGATTTTTCTGTGTTAGGCAAGTCTGTTTCTATAAAGACTTCTTGACTGTATACATGGTAAAACAAATAGAGGTATTGAAATCATACACACTCTATTGAAACCACTACTCAGTTATTTTAAGATCCTCTTTTAGAAAACTACGTGCGAAGAAAATTTAGGATTATCTCTTCATTCACACTGATTTAAGCTTCAGGGAACAGAGTTTTAAGCAACTTCATGGCATGAAAAACCATGATAAAATAAGAAATGAATTATGAGGCCAGAATGTTGCTTTGACTTGTAGCATCAAGTTTTGCATTCATGGAGAGTACCAGATAATCACAGTGAGACCATGAATTACTGAAGTAACACTGTCCTGTGCAGATGATTCCATTCAAATTAGGTTCTGACCTCTTCCATTTTTAACTCCAAAACTTGCATTTACATAACTGTTGTCAGAGACTGAAAATAGTTTATGCCTCAAACATTGATATAAAGTTTTAAAGAAGCTACAGCCAGAGAAACCTCCTTGAAGAACTTTGGACTGTAACTGCTGATTAGATTAAAGGAAACCCATTGTTCAGTCACCTCAGGCTGAGGGAAAGGTATGCATCCACAATAGACCAAAACCTCCAACTGCGTCCCAGCTGAGTTTGGGGTGGGGAGAGCACAGCTCACAGAAGCCAGGTTTACACAGACTCCCCCCAACCGAGGGGGGAGGAGGAGGTTTTTGGGTGCATGGCGTAACCTCTGGTCAGAGGCAATAAACACCCATCCTCCCATTACACAAACCGGCCCAGCCGTGGAACCCCCAACCCCACAGAGCACATCCACGGGACATTCACGTGAGAGGC
>VZTD01000670.1:331857-372504 GCA_013397725.1 Rhagologus leucostigma
GTCCTTTCCAGTGAGACAGGGTGTTAATAAGGTCCCAGTCCAGCAGTTGCTTATACGAGCAGAGTTTCACTCATGGTAGGAGAAGACAGCAGGAGATGGAACCTCGCAGTGGTGGCAAATTCTTCCCACAGCGACTGTGGCCCATCTCCCCTTTGATGTCAAGAGCAAGAGAAAGCTAGGAGCTAAGCCCAGCCCTTCACTTCCCAGCCACAATCTCATGGTATCTCTGCCCGTCCCAAGAGAAGGACGCCCAGCTGTGAGAATGCAACCAGCTGCACTTCTCTCCCTCCCCCTCAGCTACATCTTTTGTGTCTCTTAAGTACTGGTTGTTGCTGTCTCTTAGCCACAAATGGGACAAAACTCCATGAGAGAAAGAAAAAAAAAAAAAAAGGAAAAATCTTAACCTCCAACAGGTCTCTAAAAATCAGTAGCTGCAGATGACTGATGGTCTTGGGAATTGAACTTCTCTTGCTGGCTCAGAAAAATGACAATTTGATATGTCACAGGTTGGGTTAACTGCTGTAAAGGATAAAGAAAGAAGATTTTCCAGTGTTTGTTCCATTTTACATTAGGAACTTCTGCAAAACTCTAGCATCTTTCTCTCCTGGCTATATAATTTTAAAAAACTTTATTAAAAAAAAATTAGAATACTATTTCAGGGTGAGAGAGTGGAATTGCTGACTTTTATGGATACTGTTATCATTTGCATACAAAATAGCATGACTATAAAGTTAATTCCCTTGAGAAGAAACATTACAGCAGAGTGGGAAGGCAGGGGTCAAATAGCCTTCCCATCAAAGCTTGTGCCAAGAGCAACAAACATGCCTGTAATACATCATAACTGAATACATCAAAGCACTGTATGTAAGCACAAGGAATCCTACACAAATATTTAGGCTGGATGAAAGCAATTAAAGCTAGATTTTTTGATTCTGTATAGTCCTATGAAACATTCTTAATAACTTTAATGACACGGATGAGTGATTATTGGATGAACTAAAATGAGCAGCTATGAAGACATATTGCCAGAGCTGACACTGCAGTTAGATACTCTGTGGCACTCACCTGCTATGTACCACAATGTAGTATCACTGAATCTTCTGTTGCTTATTGCAACTTTTCTAACCTGAGACTGAGAAAAATACACTCTTATATCTGGTTGCCAGAAAACAGCAGAATTCCATTCACTTTACATTGTGAAAGACTAGTCTGCTGGAATTAAAAACATTGCTTATGTTTAAGGAGGGAGGAAACAAAAGAATGAAAGAGGGGTTGTGGAGAAGGGTGCTGTTTTCTCAGGTTTTATTTTTATATGGAAATGCTGTTATTGCTATCTCTTTGTCTATTGCCTGCAAAATTCTCTTCAATAACTTATTTGATTTCTCTTTTGCTCAGAGTCCCATGGATATTTGTGAGACTAGAGTCTCTGTAGTGAGCAAGCCCTATATATTGCAGTTAAAATATGCAGCCAAATCAGCACAAGGTGTGCTGAACAATGCAAATGTGCATTTATTGCCTGTCTTGTTCTGATGATGATCATCTATCAGGAGGCAAACGGCACAGCTGAAAGACCTGATACCTGGCTTGGTATTGCTCACCTGACATATTCCTTCAGAAATATTCAGTCTGGGGAGAATGATTCAGCTATTAGGTAAAGCAATGAAGAAAAATCTATCTGACATTAGGACTTTTTAACAGCAGCCTGTCATCCCTGCAATTATCCATTTGTATACTTATGAAATCTGTTCAGTAACACCTTTTACGGGTAATAGGTCTCCAAAGTTAGGTCTTTCAAATTAATTAACCAGATCTCTGAATATCTCGGCTCATTAATGTTTCTGTACATTTTTTGAAGGAATCAAGGGAATTTGCTGTGCAGAATATAATCTGATTTGAAAAGATATACCAGATTAAGGAAGCTGTCTTTGTCACTACATACTACAGAGCCTATCTAACTGTTCCTAGATGTCTGGATGTAAAAATAGCTACTCATTCCTTCCATTGTGGTAAATATCCACATCCTCACTGTTTTTCCACAGAATGAAAATATCATAAAGCTAGTTAGCACTTGCTTGCTTCCATCTAGCTAGTTCTTAGCAAATGCTTTGTGGTATATTTACTTTCTTGTGAAATTTGCTTAAAAACCTCAAAAATGAAAAAAAGATAATTTCTTTAGTTGATCCCCTCTCTCTTCTTTCCCACGTGCATGTAAAGAACATGTTGCCGTAATTAAGTAGAATTTGCGGAGGAGGAAGGAAAAAAATCTTTAAAATAAATCAGGTCTACATTGATTGAAGTTTCTAAAAAAGAATTTTAAATTAAGAATCTGCTGCCTTTCTAGGAATTGTTGTCTTTTTCCTCTTATTTGCATGCTTTAAGGACTGCTTTAGTTGCTGCCTTCAAGACTAGAGCAGGGGGCTGGGTTTCAGATGACATTCCTATGGTATCTGGGGCATGGAAGAGATTACCTGCTTCTCTTTGAATATGGGAAAGTGTCCTCCCATTTGCAATCTCCACAACAAGAAGTGAATTCTACTTTTTTTGATGTTTCACAACTTTATAGCTCTTAATAAAGGGAACAAGTGTGTTTGACCAACTGCTGCAGGCCAGCAGACTTTGACTTGTAGCACTTTAGAAGAAAATTAATTCAAAACACTTTCTCATAATGCTTTTCTATCATTAACAAAAAGGCCTATGTACTTGAGTCTAGAGTAAAACTGAATTATTCAACTTTGTAAACAAGATTTTCATGTCTCTGTAGAAGGCAACATGCCTGCAACATGTAATTTTCGGTAAACATATCTGTGTTGTTTGCAACTCTTTTCCTCTTCTGGAGTAATTAGAAGCATAGAATAGAATAATAAAGTGGTTTGGGTTGGAAGGGACCTTAAAGACCCTCTAGTTTCAGTGGTCTCCTACTTCTAGTGCTATGGGCAGACACACTTTACACTAGACCAGGCTGTTCAGCACCCAATCCAACCTGGCCTTGAACACTAACAGGGATGGTACATCCACAGCTTCTGTAGACGATGTGTAGTGCCTCACCACCCTCACTGTAAAGAACTGCTTCCTATTATCTAATCTAAATCTACCCTGTCCCACTTTAGAGCCATTTCTCCTTGTCCTGTCACTACACTTCCTGATAACGAGTCCTCTCCCATTTTTCTTGTAGGCCCTCTTTAGGTACTGGAAAGTGTTATAAGGTCTCCCTGGAACCATCTCTTCTCCAGGCTGAACAGCCCAACTCTCTCAGCCTATCTTCATAGGAGAGATGCTCCAGCCTTTCTCTGGATTTGCCCAAACAGGTCCGTGTCTTTCCTGTGCTGGGGACCTCAGAGCTGGATGCAGCTCTCTGGGTGAGGTCTCACCAAAGCAGAGTAGAGGAGAAGAATCAACTCCCTTGACTTGCTGGTCACACTGCTTTTAATGCAGCCCAGAATGCAGTTCGATTTTCGGGCTGTTAGTGCACATTGCTGGCTCATGTTCAATTTCTCATCTACCTGTTCCCCGAAGTCCTTCTCCACAGGGCCACTCTCAATTCTCTCATTCCTCAGCCTGAGATTGCCCTGGCTGGAGTTTAACACCACCCTAGCCTTTACCTCTGTAGCTCATACATGCCGAAATGTCCAATTTGGATGACTAATCCGAAACCTACAAGCAAATGGAGCCTCCTTCTTCTTTATCTGCATCTACCAACATATCGGATGGGGGTTCTACTACAGCTCATACCTAAACAAAGAAACTTGAAATGTTGGAGTTATCCTTCTACTAGCCCTGATAGCAACCGCCTTTGTAGGATATGTCCTACCCTGAGGACAAATATCATTCTGAGGAGCTACAGTAATTACCAACCTATTCTCAGCAATCCCATACATCGGACAAACACTAGTAGAATGAGCCTGAGGAGGATTCTCAGTAGACAACCCCACGTTATCCCGATTCTTCGCCCTTTACTTCCTTCTTCCATTTGTAATCACAGGCCTAACGCTAGTACACCTCACCTGTCTACAAGAAACAGGCTCAAACAACCCTCTTGGAATTCCCTCAGATTGTGACGAAATCCCATTCTACCCTTAATATTCAATCAAGGATGTCCTAGGATTCGCACTAATATTTATCCCACTTTCCACTTTAGCTCTGTTCTCCCCAAACCTCCTAGGAGACCCAGAAAATTTCACGCCTGCCAATCCCCTAGCCACACCCCCCACATTAAACTGAATGTTGCTTCCTATTCCCATACACCATTCTCCGATCAATCCCCAACAAACTAGGAGGAGTCCTAGCCCTAGCCGCCTCCGTCCTAGTACTATTCCTAGCCCCTCTACTACACAAATCCAAACAACGTTCAGTAACCTTCCGACCCCTATCACAAATCCTATATTGAATCCTAGTTGCCAACCTGCTAATCCTAACATGAGTTGGGAGCCAACCAGTCGAACACCCATTCATCATTACCGGACAATTAGCCTCATTCACCTATTTCACAATTCTTCTAGTCCTATTCCCAGCCATAAGTGCACTAGAAAACAAACTACTAAACCTTTAATTAACTCTAATAGTTTATAAAAACATTTGTCTTGTAAGCCAAAGATTGAAGACTATACCTCTTCTTAGAGCTACACCACATCGGAAAGAAAGGAATTAAACCTTCATCACCAACTCCCAAAGCTGGTATTTTCAACTAAACTACTTTCTGACCTATCCCCTAAACTGCCCGAATCGCCCCTGGAGATAACCCCTGTACAAGTCCTAATACTACAAACAAAATCAATAATAGACCTCACTCAGCAATTAAAAACAGCCCCAGCCCCCACGAGTAGAACATAGCTACCCCGCTAAAATCCAACCGAACCGATGACAGACCCACATTATTCACCGTCTCCCCTTCCATAGACACCCCAGAAAACCATACCACAACAACCCCCACAGCAATAACTAACCCCATTCCTAAACCATAGCCTCGTCAATCAGCCCAAGATTCAGGATAAGGATCTGCTGCCAATTACACTGAATAAGCAAATACTACCAACATTCCCCCCAAATACACTAACACCAATACCGGAGACACAAAAGACACGCCCAGACTCACCAGTCACTGTGGGAAACAGAGGAGTAAAAAACTCTACAGGCAATAATGGGTTTGATTTACAGCCCTGGAAAGAACTTGGGTTGATATGATGACAAAGATATATAGACCCAAGAGAATCATAAACCTATGTTTCTATAGTTATAAATAAGAACATGTGTTAGGTGATATGGTGGAGGGTTTTTAAGTATAGGAATGTGATTTTATAGTTCAAGTTAAGAATCTAGATGTTATAACAGAAGTATATGGGTGTACATGACCCAGCAGATAATTGGTAGAAAATAGACGCATTGCAGTAAAAAGTACCAAAGGTGATAGGTTATCAAGTCAAAACAAAGTTTCGTGTTAATTGCTTATTGGGCCAAAAAGTTATAAATTGCCGTGTAACCTTGAAACTCGTGACTATCTTTCATTATGGCGACTTATTGCTAAACCTCACGGCCTCTGAGACTGATACCTTGTTTGTTATTTTAAGTAATAAATCGTGAATAACCATGATAGTCCCATGTCTTTATTAAGATCTCTGACCAGAAGCCGGCAAGCGGTGCCTCGGGACAAGTCACCCGCACCCAGCAATAGAAGCCATAACCAAACCTACCACTCCATAATAAGGAGAAGGATTAGATGCAACCGCTAACGCCTCCAGTCTAGAGTTAAACTCCAGATGCAGGAGTTTATACTTGACCTTGTTGAACTTCACATGGTGGAAGGTGAAACCTTCACAGAGGTTTCACATGCCCACCTCTCAAGCCTGTCGAGGTCCTTCTGGATAGCATCCCTTCCCTCTGAAGTATCAACCAGACTACTCAGCTTAGTTTCACCAGCAAACTTGCTTAGGGTGCACTCAATCCCACTGGCCATATCCCGGACAAAGATGTTAAATAATACTGGTCCCAGTATGGACCCTGAGGGACAGCACTCATTACTGCTTTCCACCCAGACATTGAGTCATTGACAGGAGTTCTTTTGAGTGTGAGGGTCTAGGTAACTCCTTATGCACTAAGTGCTCCACCTGTCAGATCTTGTCTCTCCGTTTTAGAGCCAAGGATGTTGTGTGCGATAGTATTGAATGCTTTGCACAACTCCAGGTAGATTATATCAGTCACTCCCCCTTATCCACCAGTACTGTAATCCCATTGTAGAAGGTCACAAAATTTGCCAGCCGTGGTTTGCCCTTAGTGAAGGCATGTTCGCTGTCACCAATCCCTGTTTTCCGTGTGCTTTAGAGTAATTTCCAGGAGGATCTGCTCTGTGATCTTGCCTTACACTGACTGACCAGCCTATAGTTCTCTGGGTCCTCCTTTTTGTGGGTTTGTGTGTTATATTTTTTCTTTTCCAGTCAGTGCACACTTTCCCAGCCTGCCATGACTTTCCTCTGATGTATGCATTGTGTATATGACCTGACAGACATCTGTCTTTCTGAAAAGGCACAGAAGAATCCTTAGTGGAGAGATTGGCAGTTGTATTGGTTATAGTATTTATTATAGTGCTTGGTTCAAAATATTGTCGGCATAAAACATTCACGTCAGTGTCCCTGTTAGCTCTACTATGTAAGTAATTAGCATTACCCCTATTTTACACAGACAACAGCGAAGGAAGAATGGGGAGAAAGCTGGCTGACTCTGTAAGGATGTATTGGCCAGCTACGAGGCAAAGTTAATGTCAGGAAAGCTAGAACTCTGTATTGTACTTAGTTCAATCCTGCCATCCTGAAAAAAACAGATGTGCTTTTGGAATTCACTTTTCTTTGTCAGACCTCTCTTTTTTACTAAAATTATATTTAAGGATGATGATCTTCTTTTTATCCATGTAGATTTTGCTTTTGTTCCACTACTTTTGTTTTTTCTCCTTGCAGTGTAGGAAAATAGTTTCAATCCATGTGGCAATGAAAATTTTATATACAAAAGAACTGGATTATGTAGGAATCTCAGAAAATGTTGTTTCTTCCTTGAAAATAATGCAAAACAACATGCACTGTGTATTCCACAATCACACAAATTTGAGTTTTGATTCTGAGTTTCTACCAATGAAAATTGTATCTATATCAATTAAACCTGGTAATTAACGCTCAGAGTCATTAGCTCTGTTGGTAGTCAGTGTACTATTAATTGTACATTTATACATATGCATAATGTATATAATAAATGTTTTAAATTACTTCTAAGTGTAATTGATATTTCTGCATATGATATTGTCTGTAAATAACAGATAATAATCTGTGGCAATTTAATCTTGTTTTAAGAATTAGCTGAATTATGAGTACTCTATTAAAACATAAAGAGCAAAAAATTTGCACAATTATTTTTAGCATTAGTTAAATAAAAGCTCCTGATGAAGTTCCTGCTGTTTCTCTGAGCTAGGTTTTGTCCTTGGGAAATGATTTCAAATGGCATGGGAATAATTAATCATTAGAAACAGACTGCGAACAAGTGTGAAAAAGGTAAACAGGAAGGCAAAAATACTATACTGAAGAGATTACACAGATGTTTTGGACAATGGTTTAAAAAAGAACAAGGCAAACCTGAAAGGAAACTGGTGCTGCTAGTATGGCATAGCTAAAGATGTGAGATCAGACTCTACAAACAGCAAATTACTGTAACAAAGCATGAAACCAGCCTGAAAAGTGTGGTCTCCTTAACTACCAAAGGGAACAGGAATTAATTCTCACTGGAGAAGGCTCAAGTTATGAATGACTGCAATAGTTTACCTGGGTCTTCCCAGCAGTCTGATGTTTAAACTGTTCACGATCTCATCCTTACTTACTAACATTCTAGCTAATGTGAATCTCTCACTAAAAATGAGGGACCACAACAAGGTCCCTCAAGTAAATCACTTGTTTGAGGCCTGTGGGAATGATTTAATCCAGGAATAGTGTAAGTTTCTGTTCCATTGCCTTACATCAATCACCTTAGTAGCAGTTTAGGTAGATATGGTACCTATAGCTGTCACCAGTGATGAAACATGAGCCAGATGAGGGATGTGAGAAGCCTCGAACAAGGTATCTACATCTTACATTTACATTTCATATATATATGTATATGTATCTATATAGTGCAACAATTTGTAGGCTTGTAGCTTGCCCTTAATAAACTAAGCTGGGTATCAGGAACAATATAGCTGCCTTTACACATCTACTGTTCTCCCAGGTCCTGAGCTGCCTTGTTCAGAGGTAGCACTGTTTTCTTTGTGCCATATGGCAATATGCTATGAAAACATATGCTTTAACATAAATAAAATTGTGGTAGCCATATTTTCATCCGTGGAAAAACATGGAAAAAAAAGTGAAGATAAAATCAAAGATATACAAGGAGAAAAAATGACAAGAGGAATACAATGGTTAGTCATCATTTTGACAAATGATAACATGTACTATGAATGGAGATAAAAATGCTGGTTGCCAAGCTTGAGGAGAAAAAGAGCGGGGAAGTGACAAAAGAGTTCTGGGGAACACCCACAGAGTGAAGATAAAAGAATGGCAATTACCATCACAGAACAGTTCAAAAAGTGAGTCAAACCGTAAAATACGAACCACTGGAGTAATGGGTGTTACATACACTAACAGTTTGCTTTAAATCAGTGGTGAAGAGCTATCCGCAGGGTGGGAAGCAGCTGAATAATCAGAGAACAATAAGACGATGAATCAGGGCTTTCACAGGTCATCTGAGGTAAGTCATTAATAATGAGAAGACCCAAAAAGGGAGGTCATGCTGGAAAAGGTCTGTGCAATGTCATAGGCCTGGACTGGATACTAAGCAAAACTATAGATCCCTATGTCAAGACTTTGAGAAATGTGGAGAGAGAGAAAGACGATAGTAATTTAACAGAACAAAGGTTGAAATCACGTGGAATTTTCTAACATGGGAATTGTCTTCCTTTTTTGACCTCAGGAGACACATGAATAATGAGAGGTGAGAAGCAATAGTAGAAAGAAGGAAAAGAGAAACCTGATGTAAAACCCACCTAACAAAGAAGCACACAGGAGATAAATGAAATAAGGGGGTAAATAAGAATTGAAAGGAAGCAAAGGTCTTTGTTATTGCACTCAGAGAAGGAAATAACAAGAATACTTCACACTTTCCTGCTGAGTTCACTTCTACTGTTTGCGAAATAAGAATAGCTTGGTTTGAATACTTATGATAGAAATTGGGCCTCAGTCAGACAAGAGAAAAAACTGTGGTTGTTACAGGTGTGCAGTATTTTCTTAGTTGTGGGGGCCACAGATGTCCTGAACTTCTCATCCTCAGGCTCCTGTTTTTACTTAATCTGATTCCCCTGCAACCTAATTGGAGGCAAATCCCAGGCTTCAGTAAGAGCTGGCATGTTTTTTCTATTACATTAAATGGTTTCTCATTTGTGCCACAGATTGTAGTGTAAAAACTTCTAAATTACATACTTCTTGTGACTGTGGCTTCTATGGAGCAAATTGTTCAAAAACATGTTTCCCAGATTGATGTTCCCAGAATTGCAGACAATAATCAATGCCTATAGTCATGTGGGGAAGACTTGTCCCAGGACATATTGTCTTCTGTTTATAGTCCCTGGTGACTTGTAATTCTTGCTTTTTTTGCTTCCACACTCTTTGCCTTCCCCACACCCATGGGAAAGAAATTGTGTTCTGTTGAGTTGGGAGTTGAGATATAATGGACTAGCTCCTGCCTTCCTCTGAAATTGTTTTTTGCCAGATTCCCTGCAGTATAAAGGCACATATTTTTGTGCCATAATCATCTCCTTAGGACTAGGCTTGAAGAAATTCTGGATTCTGCAGCAGGACTCTCTAAGGTGGGCTCTCTAATGTGGCCCTCTCCAAGAGCCAGTGGAGTGATTGCCTGTGCTCCCTTGAAAAGGAGCTGTACTGCTGTACTACAGCTATTTATGCCTTCAGGGAACCGTCTTTTGGGGATGACTCACAGCTGAGAGAAAGCTGTTTGTGTGTTATGTCGGAGCTCAGGTTTGATCCTATATCACTGTTTACTCAAAGTAAAACCCAGGATGTATTGCTGTGGAGCTCTAAGCTGAGTCGGTTACCTTGGGAGCTCTTTAGTGGTGAATCCTTATTCACAATGAAGTCCGGTTTGGACAGAATCAAGCTGAGACTGAGAAATCCAGCTGAGATAGGAGCTGCATTTCTTAGGCAGGCCCAAGCTGTTGTTTACTGCTTTTCAGCTGGGAAAGGAGCTCACTGCTGGTTCTCTGCACACTCTCTGTGGCTGGGAAACTAGAGGCTCCAGCTGAAGAAAGGAAGGGATGCTGTTCATTAATACCTTCTAGAAACAGGCTAGAAAGGGAACATGTGTACATTTGGGATCACTTTTTTCTAGAGTCTGGGAGATGAGGCTCCAATTTCAGCTTTGCAGAAACACCTGGTACCTGCACTGCTGGGCTCAGGCCAGCCCTGCAGGAGGCAGAGACAGCCCCTCCAGTTTCTGTGGGGCAGTGGCAGCACAAGCTTGACTGTTTTGTCAGTGAGAACAAAACAGTCACAGGTGCCAAAGCTCAGACCTCAAATTAAGGTTTTCTGTAGAGTTTAAGGTTATGTTTACACTGCAGTACAAGGCGAGACTGAAGGTACTGGACACCAAGTAAGCATAATAGTGGCTATCTTGTCCTTGCTGTAGTGAATAGATGCTTGAGAATTTGGTCCTCAATGAGTTCTAAGTTCTTTCAACTCTCATCTTCCTCGCTCTGCACTGAGATGCTCAGATCACTCGTTATCTTCATAGTACCTTAAATGAGGTAGACTGCTGTATCTGTTATGATTATCCAAATAGGTACATCCTCTCTCCACACATACACAGTTTCTTTAAGCTCCACAGGGTTTCTAAGCTGACTTTTATGTTATTTCCTGTTTATAGGTCTATCCAAAGGCATTTTGCATTATTTCTTAGTCCATGACAAAAAGTAGATTACCACCTGTGCATTTGAGTTGTTTCTTATGACTAGTAGATTACCACCTGTGCATTTGAGTTGTTTCTTATGACTATGCACATAACTTACAGAAGTGCTGGTAACAAAGGCTAGGACACTTCACATGTATTTTTCATCTGCAACTCAGAGTTTGGTTTATCAGTCCTTTGAAGCATTGGTGAGCCTTCTGCAGGTTTTACAGTTCTTGTAACAAATCACATACTATTGTTAGTTGGAGTTAATTTTTCAGTAATGTGTTACAAGCAACACAGGAACTTCTTTATCCCTTTACTAGCAAATTTTGTCTTTCAAGGCATATATTTTTGTTCTACTTGTATTGCAATTTGACTAAAAGGTGCGTTCTAGCTGTATTTATTCTTAAAAGCATGTTAGTATAATTTATAGTGTTAGATACATTGCAGTTCTATTTCATCTGTTTATAAAGTCTTTTTTCTTCTGTTGCTTACAGTACTGTTAAACATTTGATTCTACACTTGAAGGATGTTGATTGCCTGCATAGCTGGGTTTCTCACTTGTGGTTTTAGTCATAAAAAAGAATGGCACTAGATTATTTTTCCAGTTCTTTAAACAATGCTTGGTTTTATTTTATTTTAATTATTAATAAATTAGTTTTAGTTCAATTATTCTGTCCTAATGAACAGTGGCATGGAGGTGGGAGGAAGGGAATTTGGCTTACATTACACCCTAGGGTCACATTAGGCTTTTATCAGACAAAATTTAGTTTTTAATAGCCATAGTATTTACAGGTTCTCACCTAAATACATTTCATCCAGAACCCTTAAAATCTGACTCTCTCCACTGTATGTGCACTTAGTCTGTCTTATCTAATTCTTTGCACCCTGTCTGCTTTTTTACTTCAACACCTGAGAAGATGCAGATTTATTTTCAGAGAGAGCAGAGGTTTATTTTCAGATGGAGCAAAGGCATTCCAAGTGACTTCACTTTTTCGATCTCTCCTTAACACACAAAAGAAAAAAAATCCATGCACTCAGGTGAGCTGTAAACTATCAGTCTTTCTCCATAAGCTTCTTGGAGCACAGTGATAACAGTATTTAAATTATCATTCTGCTGTATTAAACCAAGATTTGTCAAAGTTGGTTTAGCTCAGCTGGGCCCAATGAGCTTGTAGGAAAGCAAGGGCTGGGCAGTTTCCAGCCAGGGACTGACATGAAGATGACAGCCAAGATGCCTGGGTGAAGGAGCTTGTGCTCCTGTGTAATAAAGTCTTGTAAATTCTGGAGGAGAAGTTAGTGAGCATGAGTGGCGCTTTTTGAAGGTTGATCATAGCAGTCCTTCCCATTTTATGCTTTTTCTTTCTCTGCTGGTTTGAAGCTAGGACTTAAATGTTTCCTTTTATTACTGATGGTATAAAGTTCTTGTTACATTTGAAGAGTATTTCCAGTAAGAACTTAGTTGGTATTTTCTGTGGCAAAGCTTCTCTCAGAGATTTAATGAATCTTGCTAATTTAGCCAATTACTGATTGAAAGTGTTAATAATTAAAACTGAGTTTCTAACATTATTATTAAATAATCATATTTCTTAATAGAGTGGTTATCCTCTATAGGGAAATAAATTTCACCTACAATTCATATTATTTATATAGCTTTTTTTAATCTTTATCCTTGGATCACTTCAGTAACGCACGCATAGTTATGTTCTTACTCCTTCTTCTCTTTAAAGACAGACCGAATAACTGATTTAATTGCTGAAAGATGCAGATAAGTATCTGATAAATTTTAGAGTCATTTACATGAGATAGACACCTAGCCCAGGTAGCTGTTTTCAAAACTTCCAGTAAAAGTCACACAGAAACCGTCTATGCATCTGTGTTGTATTTGAATCACAAAATATGATCGTGACAATCTCCCTTTCTTACAAGAAATATCCTGTTTGTATTTCAGGGTTTACTCTTTGTATTCTCTGTAAGTGAGAAGTTGTTATTCTGCATTTGTGCAGAGGCTTGATTGTGACTAAAGGGAGTTATTCCTTGCTTAGTTCATGACCAAGCCTGATCTGGATTTAGAAATGGTGTTCCTTGGCAAATATCACTTGAGGAACACAGGCAAAAAGCATTCTCCTGAACAAGATGCAGGTGCTTCCCTTGACTCTACTTTTTTTCAGAACAATAGGGGAGGAAGTAAAGGTCATGCTTTTTGTAAGAAAACTTGCAAGTTAAGGGATGTGGGAGACCCAGGTTTAGTTCTCACTGTAACCTTCACGCTTGCCTGGGGAGCAGGCTGCACACCAAGACCACAGCCTGGCTAGCAGAAGAGCTTCTGCCCAGGGCTGCAGCTTTGCTTGGGAAAGAAGTGGAGGTTTGTCAGGCTCCAGAGGGTAAGTGATCATGAGAACAAAGGAGTGTAAGTTCTTCCAAACCCTGGGTTTGATAGTAGCTGTGTCCCACAGTGGATATCTATCCAAGGGAAGTATTTGTATTACCCCCTCTCACCCAGCTGCGTTTAAGGTGAACCTGTATGACTTTTAAGGCAGAAACCAGGGGCATTTGTCTTTAGCAGAGCTCTAGAGATTCCCACACACTTAGATACTATTGTTGAGCTAGATGCCAGGAGAGGACGGAATTAAACACATGCCCATGCAGTGCATTTGGCTCTGCTAGCAGGACTAGGGGAGTTCTGTCCTGCTGTACTCAGCACTGGTGAGGCTGCACCTTGAATCCTGTGCTCAGTTTTTTCCCCTCACTACAAGAAAGACATTGAGGTGCTGGAGTGTGTTCAGAGAAGGGAAACAAAGCTGGTGAAGGATCTGCAGCACAAGCTGGATGAGGAACAGTTGAGAGAGCTGGAGGTGTTTAGCCCGGAGACAAGGAGGCTCAGGGGGGACTTTATTGCTTTCTACAACTGCCTGAAAGGAGGGGGTAGCCAGGTAACCAGTGACAGGACAGGAGGAAATGGCTCAAAGTTGCACCAGGGGAGGTTTAGATTGCATATTAAGAAACATTTCTTTGCCGAAAGCATTGTGAAACACTGGAGAAGACTGTGCAAGGAGTTGAGTCACCATCCCTGGAGATATTTAAGGGGTGTGTAGATTTGGCACTTAGGGACATGGTTTAGTGGTGGGCTTGGCAATGTTAGGTTAATGGTTGGACTCAATGACGTTAGAGGTCTTTTTCAACCTAAATGTTTCTATGATTCTATGGTTAGCTCTAGCAAGATTCCCACTCAGATGAGGTTATTGTTATTCCTGGC
Organism: Rhagologus leucostigma; assembly: GCA_013397725.1. Classification (NCBI taxonomy): domain Eukaryota; kingdom Metazoa; phylum Chordata; class Aves; order Passeriformes; genus Rhagologus; species Rhagologus leucostigma. The sequence continues at coordinate 346,076 of VZTD01000670.1, forward strand.
TGAGATACTTCTCGGTTTTTAAGGTAGAATCTGTATCTCATTCAGGAATCCAGAATGGCTATGTCAGCACCAGGCTGCAAAAATTCAAACTCCAACTGTTTAAGATACCTGATGGTACCTCAGGCACTACGGAGCAGCCTGTGTGGCCTATGGCTGCCACTCAGGAGGGGTACAGATGCTTAGGAAGTCTTGTGTCACACACATTTGCCAGACCATGTGGCTATCTGGGATGCTCTAGGCAGTGCCAAAAAGCATTGTATGCCCGGGAATAGGCAACCTGAATCTCTCCCATAAACATCTCTGCAAATCTGTCTTTTCTATGTCCTTGTACAGGTTTGTGTAGAAAGTCCTCTGCAGAGGAAAATGTTACTCTCCTACTTTTTTCTAAATTCCTGTTGCTTAGCCCTTGGATTATTTTGTCCCTTGAGAAAGTGAGGTGAAAGTGTTTGCTTCTCTTGGGGTATTGAGCTTTCACCCTGCAAGGATCTCCAGTTGCACAAGGACACAGGCAAGTCAGAAGAAATAAAGTAACACTGCCCCAACTCTGCTGAACAGAGGCATGTGGTTATTCCTTGAGTGTGTTCTCAAGTGCCTGATGGCTTGAGTGAGACTCAGATATATGCTTTATTGACCTGCAGATCTGCACAATTCGCCCCCCAGAAAGGAAATATCCATATCAGTTTTTTTGCTTTGAAAAAAGCCTTTAGCTAAACTCTAGATATTTGGTTAAATTCATCAGGTATTACCAATTTAAAGTGTGATTTGGAAAAGATCTGGGAGTTAACGAAGAGTGCACAGGAGAATACAAAGAGAAAAATCTGACCTTTGATATTTCACACAATATGAAGGCCTCCCACAATCAGTCAGATGAAAATGTAAAGGGCATCAGTGCAGTATACCAAGGAGCAGAACTTTTGACTTATGAATATTACACATCCAAGAGACTTCCAGCTTCCCTAAAAAAATTGTAATAATTGCATTTTTTACCTCTTGAGGTAATTTTAGAAGTTTCTTTGCTCTTTATCTTCAAGGTACTATAACAGAGTGCACGTGATAGACTACATGGCCTTCACTATTTAGCCATTCAGGATTAGGAATCTAAAATGGAATCTTTTTGATTTTCTTTTTCTTTTCTTTGTTTGGTTTTTTTTTTTCAGTATGATTGTGTTTAAGTATCTTGTCATGGCTGTGATTAATCTTTGTCAAAAAAATCTTTTGAAGGGATTGGTCATGTGAGGCTTGAGAGAAACATTGATGAGCATGCAGCCCTATGTACGAAGAATCTTTCTTTGCACAGTTTGCAATATTGTTTAAATGAAGAGTTATTTTCCTGCTGCTACAACCACATCCTTTTCTTTACAGACATTTTCTGCTCTGAAAATAGCCAGTGGCCTTAGTTTTCCCACACCTTTCTGCTTGATTGCAACAAGTTTGAGTAAGGTCTCCAAGTTACTCCAGTGAGAAGTATCTTGGAGATGTCCTTTGCATGTGTTCCTGAGCAAGAGTGGTTTTTTTGCACTGCAGCCTAAAGTCTGTAGGAGGCTTTGGGTCTCCTGTTTCACCCTTAAGGGGGTTTTTTTCTACAATTGTTTTTAAAAACCTTACCTTCTTAGTCCATATAGAAACCATGCTGATCTGCACTTATTGAAGTGGCACTCGTCCTCTTCTCCCAGTGAGAGATTCCCTCTTGAATCTGTACAAAATGATTTCTATGCACTATTTCGTTACTTATTTTCTTGTAAGAAACAAGCCAAGTATTCTACAGAACCTGCCTTCCTTTTCTTCCTAAATGGTAAAATTGGTACCTGGTCTCCACTCAGTTTCTTAGACTTTTGAATTTGCTGTAGAAGTTTATTGTAGCTTTTCATTTCCTTAAAGAGGTATTTTATTCTGGTTGCATGTTGGGAATCTTCTTCCAAGATGGTTGAGGGGTACACCATTCCAATATCAAAAATCCTGAAGGAATCTTAGTCTTTTATATAGACAGTCTAGGTTCAAAATATGCATTATGTGTATAATTTCTCCGTATCTGAGCAAAGATTTTCCAGACTCCCTTGGGAACTGGCTGCTTAGTTTGCTTTACTCCTTCCTGCTTTGAGAGCTGGGCAGCTGGGAAAAATCTGTCACGGAAATTTTGTAGCACTGAAAATTTTGGATTTAGTACAGAATCGAAAAGCATTTTTCTCTCACATGGAACTGCTTAGATCTTCTGGGATTCACAGCTGAACTTTGGTGTTAATGTCTCATCTGCCCTGTGGGTGGGATTTTCAGAGTTTGCAGCTCTCGGACAGGACTCGTACACTTCCTGCAGCTATTTTCCTATATTGTCCCTTTTCAACAGCCTGAGGCACCTTCAGAATCCACAGGGATTGGTAGCCCATTTAAGTTCATCAGTAAGTCCTTGACATTGATTGCAAGGAGCATATTTCACTTCAGAAAGACAGTTGTATCCAAAAAGAACCACTGTTGGATTTCAGATCTGGGATTAAAAATTCTTATGTGTCGACTTTTTGTCAAAATTTTCTTTTAGTTTCTCTTCCTCCTCTCAGCTGAGGCCGCCACTCAATAGCAATTATTTAATTTATTCAATACCTTTTGCCATCTGTTTTGAATCCTTACCCCTGACTTTTCTCTCCCCGTGAAACTAGAAATGTTCAAATTCATTAGCTGGAATTCCTTTTTTTGCAATCATGTCTTGCCTTTCAGTTACCTGAGAAGCCAGTGATATGCTGTCCCTGTACCCTGTTAGGGAAGGTGTATTTGCAGACAAAACTTTCAGAAAACTAAGCAGACTTCTAGTTAAATGATACTGGTTTTGTCAGGAATATGGGGTGGACTGTGCAACTGCTGTGTAGTCTTCAAAAATTTACAGCTGAATTTTTATAGCATATACTGTGGTTAAGTAACTTCAAGAGCAGGTGGTATTCCACCAAAAAAACTGATCTTCGATGATGTGAGAGCACACAGTAAAGGTCCAGATAGGGAAAAGGATGTTTGAAAGTGGCATTTTTTCCAGTTTTGGTGGTTGCTATGGCTGTCCATTCTCCATGCAAATCAAAACAATGAGTAGTGCAGGCCTCACCTGCATAGCTCCATTCTCAAGAGATTTGCTTTGAGTTATTGCAGAGCAGTCTGCCTGCATTTGGTCTGCCTATGCATCTCCTGTCTTTATGCACTAACAGCAAAATTTCTGGCTATGATGATGTGATACAACAATTTAAAGCTGAGTTTTTTGCTTCTGCTGAAGGTAAGAGATTGGTGGTTTGAGAAGCAATTGTGATGGTGGGGAAGGGGGGCACGTGCAGCTCTGTGGTTCTCTGCCTGGGTGATGGTCACTTGACTCATCTTATTGTAGCAGTAGTTTGTTTCTTGGTGGAGAGGGTGTTGGGGGTTTTTTTGGAACAATATCCTCTTACTAGGAAAAGACTTTGTTTTGTTAACTATTACTATTGCTTTCCTATTAAAAACCCCACCAAATCTTTTGATTTCCTTAAATAAAAAATGTACTGTGGTGAGAGAGGAAGAAGACTCAATTTCAGTCCTCTAAAACAGAAGCAACTTCAAGATGACGAAAAATTTCAAAAGAAATCATCTTCAAAGAGCCCTGATCTGGTCAACCTTCCTAGCAGCACAGAGCCTGTGAGCAGGATAACATTGTGCATCTCCTGTTTCCTGGCCTCTCATGGATGTTATTCTGCAGAGGCACTAGCTGCTGACCACCATGGTTGCTCCCCTGTCAGGGAGGATGAGGATGGGGTCTCTCCCCTTGATTCTGCAACTTCTGTCATTTCAGAATAGGTGGTCTCAGGACTAAGAAGGAAAAGCACATGAATATAACCATTGTTTGCTTGTTTTACAGGTCTGGGCTGAGAGTAGTTACATGTGTTTCCTCACTCAGCTGTTAACTTGAAGAGAGTTGACAACCAGATAAAACATGGAACAGAATCTAGCTGAAAATATTCACAGTGACCTCAAGGATTTAACGAGAAAAATAATATAATGTTATCTATTCTTCTGGTTTTTGTAGTTCTTTTAATGCATTTTATTGCAACTACACTGGCATTATTAGGACAAATAAATATTCTTTATTTTAAAAAGTGCTTCTGGTTTTCTGGTTTTGTTTATTTTTTTCTCCATCCCTCCTGCCATGTTAACAAATTAGTCACCCTGCTGGGAATGGATGAAAATAACTCAATCTATCCATCCGAAAAGCACATAAATTTTAAGAGGAAAGAGTAAGATTTTTATATACAAGCCCAGAAGAACTCAGTGAGATCTGCCTCTAGGAATGTTTTTCGCATATGATGGGAAGTCAAGCTCTTCTTCACAGCGTCTCTTTCTTTGTAAGATCATCACTAGTTTTCTTTATATTTAGCAGCCTGTCTTGTTTGATCAATTGAATATTACAAGCTCCAAGTTCTCTTTTTTGTAACATCTTACATTCAAGCTACTGATCTTCAGCATGTCACCTGCATCTGTGCTTTCCAAGCTTCATCCAGAAAATATTTCTAATTAAATTCTTAAGTCAAGCCAGCCTCTGCAAACTGTTGTAAACAGTATATACAGTTTATAGTGGAAGCAAACACTATAAACTAAAATTCTCCTGCCATATTTCCAGTAATTCATTGTTTTCCTGGTTAGATTGATACCTTCTCTATCATAGGTATCTAGGCATGCAAAACAGAAGTAATTTCTGAACGCTCCAATAATGGTAACAGCCAAGACATATAGTGATGCTTAATGAATCCATGACGGACTCAGTTGTGTTTTAACCCCAGCCAGTCACTAAGTACCATGCAGCTGCTAGCTTACTCCCTCTCCTCATTACTGGGTTGGGGAGGAGAATTGGAAAAAAGGTGAAACACATGGGTTGAGGTAAGAGTTTAATAGTTGACATAAAGTAAAATATAATATCACTACGAATAGTACTAGCAGTAATAACACCACCACCAATAGTAACTGTAATAAAAAGCAGAAAGAAATAGAAATAAAACTGAAGACAAAGTAGTGATGCACAGTATCACTGCTTGCCACCTACTGACTGATGCTCAGCCCATCTCCCAGCAGCAGTCAGCCCCTCCCAGTCAACTCCCTCCAGTTTATGTGCTAGGCATGATGTCCTGTGGTCTGGAATATCCCTTTGGCCAGTTTGGATCAGCTGTCCTGGCCATGCTCCCTTCCACGTCCTTGTGCAGCTCCTCACGGGCAGAGTACGGGAACCTGAAGAGCCCCTGGCTCAGGGCAAGCACTGCTGAGCAACAACTGAGCCATCAGTGTGTTATCAACATCATTCTCATACTGAATCCAAAACAGGGCATTGTATGTTAGGGTTAGGGTTGTGTTATGGGTTAGGGTTAGTAGGAAGAAAATTACCTCTATCCCAACTGTATAACAGTGGCAGTTATATGAGCTGTAAAAATGGGAGAAATATTTCTTTATGTAGACCCTTATAAGTCTTTTATGTGTCATTGATGTTAATTTAGGTGACGTTTAGGATAGAGGAAATACGATTTAGACTAAAAATTTACGCATGATTCCTGGAATCTCTTTTCTCTTTGCTGTCTTTCAATAAATAAAGGAATACGGAAACAGAATATGAGAAATTCAAAATGAGATCTATCTAATGCATATTTACTAAAAAATTTAAAAGCTAACCTATCTTTATGCAGAGGTTTTGTTCTTCCCTTTGACTAACAGTTGACTAAGTTCTGTCAACTAACAGTTGACTAAGTTCTTTCTTAGAGTTTGTTCAGAAAGGCTTAACTTCAATAGGGGAGCAGTAGAAAGAGATTCACAGAAGTTTTTTTCCTCAGGTGATTTTAACGCCTTGTTTCTATTTAGTTTCCAAAAATTGGAAAACACAGCTTGTAAATATTTAGTAACCATATGGAAGCAAGAATGTTTGAGGAATAAACTTGGTAGAGCTAAAGTAAAATTAATAGGATTGGGAAGAACCAGTTACCTTGTCAGAGATGGATGAAAGCTTGTCCTCCAAGTTGTTTTGTTATCTCAGATAGCTGAAGCAACTCCATCCACAGGAGTTAAGAAGTGCCTGAAAACACCACTGCTCCTTCAGTGCTTTTTTTTCATCTGAGGAGATTTTTCCCTGTCATGTTGCTGGTGTGAAATCCCATGGGATACTTATTTCTGGTGTGAATTTTGTACCTGGTGTGATATTTGTTTCTGCTGAGCTTAGGCATTGGAAGGTACAGTGCTATGCATGTGCCCTCAGAGGTGATAGCAGCACTCCCTGGTGACTGAATTGAATAAAACTGCTGTTTCACAGACATTTATTTCAGAAGAGCTCATACCCTGTAAAGACATAAAAGCCATGTGAGGCTGTTCCGTGGTAACTTGTTTGAGCAGCACGTTGTGACTTCCTGAATGGAGGTGGTTCTTCAGCAACATTTGTCTGTGGTATTCTGCTAACATGTTTTTGCATTTCAATTCCCCTGTGAAAAGCTGGATATTGCATAGAGATGTTACCATTATTATGGTAATAGCAGCTGCATTTTGTTTCTAAAATGGATGCACACCAATAATGGGTGAAATATTTCTTTTGTGCTCTTTACTGCCCATGAGGAAGCTATATCTTACACAGTTATCATTCAGAGCAAGTGCTATAGCATCACAACTGATATTTCAGTGCCTTACACCTAAAGACAGATGTAGACAGAACTATTTTTTTTTGTGCTGCTCTAGTGACTTGTTGGTGTACCTCCCTGACAGAGTGAAAACATTCCTCTGAGGCTCCAGCTAAGCTGGAAAAATAAAAGAAATTGATATCTCCTGGAGAGTGTATGAATGTATTTAAAGACAGAAGAAAGATGAATTTACTTGTGAAGTCTATTTTATGTGTCCTTATCTCTTAAATCACTTATTGGTGTAAGCCTTAGTCAGCTAGAAATAGGCTGTAAATACATAGTATATATATTTAAATCTGGTAGGAAAAAAGCAAGGTATTTTTTCTTCTTAGCAGAGTATTTCATCTAGTTGTATTGCAGATTTGCACACTTTAGAAATTCCCAATTTATTGGGACTAAACATACACACACACAACCTATTTTTTGTAGTGTTGTATAGAGGTAGTCTAATGTGCAGCTGTAAACAGTTGTCGAGTCTGTGAATTAGTTTTTAAATAAATGAGGCCAAGGATTTTTTAACAGAAGAGTTTCTGAAACACTTAAGTGTGGCATGCCATCCTTAATTTAATGTAACCTCACATGTAAAGGACTATAATACAGATATCAGTGTGTTATAGTAGTTTGCTATACCAGTATTATCATGAGACAGCACAATGCTGCTTAGAAATGTCTGGATGCTTCAGTCATTGTAACCTTCTGAGGTCTTGCTTTTCCAGGGTATTTGTTAATCAATTTACTTAAAATTAGCAATTTAGTCTTCTGTGTGTGTGTTTCATGTGTAAAAACATGACACTATAACTTCCTAGTCAGAGGTGTAATGATTTTACCTGATCCAGATTCCTTCCCAAATTAGTAATTATGACACTGATGACTGTTGCATTTTGCGTATTTAGTTATGTACTCATCTGTTTTATTACAAGGGGACAAGTCCAAACAGAACTCTTCTGGTATCTTGTCACTCTGGTTTGTAGTTTTCCTTTTCCTCAGATTTTTTTTTTTTAATTATACAGGATAATTGACATTCCTGCCTTTTCATTCTTTGGTGAGAGGTTTAGTGAAAATAAAAAAGTAAAGTATTTTTATTACTTTTTAAAAATCTCTTCTATTATGTTACCTGTAATTAAACATAGGCATGGGGATTAATCACTTGGCAAGTAATTTCTCTTGTAAATTCCCACATAGATACTGCTCCAAAATCCAAGAATTCTGACTACCAGCTATAAAAAGATTGTTCACCCCACCCCAACCTTGTCATTGTCAGAATTTAGCTCTGCTTCTCGGAAGGGAACCTGTTATTTCTTTCTGCTTTAATAAATATCTTTGACCATCAGCTTGCTGATATCCAACTACATGTGGTTGAACAGTTTCTTTTGAAAAATAGATAAGAAAAGCGAAATATTGCTGTTGGCTTACGTTCACTTTAGGATGATCCAAGGCACCATTAGAACATTTTTAGAGGTTCTGAAGAAAAATGTTGAAGATTTTAGTTATTCATTTCCAGCTATTGGCATCTGAGTTAAAATTCTTATTATTTGTAAGTTAAAATAATAACACTATAATGAACTTTTTCAGGAAAGATTACAATGAATAAGACTATAATAAAGACTATAATTAAGACTATAATGAATTTTTTAAAGTATGTAAACTGCTTTCCTTACAATAGATATAATTTTCTTTCTGTCTTGTTTCCAATAAATAATCTGCAATTGTTACTATTATATACAGGCTGGGAGAAGAAGGCATAGACAGCAGCCCTTCAGAGAAAGACTTGGGTTTTTTCATGGATGAAAAGCTAGACATGATCACTCACAGCTCAGAAAGCCAACTGCATCCTGGGCTGCATAAAAAGCAGTGTGGCCAGCAGGGCAAGGGAGATGATTCTCCCCCTCAGCTCTGCCCCACCCATAGCGCTGTGTCCAGCTTGTGTGTCTCCAGCACAAAATAGACATGGACCTCTTAGAGTGGGTCCAGAGGAGGCCATGAAGATGATCAGAGGGCTGGAGCACGTTCTGTGATGGCTGGCATGTTCTATGAAGACAGGCTAAGACAGCTGGGACTGTTCAGCCTGGAGAAGAGAAGGCTCCGGGAAGACTTTATAGCAGCCTTACAGTACTTGAAGGGGACTTATAAAAAGGAGGGAGAGGGACTTTTTGCTCATTCAGAGACAGGACAAGGGGCAATGGCTCAAAACTGAGAGGGCAGGTTTAGATTAAATGTCAGGAAGAAATTCTTTACTGTGAGGGTGGTGAGGCTCTGGAATGGCTTGCCCAGAGATGTTGCAGATGCCTCACCCCTGGAAACGTTCAAAGCCAGATTGGATGGGGCACTGGGCAACCTGGTTCAGTGAGTTGCATCCCTGCCTATGGCAGGGAGTTTGGAACTAGATGATCTTTAAGGTCCCTTCCAAACTCAGACATTCTATGATTCTATGAACTTTGAGATTCAGTTCAACTGTACGTGTTCTGAGGTGCCTTAAGTCATACTCTTCAGCTGGTACTTCAGATAGACTTAATTTAAATGTTTTCTCTACTTAAAACATTTCGTTATGTAGTTTTTGGTTTAATATCTTACATCATGATATAACTTTGTTGATGTTGTCCTCCTCTTTAAATGAACAAAATTACGTTCATGTTTCGATGCATCTGATCCAAAACAGGCATTTACTGCTAAGTGTTTGGGTGTAAAAACTAAGGCGTTGACTTAAGTCTCTAAGAAGCGAGACTTCTTGGCACTCCTGTTTATAGGGATAATTTATGAACTTCATTTCTTCAGTTGAAATTTAGACCATTTTAGTTGAAATTTAGTTGAAATTTCGACATTAGTTGAAAATGTTTTTGGTGAAAGACACATTTTTAAGTTGCAGAATTACTTGCTGAATGAAGTAATTTATTTGCTGTGAGGAAAAAAAACATAAATGAGTGAATAAATATCTTGATTTAGAATCACCTCTTCTTCTAAGGCCAGACTTGTTTGCTTTGCTGGATCATCCTAAAATCTGTGGGTAATTTGATGTACTGTAATCTGAGTACCAAAATTACCCCCGATCATTCCTAAAATACATGCAGATATTGCTGAGTTTTTTAATACTGAGTAGTAATAACTTGCCTTTTGGGGAGATTGTGTCTCCTAAAACACAACTTTCCATCACTTTCTTAAAAAGTGAGAATTAGGCCTACTAGCAGATGTGAGTGAGTATGGAAGTAAAAGAACTAGTGACACACACCACACTTCCCAAGGACACAGCCGATGTCTTTGTTAGAGACAAGGTTAGATGCCTTGTTTATTTTGCCTGAAGATAGTGCTTGAACAAAGGAATCATGACCCTCTTGATCACTGTCTATGAAGCACTTGTGAACACTCAGACTCTTAGCCACAGTGTTCACACCTATCATCAGTATATTTTCTAGATAAACAATGCCTAAGCATCATATTGCTCACTGCTTTTATCTTTAAGTTCAGTCCTGAGGAAACCGTAATTTCCCATCCCAGATACCATTTTATTTTTCTTCTAGAGTTCATCTTCAACTGCCTCTGGAGAAGTGATTTAATTTCGTATTAATACGAAACAAGTGGAGCAGTCTTGTTCAAGTGTGTCCTTGCAGGCAACCTCCAAAGTACCGCTCCTAGTCTGTTGGACTCTGATGCTTTGGACTACAGGCAGCTGCATGTTATGACCATGTCAGAAGGAGCAAAGATAGTACATAAGCATGCAGGACTCTTGTGCTCTCTTGCTCCACCATGCAGTCTGACTCCAAGTTGAGGCTCAAAACAACTGGTCCATGATCAAAGCCAAGTTTGGAGGATTTGTTTGTGGATGGGAGTAAACTGCATATTAAAGAAACACAAGATGTACCTGCTAAAGGCTGGTCTGATCTCTTACATTCACTTTACCTGAACTGTTATATTGAGGTATCAAATAAAAGGTTTTTAAACTTCTGAAAGCCAAATTTATCAATTGAGAGCTGGAATACTCCAGGCAGACTTTGTTCTTTCAAGAAAGAATTCACTTCCTGCCAATTCAATGTCTTAGACTTAGTTACCCTTAGTCCCAAAAAATTATTCTTTGGACCTTTTGAAGGCCTGGCTCAGACCTTCCTGCCAATTCAACCGATTGTTCCTTTCTCTGCATGAATTGTAGCTTCCAGATCCGTACTGTGTCTCTAGACTTGCTGCACCCCATCACCTCTTTGGCCATCTGTCTCTCCAGCATACACAGGGGAAGGAATGCCTCTCCTCCTTTTACTACCAGTCTCATCTAGTTTTCATAATGGATTTTAACAGTGCTGTGCAAAAAATAAAAGTACCAAAATCAAAACCAAGTGCTTTTCATCATATTTCCTTCACCTTCTTTTGAGGAGTGCATTTCTATCCAGGCGACCAGTTTATTACCGTTTTCTGCCCTGCAATCACTCCACATTTTGGTAATTTAAATTGCTCCTGCAGACATTAAAAAATCTGAAGAATGTTCCATAACTGGGATTTCTAGTGTTATGCAGTGTAACATGCAGTGTGTCAAAGGGAGGTAGAAACAAACAGATCTTAATAGATGTATTTATAACAATTCAAACAAGTAGGAGTAGAGTACTCAAATGCAAAATTAAAACAGTGTATCCCAAGGTGTTCAACCACATAATTCAGCCCATACAATGGATTGAGTTAATCTTGGCTGTGATTGACATTTTGCAGACACTTGATCTAAGATAGTGCTTATCATGAACTAAGACTTGAACATCTTTTTCATCTGCTAAAGAGAAAGGTCCCCTTCCTTTCATCTTTTCTCACTTATCTTTGCAATATGTGCAGAGAAATTCTTTCCCATTTCAAACTTGAGGTGATAGTAAGTGGTGAGATATTACCTTAAGGCTGTTTCTTTATTTCCCCCCAACAGTGTAAGTTAATTCTCAAGCTGTCTACATTTTGTATAACTTTTTAGAAACTTTTTGCCTTTCTATAGCAAAGTGAGATGACTTAAGAACAAGCTCATCACGTTTCAGTTTGAATGAAGTCAAAGTGCGATGGAACAAACCAATACCAGGATGCAAATAATAGTATTTCCTGTAATATGTAAATAATAAAGCATAAATAAAAAGAACAAATATGGCTTCAGTGTTCATTAGCAATCACTGTAAACAGGACTTTTTTTGGTTTAAAATCTTTTTGTGTTTTGGTTTTGTTTGTTTGTTTGTTTTTAATAATTAGGCACATACCCAGTGAGAATCTTCTGTCTGAACATCTGTCTAATAACTCTTACACTTCAGGAACTTGTTGATTTTTGAACTACTTTTTCATTTTAACTCCATTTGAAGTAGAAGCTATGTACTATACAATAAGGAGCTGCTTGAAACAAAGCAAATTTTTGAGACTGACTTGTCTCAAAAGGATTCTTGAACCAAGACAGATGATGGATGAACTCAAGAGGATTCTTGAACCAAGAGGATGCCAAGGCATCATTAATACTTGAAATACACTAACTCAATCTACTATATTCAACCATCTGGATTTTGTGCAGTGAAAATGTCAATTATTTATAAGTTATATGAGGAGGAAAAGAAACACAAAGAGAATAAACTTAAATAGGGACTCTCTAATTGCTGTACAAACTCATGCGTCATCCACTACACTTTAGTGTTGTATTGTTACTAGTCTTGAACAGGAATTTTTTAGTGAAACTGGAATATTATGTGGGAAATTAATTCTGCTTCAGCTGATGGGTGGCTTCTTAGCCTCAGGGTAATTTTCTTAACTCAAAGGGAAAAGTGAGACTTGTCCCGGAATTGACTGCACTCTTGCAGTCATTTCCTGCAGATGTGGAAAAACTAGCTTGAAGCCCAGGATTTGGGCACTGCAATCCTAGCCTTATATGAATATCATAGTTAATTTATCAGTCACTGTTTCAGAGCACAGTGCTTTTGTGAGACCAGATCCAGTGCTGCATTCTGTCTGACAATGGTAGACACCTAGAGAAATAATGAAACAGGTGAATGCTGATGATACAATACAATCTCAGGTCCAGTGATTTCCTGAGATGAATGTTGTTTATTTGTTATTAGTAGCTTTTGAAGGTGTTTTTCCATAGAGAACTTGTCTGATCTCTTTTGTGCTCACATAAACATTAACATTTATCATGTTCTTTGGCAAGGTGCTGCATGAGTCTATTAGCCATGGCATGAAGAAATACTGCATATATATGTGTAAACATCTCAATTTCATTTGTTCTTTTATTTGTTATCTTTGCCTTTTGTTAAAAAAAATTGAAAAGATGTTAAGTTTAGCTGTCGGAAAGGGAGAGATTCAAAACGCTGGTTTTCTGCCTACAGAAATGGCTTCCTGCCAAACACTGATTAACATTATATTACAGACTGATGAAAATAATGGAGGCAGAAGTCCACTTCATACAATTGCTCCGAGGGTAATCCCCATGAATGTTCTGAGTTTAGAAAGACTAGTGAAAATGTGCAGTTTGGGATTCTGTTTATAGCAAATGCTTGAGCGACATAACTCATAGATGGTGTAGGCTGTACAGTGATGTAAGTATTGTAACATTTTCTTATACAACTGCAGGATGTCTGTTACTCAAAATGTCCACTGACTGTTAGTTTTCAAAACATATGGCTGAAGACAGGCACATTGATCAGATAGTGCTTTTGTACACTAGAAATACTGCTATTTCAATAACTAAAGCTGATGCCAAAACCTGTTCCAGAATGAAGGAACAAAACAAACTTTCTGGATCCTTTTGTTACAGCCTGAAGGAAATATGCTCAGCACACAAGGAGCTGTAATGCTGCAATAAAACACTGGTTAGGGTCTTAATGAGAGCAACAGCAAAAATTGTCATAATACTAGCTGGTTTCTCCATATTAGTAAGGCAAATGGAACTGGGACTCCTTAGTTATCCAAATTAAACTGGACTCTACAAAGAATCTGTGTGGAAAGAATAGGGTTAGGGTTAGGGTTAGGGTTAGAGTTGGGTTATGGGTAGGGTTAGGGTTAGGGTTAAGGTTAGGGTTAGGGGCATGGGAAAGAATTTTTCTTTTCATTTATATTCAACCACCTGGATTTTGTGCAGTGAAAAATGTATTTCAATGTAGTTTCTGCCTTAACTTTTAAAACTGTATTTTTTTTAAGAAAGTGGGAATGGATTTTTTTCATCAAAGCACAAGCTAATTAACATACTTAAAATGCTTTCAAGATACTTCTTTTTTTCTTTTACTGGCTGATAAGTTTTTTGCTGAAATTTCAGGGAAATCAGAGGCAGCGATGGAACAGGTTGGTGGCTGAGATATTATAGTGCTGTCCAGTTACGGTAAGAAAAGCGTAAACCTTTAACTAGCTTTACTCATACCAAAACCAAATATTATTAATGGAGAGTAAAGCTTCACTTTCAACATAACACATCTAATTTTTATTGAGCATGATTTATGAAAGACAGTGAGATATTATAGTGCTGTCCAGTTACGGTAAGAAAAGCGTAAACCTTTAACTAGCTTTACTCATACCAAAACCAAATATTATTAATGGAGAGTAAAGCTTCACTTTCAACATAACACATCTAATTTTTATTGAGCATGATTTATGAAAGACAGTGAGATATTATAGTGCTGTCCAGTTACGGTAAGAAAAGCGTAAACCTTTAACTAGCTTTACTCATACCAAAACCAAATATTATTAATGGAGAGTAAAGCTTCACTTTCAACATAACACATCTAATTTTTATTGAGCATGATTTATGAAAGACAGTTGAATGTAACACTACACAGGCAGCATTTGTACTACAGAAGTACCTGTGATTAAGAAAATGTGAGAAATATTAGCTATGGGCTAGAAAGAAGAAAAATCTCCCTGGTAGCCCTTGTATTTCTTAATGGGGAAGAAAGACATGTGCGTATTTTGATACATTGTTGGTGATTGAAATTCAGACTGAATCTGAATCTGGATCTGGTTCCTGGATCTGAATCAATCTGAATCATTTATTCAAAGGAACAAGCTGGTTTTATACACTTCCCCAAGACACAGCACCTTCCTTCATGTTAGCTCTCACCACACAACCCATCCCGTGCTGCCACGTCAGCAATGCACCTTCTAAATGTCCTTCTATGGGGTGATCACGCACTGTTCACCTGCCGGAAGCCGGCAGGCTTCTCTCTGTAGGAGTGTGCCGTGTGACACCTCCTCCCCGCAGGGTCTGTGCCACCATATGCTCCTTTGTGCTGCCATGTGCTTATCTTTCCCCATAATACAATACATAAAACCAGGATTTTGTCTTTTTCAGACTTATCCACGTAAAAGAAGAAAAAACAACCTCCACCCTAAGCCTGAATTCTCACATTCAGACTTCCATTCATGGAACTCTACTTCCAGGTAGATGAAAGAGACAGCTGTAAATTTCAGAGGCCACTAATAAATCAAATTCCAATCCATGAGAGTTGGAAAAATTAACTAAGCTCTCCAGTCCGCAGTATTTATACTTGTGCTCATTTGCAGTGAGCACATGATTTGGATGAAGAGAGAGTGTTTTAATAAAGAAAGCAACCAAAAGAACAATGGAAAAGCATATATGCTAAAAGACAGTAATCCATTTCAGAATTATTAACAACTGCTCCACTGCTGTTAGAAGTTTTTCTTTTATATTTTTTCTTCTTGCTGTTTTGGGCTGGGTATTTTTGCCTTTTGCAATGAGGTAAGAGCTAGGCTAGCCAGTTGTTTCAATATCTTTGTGTGGGCTCACTCAAACTTTGTGATTAAGAGACATAAGGACTTGATCTCTTTCAGATTACTGGCACAAGGTCTCATGCAGACAGCATGTCTTCATAGACTGAGGCTTCATTTGTGTGTCCTCTGTATGGGCTACCAGCCTGCACTGATTTAGAGTTCCTGCACCCTGGCACTTATGTTTTGGATTCTGTTAAATCAGGATTAAAACTTCTGGAACCTGAAGGTTCGCAGGTGTCTGCCCGTTCTCTTTTTAGAGCTACCTCAACCTGGCTTCCCAGCATTTACTGCAGCTGAGCTAGTCTATGAGCAGGACCCAGAACTTCTCGCCTTCCTTCCACAGTCCAGCCCTAAAGTGATACTGGCTCATTGTTACCGTGAACTCAGTGTGTGGAAAAAAAAACCCCAATTCATAGGTGGTGTGGTTTAGGAATGGTATTCTCCAATTTAGTACTGCCACTAAAACTATGTGCTGCTTTGTCCTGCTCCCCCCTGTGCCTGCTGGAGAGGAGAATTGGAGGCACAAAAGGCAAAGATCACGGATTGAGATGAGCACAATTTACTGGAAACAGGAATGAAATAAGAAAGAGAACAGTAACAGCAACAACACTAATGACAGAAGGTACAAGAAAGGAATGATTCATGTGGAAAATCCCCTTGACAATAGACAATACTGGATGGCTCTTTCTTCCACTATGGGACTGGGACTGAAACCCCTTCTCCCTGGAAGGGACACCTTCTCCCCAGAAGGGACCTCTTCTCCTGCTCCTGGTGATGACACGAGGTGGTGTAGAATAACCTCTGGGTCCTAGCCATGCCCCTTCCTGCCTGCTGCAAAAATTAACCCTGCCCTGGCAGGAAACAGGACAAAAGGCTTTCTTTCTGAGGAGATATAAAGTGGCCAGCTGGTGATGCTAAATAAAGGGAACATCTCGAGCACTGCTGATTGCTAAAAGGATGGTAATTGCAGTGTGAGCAGAGAACTGCCAGATGGGATCCAGAGAGATGGCAGGTGGTGATGATGAAGTGGACGGACTTAGAAAAACCAGGGACAGAACAAAATCTTTTGCTAGTAAAAATGTTCTGACTGTTCCACTTGAACTTCTTTTATTTTTTGGATGGCAAACACACTACATAATGCCATTCTTTTTTCTTGATAGCCAGTTATTATTGTGAGCAGTTTTTGCCAAGCCTGTTAAACAACTAGAAAATACTTGATAAGCCTGCTTGGAAGTCTCAGAGGTCTGCAGAACTGCCATGTTTCTTTGAATCTCTTGGGTATACAATTGCCCTTCCCTGATGGAATGTCCCAGCACTAGTTTGCAACTTGCATGGTATTTTTGACGTCATAGATCAATCCTGGTGCTTATGTGCTGTGACTGCAGAAAAACACCAGGTCTACACACTCTCTAAGTGTCTGAGACATCTTACTGATGGGAGGACAGAGAGGACACCTGTGATGTGATTGTCCTGATAATATCCTCTGATCTATGCAGCTGGAGTAGCATTGATAAGAGCTCTGAAATTTCTAAGCCTCTCTGATAAACTTGCCTTGCAGCTGAACTCTCCTATATTGTATCATGCAGTAGGGATGATGAGGAATCATTAATTAATCCCATCATAAGAAATTTTCAATGCTCTCATCTAGCACTATCTCACAGCTTGCTAGGGTAGTTTCCTGGAGGTAAAATGTCTTTTTCTCACATTTATGAGTAAATTATTATTGCTGACTTTTGACTCCCGTCCCAATAAACGGCTAAGCATTTCAGAGATTTTCTTGATGAATTCAGCGATGGGAAAGAAAGAAAGGTTACTTTCCTATGTCAGTGGTAAAGACAGTTTCTGAGATAAATGGGTGTTCAATTGCAAAAGACTGGAGCTTTGCAGCTCTTTCCGGAAGCTGATGGATCATGTACTTTTGAGTGTAACTCAATGTTCTTTTTGGAT
The DNA here is from genome assembly GCA_013397725.1 of Rhagologus leucostigma. Classification (NCBI taxonomy): domain Eukaryota; kingdom Metazoa; phylum Chordata; class Aves; order Passeriformes; genus Rhagologus; species Rhagologus leucostigma. The sequence continues at coordinate 363,379 of VZTD01000670.1, forward strand.
ATATCCTCTTTGAGAACTAAGTGCCCTTGTTTTACAATGTTATTCTAAACTTAGTGTAATTCACTCTGTCATTAATTTTCTGTGGTGTTGTAACAGACTTGCTGGAAAATGTTAGTTTTCAGGAGTAAGGCAGGCTTCCATTAATTTAAAACTGCACAGTCCATTTTTCATATCTATACTTCAAATTATGGAAATATCTACCTTAGGTTATTTTAAAATGATTTAATATAAATTTTTCCCAAGCCTTAAACACAGAAAATTTGTCTGTTCTTCACTACTGAATTGTGGAAATCTGACAGCAAAGGGGCAGAAATAGCTTTAATGACACAGAATAAAATGAAACTTGGGGAATATAAGAAACTGCTGCCCTTTGGTTGGGGTTACTAGGAGGAGCTGCTGGTGGCTTTCATTTGGTAAAGTGAGTCATTTGCTCTTAACCATAGCTAATAAAAATTAACAGATGAATGAAGTATTTTCAGAAACATGTAATGTGTTAGTGAGATACAGTTTTAAAGAAAGTCCTCATTGCTCCTACTTTGTCTAGTTGTACTTATAACATTCATAGAAGTAATAACACAATTTTCATTTTCAAATGCTGGTATTTATTTTATATCTACTTAAATTGACAGACAGTGAGATACTCTTGGCTTTCAACCAGTGAACATGATTTTGACAAGACTCTTGAATTTTTTAAGGGAGTGAAAAAATTCCCTTTTGACATATATTAGATTTTGATAAAATAATTTCGTCTGGAATAAAGAATCTTGTTTGGTTTATCAGAAATTTATGGATGTCTTCCTGCTTGGAAGCAATGAAATTTTCTTGTTATGTAAGTAGAAGATCGGTGTTATGTAAGTAGAAGGTTGGACCTGGAGTAGATTTCCCAGTGCTTAGGCTTTGAGTCTCAGATAATGCAGAAGAGTTTAATTAGGTCACTGCAACTGTGGTTTAGGAAGCTTCAGGACCCATATACTGCTTAAACTAGATCTCTTTGAAACACAGGTGGTTGTATGCAATTGTAAGAGTATTTAAACAATAAAATTTTAAGTTAGAGTTCTCCAGTCATGATGATCTACTGGCATAAGAACAAATTGTGGAGAGAGGCAATATCCCTTATCAAACAAAACTCATATGCTTCTCATATTCATTCTGAGGCTTCACAAGTTATCTATTTTACTGCATTTGTCATTCTTATAGAATTCTTGTCTTATTACCATACAAGTACTATATTAGGGTTTTAAATTTATGCTGTTTAAATATCATATATGAAACCATACGTTAATGTCAAATACATTATACGTGTGTTTATTGTAACTATCTGGAGAATTAAACAATTAGTGAAGAATATTTGAACCATGAATCATTTTAATTGGGCTACAAAATTAAATTATAGATGATACTGAATGGAGAATATTAAAGGTAGACTACAACTTCAGCATCATGCACATAATTTGAATTTGTGACTAGTCATTGAAAGATTTAGACCAAATTTTGGGTTTGATAAAAAAAATGATAGAGCTGTGGAGGGTAAGTAGAAAATGCAAGGAAAATGTGGCATAAGTTCTGTTGAAGAAGACTGTTTTTTATCATGCTCTGATGTTGCTTCTTGATGTAGCTGTGTTGCTTTTCTTTCAGACTTAAAAATGTGATGGACCTAATATCTCTAGAACTCACTGCTGGGGAATATGCCCAGTGCAGGCAGCTCAAGGAGCAGCTGCAGTGCAAGCTGCAGGTTGTGCCCTGGGTGGGGGGAAATGGCTGGAGTCCCCAGCAATGAGCCATGACATGGCACCGACCCTTTGCCTAACGAAGGACACAGGGACCTGTGGGGCTGGAAGGCCAGTCACCCAGAGACTCTGTAGAATCCGAATAAACAAGGAGAAGATCCCAGGCCCAAAATTGCCATTGGAACATAAGGCACATATAAGGGGCATGAAGTGTGTCTGAGGAACGTGTGCTCAGACTGTAAGGGTACAGAAGCCTGGAGGCACCCAGCCTGACTTGTAATCATGTTGCTGCACCACAGTTAAATTCCTGAAAGGAACCAGATCTCTGTGACTCTGCTACAGGAAATCTGGGACTGAACCTGTGAGAGAAACTTGTCTGACTATGTGTAGTGGGAACCAAGCAGGGCACTGGAGCTGCTCACTGGGGCTGCCCACTGTGAAGGTGCTTCAGTTCCAGCAGTAAGTGTGGGGTGGTGGAAGTGGGACTCCAAGAATGGCTCCTGGATGGTCGGACAGGGAAGTTTCCTTAACAATGGGAAAGCAGCAGTAGTGACACTATACAAACTTCTGCATCATCCAGATACACACTCAGTTAGTAAGATCATAGTTGTAATAGAAAACTTCACTGTCACCAGCTCAGTTACTGTCTGTCTTGCGGCACCACACCACTTAGGTTTTAATGATCTTAGGGAAACTGTCCTGACTGACCATTCAGGAGCCATTCTTGGACCCTTGCACCACCTAAGCTGGGACTGAGGCCTCTTCACAGCTACACGTCCCACACTCACACCCTCAGACCAGGTTTCCTCACTGGCTAACCCCAGGTTCCCCTTATCAGTCTCAGATGTCTTGATCCTTAAAACAGTTAAATCTTGGAGCAATTACAAAATAACAGCTCAAGCTGTGTGCCTGCAAGGAGGGACCCCAAACAAGGGAACCCCATGGCTTTCATACCCTCTAACTCTGAGGATGGGAAAGTCTGGAGTCGTCGGCTCCTGTGGCGTCTGGTCCCCTGGCTGGGCCACAGGTCCCCAGGCCCTTTGTTATGCAAAGGGTTGGCAGGTCATGGCCTCTTGCCTTGGGCTCGGGCTCAGGCTCAGGCTCCTGCCTCTCCAGAACTCAACGTGCAGCTCACACTGCAGCTGCACACTGAGCTATGGGCACTAAATGTATTCTTTGACACCTTCGACATGGATTTGATGTTCAGCCTGTCAGCTCAGCACCTAGGAGAAGCAAAGTTTATTCAGCTGTCCAAAACCAGAAAGGAACAAAATGTCAATTTATTCATGATGCTGGCTTATTCAATACAAACCCTACTATTTGGGAGCTTCTCTTTTCATGCAGAACACCTTGCTAAACCAAGATCTGGCAAATTAAGCTGTAAGTTAATAGCCTTTCTGCTTCCTGGATGCTTGCTGAGACAAGCTGTCTTAAAAAGGTGTGGAAGGCAGTTTTCAGAGTCCTGTTGCTAACGGATGCATTTTTCTTTTGAAATATGAAAAGTAGAAATAAATTCTTCCAGGTTTCTCATCAAAGAGAGCACTGTTTTTGAGCAGGTTGTCCTTTTGACTGCAGCTGAAGGACATTTTCATGTATTATGTAGGAAAATAATTAGATTCAATCAGCCACTTGAAAATCTTAATGCAACTTATTTTTTACATTTTTTTTTCTTTTTAAATTTTGCTTTATTTTTTTGGTACTTCACATTTTCTGCTTACTCTGGGCTGTCCTAAAATGTCTAATGGTGCTGCTACATACATTATATTACATCCTACTTCTATTAATGAAAAGTAATTGTATGTGATCTGTTAAAAGTCGCAGAACTAGGCTTCTGCTGAAAATATTTTTGCTGCTTTTATGGATTTTTAACATTTGTGCATCAAATATATCATGGTGTATGTAGTAGTGACTTTAAAATGTTACATGCATGGGAAACTGTACATGTATCTGTTCTTAAAACATTTCTCATTTGTATGGAACAGAGAAATACTTATTTAATTTCAAAAGAATCTCTTATCCTAGTGTAGAAGTACCCAGAAGAATATCCTGGTCCTTTTTACATACAGATGAATAAAAGTGTAGTAGTTCATTAGCTCTGCCAGTTTTTTGGGTTCTATTTATTTTTACCGTTTTTTATCTTCTGAAGTAAAATGAAGGACAATTTGTTCTGCTGTGGAAAGCTGTTTAAAGTCACTAATTGTTGAATAATGTATATAATTTTTATGCTAGTACATAACATTTATATAACATGAGCACTTCTTATTCATGAGAAGTTCTGGGAGGTAAAGTGAGTTACCATTTGAGGAGGAGCATGAGAAGACAGGGATGGTGTAGGCAGTAAGCAGGCAAAAGCTGTGGTCTCTGGGTAAAGGTAGGAACAAGCAGTCGTTCAAAGACCAGAGTGGAGGCCAATGAGGTGAGAAGGTGGCAAGAGGAAAGAGCACTATGAGCAGTTTTGGGAACTGCTGCTCTAAGCTGTAGTGTGGCCCCTGTGAGTGAAACTGTGTCAAGGCCCTGAGCTTTGAATCAGAGAACAAACTAGGTTGGAAAAGACCTTTGAGATCATCAAGTCCACCTGTGACCTAACCTAACACCTCCTCATCAACTAAACCATGGCACGGAGTACCATGTCCAGTCTTTTTTAAAACACGTCCAGGGACAGTGACTCCACCACCTCCCTGGGCAGACAATTCCAGTGCCCAGTCACTCTTTCAGTGAAGAATTTTTTCCTGATGTCCAACCTAAACTTTCTCTGGTACAGCTTAAGACTATGTCCTCTCGTTCTGTCAGTTGTTGCCTGGGAGAAGAGACTGACCCTCACATGGCTACAATCACCTTTCAGGTAGTTGTAGAGAGTGATAAGGTCTCCCCTGAGTCTACTTTTTTCCAGGCTAAACAACGCCCATATGTGTCATTACGCATATGCTGAATTTAGAATTGTGGGCAAGAGTGTAAAAAGATGGTGTTTCAGACAAGTTGTCTCTAGGGAAATATCAGATTATGTGCAATTCTTAATAATGTTAAGTGGGACCATATTTTTTAATCCAGGATCTGAAATTACCTGTGACTTTATGGAGTAGAGTGCATTCTTGTTTATGAAGTTTATAAAGTTTATAAGACTTGGGGAGCAGATAACAAATGTTCTGAGTCTGAACAGAGAAAATGGCTTATGACTAATAAGAGTAGAAAGAACATTTCTAGTTGAAGTTTAAAAGTGATAAGTAAGCCTTGAAACTACGCAAAACTCAGCTCTCTAAATAGGACTTTTACACTGAAATGACATGGCTGAAAAGTGTTTATTCTGAGAAAAAATTGTGACGTATCTCTGAACCATGTCATGTTTTATTACATAGTTTCATTTCAGAAGCTTTTCATTTGCATCACAAAGCAGGGCTCTCATGGAGCTGTAGCATTTGTGAATTTTATTTACACGATGACAAAAATACTAGCAAATTATTGCAGCAGAACACAGCTAAAAGGTTAGAGGAGGGCAGACAAGACAAATGTGTCTGCAAAAGTCTGCCTGTGGGTTTTTGCTTGACCTAAAGCCTGTCACTGCTTCCTCTGACGCAGGGTAGTAATTTTTTTCGTGTCTTTCAAAAGCTAAGAAGGACATTAGATATATGTTAATTATATTTGTGTAATTTTTTAAAATCACAGTGAATTATGCTCTTTGCTCCTTGAGAAATAAAGAATATTTCCTTTATTTTGCCATATGCTGAAATTTCTTGGAAATTATCTGCTGTAGTGAATCATAGAATCATAAAATATCCTGAGTTGGAAGGGAAACACAGTGATCATCGATGTCCACTCTGGGCCTCCACAACAAAGCCCCAAGATTCTCACCATGTGCCTGAGGGCATTGTGCAAAGAAGTCATCCTTCAGAAAAACTGAGGAGCCTTGATTGTGGCTGTCAATACACACCTATTACTAACAGTAAAACCTCACCTGATACATTCTAGCATGGTATTTGCTTTTCTCATGGCTACTTTATTCTGGTAGCTTATACTTATCCTTGGCTAATCAATACATGTAAATCCATCTCCAGTTATTTCCTGTTGAGAATGTAACTGTTTGTAAGTCCCTTTATACTAATCTCTTAATAAAAAGTTTGCATTTCATAAAATTGAATATTCAGCGTGCCTTACTCCTCTCCTCAAGGCCCTTTAATTCTTATACTGCTCTGGTATTTTTCCATGTTATCAGTGATTTCACACTTGCATGTAATTAGTACTTGCCCATTATTTTGGCAGAGCTGTTAGGGAAAATGGTAGGTAACATCAATCTCAAAAGAAGCTATTGAATTATTCAGCTGATGTGATTTTCTCCAGTTTGATACTTTTCCTTCTGGTATATTATTTACTTATAGCAAAATTATTATTTATTTGTCCTAGAATCCCTTTTGTGATTCTGGTGGTTTTCATTTTTACTGATAAGACCTCATGCTGCGGAGAAGCAAGTACTCCACCACAAGTGACTTGTTTCACTTGCCTAGAAAGCATATTCTCCTATACTACATCTCATTCTCCTAGAATTTTAAACTGAGAGAAACCTCTCAAACCATCACTTCCGTTTTACTTCACCAAAGTTTGAGTTTTAAACCTTGCAGAGACCTGAAACTTGTGGGTTTGTCTTCATACACGGAAAGCTCAAGTGCTTTACAGAATATTTTAATAAAAGTAGCTGTATTTGTAAATCTTAATGCAGCTTAAGAATTTGTTTTTAATCTTGGCAGCATTCCCACTGGTAGAACTTAAAATTTCTAAAATTGCTGCTGCTTCTGTTAAAATAGTAGTTTTAAAATGTCCCAAATACTGTGAAAAATATTTGGAAAAAAGGTCTGAAATTTAAACAGCTTGTAAAAGTGGAACTGCATTTAGATTTTCACTACTGCTTTTTTCTTTTAAAAAAAGGATGCCATGATGATCAGGATTAACAAGCAATGACACTGTATTTTAAAGAAAAAACACTTTTTCTCCTCCAGAAAATGAGCAACTTGTTCTGCTCAGTACTATTCTGTCTCAAGGTCTTTACCTGATTGTATTCTCTTTGTTGCCCATTCCTTGACATTTTCTTCCCTGTGATGAAATGTGAACCAAGAGAAATTTACAGTAGGTTTTACCAATGAAGCTTCTCCTAAAACAGCAATGCTAAATATCATAATGTAATGGATCTATAGTTATCCGTATTAACCTATGGTGCTCATTAATTGGTGCACTAACATGATAATATTCTAATTCTGTATTATATTTATCTCTGGATTTTCAACTTTGACATCCTAAGAGAGGATGACAGGATTTCAGTGCCAGATTTATGAGAAAAATAGGCAAAAGAATACCTGCTTTTGGTATCTTTATCCACAGGCTTTCATGAATGGAGGTAAATTTGAGTACGGACTGAATTTTTCTACTGGATTTTGGCTTGTGGGACTGAGGGGCTAAAGGGCTGAGGGGCTATGCTGGGGCTGCTGGAATCAGCTATGCCCGGCTTGGGGCAGCCTGAGCCTCTTCTCTCACTGAGGCAGCAAGTCGTCTGTTCTTGATGTGCTCTCTCTGTCCTGTGGATCCACCTAGAGTCAATCTGCTGGCCTCAGCACCTTGAGGGGGGCTGCAGGTAACAGGGGGACCTTAATTACGGGAACTGTATATCCGCAATTAAGTTGGAGGTAGCAAAGCCATTTGTCTGTCTTTAAAGGTCAACAAAGATTTCTCTTCCTGGTGTACCTAATTTGTAGCGTATCATACCTCACGTTTTGTTTAACTTATTTATGGATCTCTGTTCTGTAATTAATTGTTTCTGTCATAGATAATCCTTTGTCAGCAGTTTCTGGTCACTTTAGAACAAGATACCAAGTATGTCACCTACTTGTTGACCCAGTGAGATATCAGGAGAACATTATCATATCTATATATGTCATATATATGTCAGAACCTGTCATATCTATACATGTTTTCCATCAAGCTTGCATGGCTTACTAATTACTTCCAAGAATTAAAAACAGCATTTGGAAAGGAAGACCTGTGCTAAGAACATTTTTACACAGAAACTTTCTGAAGACATGGATAGTTTTCAGATTCTGTTTCTGTCTTCTATAAATGAAATCGTGCTTTTAAGCTGAAGTTTAGAATAAGGTGCTCTTGTCAGTAGAAGTACCGGTGTTTGGATGTCACTGATAGCAGCCTTAGAGTGATGGATACTAAAAATCTGGAAAATGTTTTCCATGCATGGAAATGCTGCTCCTTACCTGGCATCTAAAATATTTCTACAAAATATACCTTTATACATGTGTAGTACACAGTCTGTCCTAACAAGCATTCAGAAGTATCTATAACCCATTCTTCACTTTCCCTCTGACAAATTGTACATACAAAATCTGGCCTACTGCACAAATAAAATTTGCAATAACTGCGATTGCTCTGACTAGTCAGAACATGGATATTTGCATTAAATTGCATGGATGTTTGCAGCTGAATTGGGTTATAAGAACAAACCACACTCTTTTGCTTTTAGTTACAACAAATCAAATAATATAGCAGCTTCCTTGTATCATTTTCTTATATGCTTATTTAAACAGCACAAGGGAAATTTTTGTAGCTTGGTGTGTTCAAAATTTATCACCAGCTGCAAATATCAGGAGCTGTGTCTAAGAAAAACTGTTTTCTTAAATATAGAAAAGGGAAGGAGAAAGAACGGGGCATGTGGCTTTCTCAGAAGCAAAGAGTAAGACTATAAAAATCTTATGTACAGTTAATTGTGGACAGAATAAACAACCACAAATATTTAATTCTGGATGTTGCTTAAAGGGCTTCCTGGAAGTGCCTGAAAAAAATCCCTATCACCTATAAATTAGGGTTAATATTAAAGGCAAGCCTGGGTATAGTATGAAATCAGTTTTATGCATGGATGAGCCAAGATTTGGTATCTGCTCTCAGATACTTCCCTTTGCTTCCCACACTCAAATAGATATGTTTGGCTTTTACTTTAGATTTATGGTTATGGACCCTGAAACTCTGGCCAAGGTGTAAACAAACGAGTTACCACAATTATCTTTCTCCTTGTCTTCTTTTTTGAACTGCACTATAGGATTTTAGCTATGTTTCAGAATATATATTCAACATATCTGAAAGTCTGACTCATTTAATACCTATCAAACAGACAGACCAAAAATGCATTTTTTTGCCATTTCCCATGAATTTGTCTTTTCCTTCCTAATTTTTCTTTATCCAGCAGGTGGAATATTTCAAACTACATAGCTCCTAACAGCAGTTCAGTTTTGAACTTCTGAACTCCCTGTTGAATTTGAATAACACTTTAACTCATTGTAGGAAATGTTTCTAATCCTCAAGTATTTTGAAAATGCCAGTATTTTCTGTCTACTTTGATAGCATAGGGTTAAAA
>VZTD01000671.1:0-180000 GCA_013397725.1 Rhagologus leucostigma
GGCCGCCGCGCCACCCGCCGCCGCTGGGTGGCGCTCGCCGCCGGGAGACCGCGGGACGCGCCCTCAGCGGGAGCGGGGCCGCCGCTCCCCTTTTTTGGGGGGAAAACCCCTTTTTAAAAATAGTTCCCACTCATGCAGCGCTCCCAGCGGTTCGGCTGTAACCCAGCGCGGCCAGAGGAGAAGGAGGGGGAGGAAGGCTCATGCCCACGAGCCGGAGGGGTTCGCGGCTGGGAGGCGCGGGGGGTCAAGCCTGGCCCCGCCGCCGGTCGAGACCTCCAACATCCCGATCCGGGGATGTGGATACACACATCAGTACACGTCGATGTGTTTCTTCTTTCAAACGACAATCTTTTAAACATCTCTTGCCGCCTTTCCCCTCTCCCCTTGGACGGTTCGGTGGGCGCTTCAAGAGGCCCAAATATTTCTACAGGGTCCTGTTGGCAATTGTTTGTTTAAAACAAGTCGCTCTATTAGTGGAGCAGTCAGGAGTTAGTACTCCAGTCTGCTAGTAATTCCCACCAGGCTGTAAACTGATGCCTCTTTTAAGCCTTTAACTTCATGGTCGTCCCAGAAGTAAAAGTTCTTCTAATGGAGACCCTATGGGCATCGTGCATTCCAGCACATCATTAAAGCAAAGCAAAGCAGCTCGGCCACAGCCAGATGAAATAACGCCACTGTCCACGTTTAATGGGCTTCCTGGGGCCAAACGCTGCCGAGGACAATTGGGGAAAATCAGACAAGTCACTGGTGATTTTTTAAATACCGTAAATGTTCATATTAGGCTTAATATTATCCCTTCGTTTGTAGACAAGCCACTTCACAACCACCGTTGTGAGTGAGGTTTAATGTTATATATCTCAAGGTGACTAAACAGAACACTGAGCATCCTGACTAACACTGCGAGTGTGAGTGTTTGAAACACCGGGTGAGTGCATTAATATGGAGAGAGAAAGGAAAAGCAAAGTGAAACAAACACGCAGAAAACAATGGCTTTCTGACATATCCAAATGCTCCAAGACAGACCTGGGAAACAAGGACAAGAACGAAAGGCAACACAGTTTCTTCATGTCAATTCCTCCCACCACATTTGTGGATATCAACTTGAAAAAATAATAAAATCAGGTGAAAACACAAGTGTTGCTGCTGATTTCAGGGGGAAGAGTCAGATAATTTCCAGCCATAGATGAAGGAGTGGGGTGAGCATCGCGCTGCCCCCCACGTCGGTGCCGTGTCCCTGCTGCCCCTCCTGCCCTCACACACTGCCTGGCTCATCCCTCCCAGCCAAAAGGCAGTTTTCAAGTGAGGAAGAGGAGGAGAAAATTAGAGGTAGAAAAATGTAAATAAGAAATTTCCCTTGGTCTGGAAAAGGGCCCAACTGAAAGCATGTTAATCTCCACCTCAGTAATTTGGTTCTCCTGGAGAAGACAGAAGCCCTGCTGCTGTGCCCTGCACTTCATAAATCACGTCTTTATGTGGACAAGGTCAGGGCACCTAACAGCTCAGACATGGGCCTTTGCAGTGGCTCGGAGGGCTCCGGCATGTTTATTCTCTCGCACAGATCTCTGAGGAGCAGTCCAGCACGCTTCTAATTACTTTTGATTATTTTCATTTGCTCGGGTCAGACTGGCTTTGCCGGCACTGCTGGAGGGTGGGTTTCCTCCCCCCAGCCTGGCTGTGGGATGCAGGGGGATCAGTGCTCTGCCCTGCACCCCCTTCCCCAGGGCAGTTCAGGGCTCCAGAGATCCCTGGGGCTCACCCTGCCAGTGGAGGGGGTCCCCTTTCGGCAGCAAAGCCTGGAACCTCCAGCTGAGTCAGGGATCCCCATAGCTGTCCTCCTCCCCCGCCATAGCCAAGCAGAGCAGGACATTTACCAGTGTGAAATGAGGGGTGTGCAGAAAAACACACACACCCCCGAAAATACTGACTGCGTTAGGGGAAAAAAACCCGACCCTGTATCCTTGCAAAAAAGTTACAGTGGTGCATGTGCAGGCAATAAAAAAGTTGAAGGACCTCTGCAATTCCTGTGGGGATGGAGCTGTGCTCGGGGAGCTGCGGAGCACATGCAGCCCCAGCCGTGCACAGAGACAGAGCGTGTGTTGGTCTGCTCTCCCCGATTGCTGAGCGATCACAGCACAATCCATCAGGAATGCAGAGTGCCCATGCGGGGCAGATACACTGTAGGTAGGGACACTGGCAGTGTTGAGGTCCAGGTGCGAGTGAAGCCATCCCTGTACTCCCACAAGTACTGCTGCACCCCCTCTTATGGTCTGTAACAGCGTAATGCTGCTACTGGCAGAAGCCAAACTACCCAAATACTGAGCAGAAAGGCTCTACTTTTTCTCTCCCATTAAAATCTGAGCTCTAAAATAGCATGTTCCTTCATACCCCAATCTGAGCTTGACAGCCCAAGCCTATATTCTCATCCTGGTGTGAGTGATCCCAGCAGACCGGTGCCCTTGTGTCCTGTACCCAAGTGTGCCAGCATCTCCATCACATCCCAAAGGTGAGGATGGGTGTGGGTGCCATCCCAGCTGGTGGTACCCACACTCCTCGAGCAGAGGCTGCCTGGTGGGAAGGAGTTTTCTGGCAGGCACTGAACTGTGCCACTGGGTTTTGAGTCTGACACTTTTTGGATATTGGGTGTTACTGCAAACCAGGAGAAGGAAAATCACAGCAGATTTACCTGCTCCATGAACCAGGAAGATGCAAAAATGGGTCAGTGACTGGTATCTGGCTGCTTGGGTGATTTTACTCCTGTCTGGGGAGGAAATCCTGTAGACACCCTTCCTCATGGCAGAACAAGATGTTTGCCTTGCTACAAAAAAACCATGGCCCTTGCAACACACCCCAAAATTTGGTGCTGAGGGATGCAGTGCTACTTGTCCACCACCCTGCTGTGAGCACACTCCTTGCAATGCTTTCCTCTCCAAACCTTTCCCTAGCTTTCCCTGCCAAGGCACGTGCTGTGGCGCCAGATGCTGAGGACTGTTGCTGTTTCCCTTCGGAGTGTTCATTGCTTCCATTACAGAAGAGTCTGGAAGCCTCCAAATCCAGCCTGGGCCATTTTCACACTCGAGGTTACCATATCCACAGGGTGAGACAGTCCCTGCTGGATGAGTTTGGCACAAGTTTGGCTACGGTAAAAGTCTGGGGAGAAACTCACATTAGGCAGCTTGTCTTAGCACCTATGAGAGCCAGGGCAGGGCAAGGCAAGGCTGATTGACGTGGGTGTTGGCCTCCTGTCCACTCAGAAGCTGTGTTTCTCTGTGCTTCACCTTCCTCATGTTTTGAAAGGAAGCCAAAATCCTGGAGAATCTGGAAATTCCATTGGCGATGCCCTTGTTCTGAATTTCCCTGTGTGCTGGGCAGGCTGGAAGGCTCTTTTCTTTCTTAACCACTCAGAGAGTAAAAGACCTTGAGCATGGCACTCCAAATCCTACCAACATGACCAAAAAAGCACCTGTTTGGGGTTTTTTTTATCACTCTCTCATTCATCCTTGTTGAAATACAACTGGACAAATCCTTCAGGTTTGTACCCACCCCTGCTTCCCACAATATGGTCATCTGGAGATGAAGCAGTGGGACCCATGAAGCCAACAGAGGGTCCACGTGGGGTGGCCAGAGGCTCCCACTTGATGTAGCTGCTGCTTCTCTGCCTGAAAACAACTTTTAGCAGAAGCTGCCCTAAAAATGGAAGATCCATAAGAAATACTCCCTGAGACAGCATAGTATCCAGGAGATAGGAAGCAAAATATAAGGATTTTGCAGACTTCCTTTGTACGTGCGTAAGAATTCATCAAGGTTCAATTAACCCTCCATTTCTTCCAATTTTTTAATTTTCAAGCCGTCTCATTTGACAAATAATCTGAGGGCCTGCTTTGGAAGACTTCTTCCAGTCCCAGAACCTTCATGGCATGTGAAGAGCCACGCAAGGAAGTTGTGTGGCAGCGAGTCCTGGGGAACCATATGGATTTAGATACTATCCATGATCTGAAAACCAAATTTGCAAGCCAAAAGGATGGAGAAGAAAATATGGAAGCAGGGAAAACGCCAGGCCGAAAGAGACTGAAAGGGTTAAACAACAGAACTTTACACAACAAGAATTAATGTGATGCATAACAGCTAATTCTATTTTAATAATCAATTTTAGGAGTGACTGGCTATTTTCAAAGCATTCCTGTTGTAGCCAAAGTTTTAACTAGGCGTGCGAGAGTGGGCATAAACACCTGTGGACTTTATAAGAGTAAGAAGCAATTTATCACCCAATAAAAAGTCAAACCCTCATGTTAAAATTTTCAGGTCTGCATTTGCTATTTTAAGTGTCACATGTGTGGATGGTTCTAGGGGAAGTTCAGAAGAAGTGGATACACATCTACACACGGAAACACACGTGCACACAGCCAACACAACCAGCTCTACGGCAGGGAAGAAAACCTGCCTGAAAGCACCAACGTTACAGTCTCATCCCTTCTATGTTTTGTATTAAACCCATTGTGATCATCGACCAGAGTTGTCTAAAACCTGAACTAAATGGGCATTAAGTCAGTTGCCATATGAAATTACTGCCATTCGATTTTCAGATAAACCACAGAACTTGATGAACTAACATTGTTCCAGCTGAATTAACTCATCATCCCTGGGAAGAAAAGGTTGTGGAGGAAAGCGAGGGCTCTCACAGCAATGATTAATCCTCCTCCTACTGCAAGGCACTTGCCTACAAGTAGAGAGATGCCCTGCTAAAGGCAGGCTGAGGATCCACAGTGCCTCCAAAACACCGCTGCCTTGCCAAACCCTGACAGTAGTGTTAAACATTATTTACATGTGGGTAAGAGAGGGAGAATTTTTTGTTATGGGCTTGTTATGAAACTATAAATAGGTTAAAATCCCCGTCAATGGTTCAAGTCATGCTTGGTAGATAAACCCAGAGACTGAAATTCAGGAATGTTAATTTATTCAGCTGGTGGAGGAACATGCAAAGTTGATCCTTATCCCATACTCAGGCAATCTCCCTGGGATTAAGCCATAAAGTATTCGGGCCATGGTGCCCTGTGAGTGGCTCAGGCTCCCCACACCATGGGCGGGCAGAGCTCTTCGTGTCTCCCACCCTGGCTGTGCTTAGGGTCCTGAGCAGTAAATGCTTAACTGGCCCCATGTGTGCACAGCAGCCCACCTGGGCATGCAGGAGAAGTGCTGCTTCACATAAATTAGTCACACATGGGCAAAGGTGCCTGATGCATTTGGAAAAATCTTACCCTGAGAGCTACCTGGTTTGCTGTAAAAAGATTTTGCTCATTGGGAAAATTTGGGGCAGGGAGCAGGGAGAATATATTTGATGCAGGTGTCCAAATAAACCTGTCCTATAACCCATGGATCACAATGGGTTATTAATGAAATAGCTGTGAACATCAGCGTATCCTTGTGGCGGATTTCTTTCATAAATGAGTTGAACATTTTCCAATTTCAGGAAAGTGCTGCTACCTATAAACTTGGAGATTAAGGGCTTTTTCCCCTAAGACTCAGATCCCTCGGGGCACTTGTGTTCTGGCATGCATCCCTTATTTGCTGAAGATATTTCAAACTTGGTAATTTAGCACCATACTGATAAAACAAAAGGGGGAAGGAAAAAAAAAAAGCGGCAGTTGGGCATGCATGTGAAGGAGGAGAGAGGTGAGTGGTACAGCTTCAGGCATTTTTTTCTGTGAGTTTTTTTTTATCCACAAGTCATACTGCATCACTTTGTGTGAGATTCATAGAGAAAACATTCCCAAGATACAATATATAAGATGCATATCAATCCACAAGCTGAGTTTTGCGGATGCAAAATGACCTGCAGAATTTGAAGGAAGATGGAGGCTATTTTATAACCATTTTTATCCATATAAAATGGGAAGCCTAAGATTTATTTAAGCCTAAGATGTTGGGCTAAATTTGCCACTAGCAGAATTATGAGTATTAGAATCATTAGCATTACAGCAGCACCTAGAGGACCCAGTGGAAACTGGGACCCTTTGTGGGTAGAAAAATAATAAACATGAGACTCTGTCCTGAAAAGCTTACAGTTGGCATGGATGGGATAAAAAGTGTGCCAGATGGGAAGATTACCATTTTATTTTCACAGATGGAATATGGAGTTCTGCTCATGGAGAAAATCAGTGGCAGATTCTCATGCAATATTTTCACATAACTTTCATTCAGTGAGAAGTTGTTTTTTATTCCTTTTCTTTGACTGCAATGAACAGAAATTCCTCTCTGCCTGCTGGTGCTTACAGCTTCTCATGGATAAATAGTGGGAGTCTGCTTGGTCACTGCCAGTTAAAACAGGTCTGCATGCTTTAATATGGCTCATCTATAGCAGAAATTTTACTTTATCTCCCTTTTTTAGCTAGGAAAATATTTTAGCCTTGGAAATGAGCAGTTGATGCTTTGGAACAGATCTTTAAACGTAAGCACATTGTGCTGATTGGTGCCATAAATGAAAGCTCCTCCTATAGAAACAGTTTTGGGGAGTATACATCAAACTCTGCCTTTGACTTTTGTGGCAGAAATGTGAAACGGAGTTCATGATGTCAAGTCTTGTTGCTAGGAGTCCCCCAGCAATCATGCAAGTGCTGAGCATAAGATGGATCATGATCCCCACCAGGCAGAGGGGGAGAGACTGCCCCAACCACTCAACTGTGTGTTCCTAAACCTCACTAAGTGGCTGCAAAAAGCAGCAAGGAATGGGCATGTGCTCAGGATAAAGTTGCAGTTTTTTGGATCCATAGGAGCAAAACGAGGCAATGTGTGAAGAACAGATGTCTTTCCACCAGGAAGGATTTCAGAGGCTGCGTGATCTGTCTTGCTGAGAATCCAGTATAGTAAATACAGCACTAGAGATCATTTCTTTCCTTATGCTTCCCTGTGCTGGAATCCTCACACGGGACAAAGCAGGAGATCCACTCGGTTAAGGAGCTGTTGTAGGGTGTTTTGGCTGAGGAAGATGGCCATCTTTGTGGGATTTTCAAGGAGTCATAGTGAGATCAGGGTGGTCACATATTCCCCAGGGAAGCACCAGCAGCTCCAAGTCCTCAACACAACACTGACATGAGAGCATTGGCTACCTTGGGGCTGAACTGGTGGCCAGAAGTGTTGATCAAGCCCAGGCAGAGCGCCATTTCCACACAAGGTTCCTGTCACTTGGAGATGTCAGACAGGACACTCAGACCAGACTTGGGTTGCCTCAGGGCTGTAGATGGAGGAGCTGCTCCAGCTCCAGACAAAAGTCAGTCCTGGATCCTCCCACTGCCTTCAGTGTTGTAGTGCTATATTTGTGAGCCTTCCAGAAATAAACGGGAGCTAGAAGCTGTCCTGCCAGGCACTGTGAACAGAAGCACGAGCCAGTTGTGTGCTGCACGAAGGACGTCTGTCAGCTTAGGTGATAAAGTAAGAATATCTGTCACGATATGAATGACCACAATTTTCCCTAGGGCTTGTGGTGCATTTAACAGTGCTATAAAAGATGAAAGTGGGAGTTATGAGTGCTCATTAGCACTTCAGAATTACTTAATTATTTAATTCTCTAAATTAATCCATGAATTTTGTCTCAGACAGAAAACACTAGGTTTAGATCAAGGTTGCTGTGGACAAGGAAATACTTCTATGGAAAGAAGAAACTGAATTGGTTTGAATGATTTATAAAATGTGAGGGTTTCATTCCAAAATATCCTTTATATGCCCAGAAATCTACGCAGCAAACCTAATCCAGCAAAGGAAAATGAACATTCTCAATCCATGAATAAAGATGGGAAGTAGTTCTGCAGCAGATTCAGCCTGTGCCTGCCGATGTATGACAAGTAACTGATCTGAAGCCTTTTTACGTATCTGTTAGGTTTGTATTTACCCTGAGTTTAGGAGAAAATATGTGGGGACAAAGAAAATTATGATAACCTTGAAGAAAGCAATAATAATCACAGCTACTCCCCACACTGAGTTAAGATCATCCTTCCTTCCTTAATGCATCCACTGATGAGAAAGAGGGAGGAAGGTCAATGCCAGAGGCAAAGACTGACCAAAAACCCCAAAACTCCAGTAAATCCTGTTCCTTCTGATAGAGTGCACCTCCACCAGTTTAAGGGGTACAAAAAGAATAAGATATAAATGGGGTTTATGTGAATAGGATATAACAAAGACCTTGTTGACCTGATTTCCAACCAGCCACAGAGTTTGGTGACTCCTTGGATGATGTTGTGCCAGGTGATTCATTGCAACTCCAGTCAGTAGCCGAGTGTCCAGCAGACACATCTGAAGTGCGGTGACCTTGGCTTGCGTGAGTGAGACCAGTAGTAAAAGCAAATGGAACTTAAAATGAAAGGTGTATATTTTTAGAAGAATTTGTAGTGTTTGGACTCCAGCTTTAGATGGCTCAAGAGTATTTTGTAAGCCAAAAATCTGTTCTTCTGTTCTGGTTTGTTGATTAAATATGCTTGTTACCAAGAACTTCAAGCAGGAAAAAATTTAAAGAAGATTTCAGCTAAGATTTTATCAGCTTCAGCTGTAGCACTGAACAACTAAAACATAATAGGTCTTCAGATCTCAAGTTATTTCCACTGACTGCCGTATAATCAGCATGTTAAATCTGGGCACCTCTTCAGGCACAGTTATTTGTGTGATATATACAGATCGATACCTATTGATTTTATAATTTTGATTCATCTCTATGCAGTGATTCAGTTTCACATCATCTTATTTATCAAGCTCCATACCTTTGCTTCCTAGCTTCCTGACACTCCCAGGCCACTTGAGGAGGGTCCCACCACAACCACTCCTTTTGCCCCTGCATCCAGTGTCAGTGGGCATGCACTTGGTCACATTCCAAGGAATTTTGTACGCAAAGAGCTGCTACAGGGTACCCAGGGTTTTTAATACATGAGGATAAAGTCTATAAACCTCCTTTCCTAATGCCATGGCCTCACTGCCCCTGTTGGATGTGGAGCCAGTCCCCAACTTTCCCTGGAGGCTTTGCCACCCCGAGAGACCGAGTGCAGCTGTGTGTTTCTTACCCAGTGGCCATGCCTTCAAACTTCCCTCCGTGCTGGCTTATGAAGACACGAGGGGGACAAAACTTTGCACTGAGTATTAAAATTTGTTCTTTTTAACCCTGGAACTTTTCTGGACCCATGCTGGCACCTGAAACTCCCCCCTCTACAGCTGCTCCTGTGGACACAGCAGCAGATGGAGCAGGGGAGCTGGCACGAAAAGCCCGACGGTGACTGATTAACAGCGACCTGCTCTACACACTGGAGGAAACCAACCCCACTGCTGCCACTGACAGGGCGTCAGGGAAATCCTGTTAACCTCACTGCATTGCATATATGCAAATGACAGCAGATTAGCGAGCGCCAGCGCCACTGTGCTCACACCAGTTTGCATCACAACAAATTATTTCCAGACACACGAGATGCTCCAAATAGACTAAATCATGATTTAGCAACTCAGGTCTGCCCAAACTCCAGCTCAATGGGGCAACCCAGGTCTCCAGTGGTGTGCCTGCTGCTGGCAGCCCTTTCACAGCACTGTGGTGGCCAGTGGTGACAGGATGTGGGGCAAACGTGGTTAAAAACCATCTGCTGAAATTCACGTGGTGAATGAATTTAAGACAAACAGGAAAAACTTCTTTATGTTGAAAATGCCCAACAAAAAGAACTGAGCTCCGTTCCAATGCAACAATTTCCAAATGTTTTTGTAGAAGGTGCGGAAGGGAGCTAGGATGTACTGCATACGTGAAATGGGAGTTACTAGACTGGATACCTTTGGAAGGGAAACAAAAAGGATTGATGAAGACTAAACATTTCAGCGGGGCTCACACACTCCAGCAAGACAGAAGCATGGGCTAATTACAAAATAGGACCTATCACCATGCAAAAATAAATGACTTCATAAATAGCTTTAGATATCATGTTAAAAGCACCTTTGGGAACAAAAAGATGCTATGCTAAAAACAGGAGATCTAAAGAGCTGTTATTACACATCCATTACATTTTCTGAGCTGTCGCATTTACTTTTTGAAGTTCTGTACACATGATACAGCAAGGAAAAACATTTTATGTACCGTAAGAAATTTGAAACAATGTTTAATGTTCAGAAGATGAAGTTAACAAAACTACACTTCAGTGGCTTTTTTATTTCTCGATTTTATGACCTTTCAAGAACTTAAGAGTAAAAGGAAACAAGAAGGAAGGATAAGCAACCATACGCTCCTGCTTGCTTTTTTCTACATTGCTGATCAGAGCCCAAGGCAGAAATCATAATAAAAAATGTCTTCTTTTTAATGTCTAAATAGGAGCTGTTGAAACACTGATGGTACGAAGTGTTTCAGGATGGAAAGCATTTGTTCCTCTTGCAGCTATCAACAGTCATATGTTACATGATTTTCCGATTTTTTTCCCTGAAATTACAGAAGCCCATCACGTCTTCATGACCATTTGGAACAGTTTGTCTGCTGTTTCTGCTTTTTCTAAAACCAAAACCAGCTACAACCGTGACTCGCAAGAACGATTTCCACAAGCACCAGGCGATTCAGATTATTGACATTTTCTCTGTTCCTTCTAAATATCCTTGGTTACATCTTGATGACATTGATAGCGATAAGTACCGAATTTATTGGGCAGTGATCCCCCCACAAACTTTCATCCTGCTGGATGCTAAAATGCTCCTGATGCAGCTGCTGTGATCACTGATGTTATAGCACAAACACACACACAAAATCCACTTTCTAACCCAAGCACCCACTTCAAATTTAAGTTGCTCATTTCCCTTGGAAGGAGAAGGCAACCACAAACACATGAAAAAAAAGAGTGAATGTGATGGGAGATTGATGCAAGTTTTAGAGCATGGTGTAGTTCACTAATTTATTGGCCTAATGAAGAAAAAATTGACATCTGAGTGGCACAAGCTACACCAAACACAGCATCCTGCCAAACCTACATTAGATGGAAATGGGTGCTTAGTTTAAACTGTCAAAATCTTCTGCAGTAGAACATCTATGCTACTTGTTAATAGAGGGTCTGGTAGAAAGTGAGGGATTATTTCTAGTGGTTTCAGGAGGAAGATGCAAGGGAAATAGCAGGAATACCAGCCATGTTTTATAAAATGTATTTCACAACATATCTTGACTGAGTAAACATTGAACTTTTAAAAAGTCCATTAGCTTAAAGACTATGTTCAAATATATTTTGAACTTTTCTTACCATGTTTTTATGACGTCTGTCATTTCTCTCAATGACAGACTTTTCTTTCTTTAAACTAGAACTTTCAGTGGGTTGTCTTCTATTACAACCCTCCAGATTTACTCTCTGTAGTTCAGAGGTAAGTCTAAGCAAATCAGAAGGGATCTTAGGGGCTAGACTACGTACCTTCAATCCAAGTTCTTGTGGTCAAATTCATTCCTGATATAACTTCACTGAGCATTTTGGTGCTTTTTCACTGGGGGAGAATTTGCACTTGGATGGATTTATTCCTGGCATGAATTTCAATGTTCAAATACAACTACTTAGAGTGACACTCTTTGACTGAAATCAAATGTATGGGGAAAAAAGATAGGTGAGTGACTTGGGAGTAGCCTGTTGGTGTTTTGAAGGATGGTGGATGTAGGATAGATCTACTGCATCTCTAGAGCTGATACTATGGCTTTCTAATTATGATAGAGGGTACAATAAGTTGGGAGATGCCTATAGCAGGGCAGCAAGATGCAGCTCCCCTCCCCTAAATTTAAGACCAAGGGTGTGATGGCAAAAACAGAGAAGAAAACCTGCTTCTTCAGGAGCTAATTCATGATCTTCAGCCATCTTCCTCTCATTTTTTCATTGGAAAAAATATTCCAAACCCCTCTAACAGTAAACTCTATAGGGAGCTCATGTCACTCATGACTGAACGGGCAAACAGCCCAGGGATGGAACAGGGAAGTGGGAGAACCACATCCCACCACAAACTCATTGGTCATGTAATGGGGTTGGTGACTGCATTGGCACTTCAGGTGAACATGGAGTTAATGTATCAGCCTTTTAGAAAAGATCTTTAATAACCCATCAGTCCTCTGAAACTTCCCAAATCTAAAAGGACAACTCCGTACATGTAACCATTACATGGGTTCAACACCGACCTGGAGAAAGTGTCACCTCCTGAATCGTAGGGGATGCTTCCAGTAACAACAATATTTTCCATGGAGGTCCTCCAGCCAAGCCTGCCTTGTCCCAGCCCTGCTTGGAAGGTCTTCCAGGGCTGTAGCACAAGGTGGTATGGCTGGAGACCAAGTCAAGGCATTATTTTATTTTGTTTTGGTTAGCAGAGTTGATATTTGGTCAAAGGCTCCTAGCTGTGAAAGGATGAGGAGCTGCCAATTTCTAAGCTAAATGTTGTACATTCATATCCTGCTACCACTAACTCCATTATGATTAGTCAGGAGTGAACTTAGAAGGTTCAGAAATAACGTTTGGATAAACATCCCCAAATTTTGGATGCTTATCTGAGCCTGACCCAAACCCCCTGAGTATGCAGAAATGAGCTGGAAATCTGGCAAGAATGTTAATTTCCACACTTTTCATTTCTCTCTTGAAGGCTATATTTGCAGTTTAAGATATTTCCTTTAATTGGAATTAGCATAATACATTATTTCCCTATGGTGAGAACAGCTTTTCTGTAGTTACTCTGCCTGTTTGGATTTTGTCCAAGGAAGTACAAAAGGGGATGAAAGTGAACACAAAAATCCAAAGTAAATAAGTGAACCAAACTCTTTAAACCCCACAAGTAGGTAGATTCTGCTTAAGGCTTCCTCCAAAATAAATTATTTGGTCCAACCCTAAAATGATGCTCTTCCTTTTTAGTGGTGCCTCTGTACTGGGGCCAGTCATACCCCTGTCACATGCATTTGTTAAGAATTAATGATTAATAATAATTCATACTTTGGGGAATTTTCTGCCCCTTCTTTTCTGGCATATATCACTGCTTCAGATAACATCTGATTTGTTTAATTCCATTTATTATCAACACCTACAAAAATATTGTGCCAAGTATGATGAATCTTTGAGGAGCTTGGAATTACTCTCAAAACGTGTTTGACCTTGCAAAATTTGTGAGTTATAAGATACCAACGCCATGCATATACTGAATTCTGTGATATTTTTCTGTGCAAATGTAGTATTTGAGCAACCGATGGAGCCTTCAGATGAGACGAAATTCACATCCAGGTCGCACAGGGAGGCCCAGCCTGTTGTTGAGAAGACCCAGCCTATGCAGATGTGAATCCAGCTGTTAGACCTGACCTTGCTGCAGACCTTGGGGTGAAGTCTCTAAGATGAAAACCTTGCAAATACCCAAACTGAGGTTCTTTTCAAATTAACCTCTTTGCAAATCAGCTGGTGATACGAGGTGCATTCGGAAGGACTCGAGTGACCTCAGACCCTTTCCGAAGCAGAGCTGGGAAGGTCGTGTCAGCACCCAGCTGCTCACCCTTCCTCCTGCCACTCTTCCCAAGCAGAACTAATTATAGCAGCAGCATGTGCGTGCGTGTGGAGGGATAAGCACAGCACATGGATACATCCACGCACATCCACAGACCCGAATATTTGCTCACATTTAATAACGAGCAAAACAAATAAAAATGAGTATTGACATGAATGCTTGTTACTGAACTCTCCCAGGGAAGAAAAGCAAGGCCAAGTGCTGTTCCATAAGCAGTACTCAAAAATATTCCTCTCCAAGCTCAAATGCAGAACATGGCATTGAGACCAGCTTGAGCACCGAAACAGAAACCCAGCCTGGTGTTTCCCAGCTCCCTGCCCCTTATCAGGGAGATCTGGGCAAGCTGCCGGGCAGTGACTGAGGGCTGTGCTGCTCCTCCCTGCCAGCCGGGACGGGGCTGCTTGGGAAAGGAGAAAATGTCATCCAGCCTGAACACAAAGGGCAAGATGGTATCTCACTGCTGATGTGGTGAAGTCATGTACTAGGAAAAATATATTTAGCTGTTCCTGGGCAGTCCCCAGGAGGCTGCAGAGCTGGTCTGATATCGGCCTTGTTCACCTGCCCCAAAGCTCCATGTGAGACACCCATGGCTGTGGCACAAAGAGGCTCAGAATGACAGCTGGTCCCGTGCCAGTGACCCCCAGGAGCACTGTGGAAAGGGGGAGTGACACTGCTTACACAGCTGGGGACATGCCAATATTGAAGATGCCAGCTTGATCAAAGACAACAACCAGGATCATACAGAGAGATCTGCTGTAAAGTCACCAGAAACACGCACAAAGTGAAGAGCAGAGGCATGAAATATTCCCATCGTGAAATCCTGACTCCACTGAGGGCAATAGAAGAACCCTGATTGCCTTTTGGACAGAGAGGGTAACAATTCAAGTGTTTGTTTAGCCGTCAGAGAAGGAACATTACTTGGTGTACAGCCCACACTGCTTTGTGATAAACATGTTATAAAACAGATATTTGCTCAGAACTCCCACTGCATACAATGGGAAAGTCACAGGGAAAGGTGGGGTTGGAAAATAGGTTTATAAAATTATAAAAATGCCATGGAAGAGCACAGGCTGAAAGATGGTGGCAGATCTGTTCTCCTGGCTCACCATCCTGAATTTTGTTTTTTCTTCTGCTGTTTCTTCCGTCACGTTACCATAATTTTACAGTTGAACTCATCACCTGGCATTTGCCAGAGTCACCCTATTTAACAGCACCATAAAACAAACAACCCAGAAGAATTTGTCTCTGCAGCCATGTACTTTATAAGGCACAAGTCTGAATAAATATGTAACTGTTCACACCCTTTCAGAAGTGCTGGAACAGGAACACACTGAACCCAGAGCACTGATTTATATCTAAAGCAGCACTGACTCCAAAGTAAGGTGAAAATGTAGGTTAGATGGATAGTAGGTGCTACAAAGAGTAATTGCTCTCTTGTTTTACACCTTAGAGAGCTGTGTGGGGTGGGCAAGAGCCCAAGACAAGATAGAAAACAGCCAGCTTGAATGCATGGACTGGAAACAAAGGACAGTCACAGCTCATCCTACCTGACTGAAAATACCATTCAAAATCATAATGTGCACTATAAATCAAGATGAAGGGTGGGAGGGTTGTCTCTCAGAAGCTTCTCTCTACTTTCCTGGTAAGGCATAGAGCCCCTCCAAAAAATACACCAGCTCTGCGTGCAACGCCTGAATGGCTACATGGAACTGCACGGCCACTTGCAATGCATGAATTCAATCAGCTGAAAGGACCCACTGAATTTAATTGCATTAATCAAAGAAAGTTATGCATCCTCACTGACCACAGGGGGAAAGCTGGCAAATGGTTTGAGATCCTATCTTATGGATTTCTCCTGCACAGGCTGGGAGAGCAGAGAGGATTACTCCTGGGCAGCCCTCTTGGGCCAAGCAAGATGAATCTTACTAAATGAGCAAGCATACAGGCTATCTGTGTAATTTTGTATACACACTGTGGTTTACTTTGTGGAATTCACATGACAAATAATAATTGGCCATTGTACTATAAACCCTCATTTCCCAGTGCTCAGTACCAAACCAAAGTAGCCATGTGTTTAAAGGGCTTTGCCTCTATTCGTAATGTCAAAATGTTAAAAAAAGAGTTAATTTGAGAAGGGAATTATTACGGTCGGGTTGCGTGAGATTCACTCTGATGTACTCTAAATGATGTGTTAAATGATGATTTCCAACACAGCCCGTAGCAGAGAGTTTGTTTGGAATGACGTTTGTTGTGGCACCAGTGGCCGCTACGAAGATAAATTTATATATACACTTAGAGCACCTGCCTACAGAGGTGTCGCAGAGAAGTTCTGCATGAGCAGATGACAACAGATATTTTGCAAGCACTCACAAACTGAATTTGTGCTCCAAAATAGCAATAAAAAGGTTGTCTAGAGCGCTTTTCTCCACTTCTTTCATGAAATGCATGCAACCACACTCTCAGCTGTTGTTATTAAGCATTACATGGTGATTTCTTCAGCAAATAACCCTCCTTTAGTAAACCACCCACACTGCTGTGGTTTCTTGCAACCTGTTTAAATTTTAGTCGTGCAGGTTTTGCAGAACTGCTTCTCTTGGCTACATGATTGTGAACCATGACATTTATAAATTAGTATAATGTTTGAAATTCTGTTCAAACGTATTTAGGCACCAGCATCTACACAAACAAAGCTCTGATGCTCTGAGATTAGCAGAATACTGATAGAAAGATAACCTACGCGAAGGCTGAGTAAGGAGCAATGATGGATTTGCCCACTTTTCTTTCAGCTCTGTTAAGGAACCCTTCCCCATGAAGTCACTTCTTTACTCTGCAAACATTGAGCTCTGATTTTACAGCTCTGTGATTTTAGATAAATACAACAGTGTCCATGTCAGGAGAGGGATGCCACCTCTCCTGAGGGCAGTGATCACAGTCTGAGCTCCTCTGCTGCAGATCCCTTTGTTGTTTAGCCACCAGGTCTCAGTATCAGGATCTTTGTTATTCACAGGGATTTCTTCTTCTCTGGGCTACTATATGAAGTGAATAACCTCTCATCCTCTCAGGTGTGAGAGGCTTTCCTTATTTGCAGCACATTTCTTCCTTACCTGCAGACTCACCACCCCCTGAGAACAACCTGGGAGCTGCTCAGGTTCTTTGAGAGGTCCTCAGGATCCTGCTCCTCAGAGCAAGAGAAGCAAGGGAAACTCTCCTGTCTTCTCCATGGGGCCAGCTCATTGCTTATCTCAAATCCTGGGAAGCCATTTTAGGAAGATAATCTGGCAGGAGACTATTGACTTTTTTACTGTTCGGGTTTTGAGAGTTCCTCTGTTTAATTTGGCTTCTCCTGTGGTGGGGCAAGCAGCTGTGAAAGGATGAGCTGCACCCAGGGAGCAGGGGGGGAACATGGTAGCACCTTCCCTTATGGACCCATCCACACCCCACCTCTTTTGGCCATTCTGCAAAACTCCTGGCCTGCCGCCTCCTTGTCCTGCTCCAGATGCCTTTCTAATCCTGCTCACATGAATTTGTGCCCTCACATGAATTTGGAGATTTTGGCTCCAAATCTCACTTGGCCTGGTGCAAACTGCAGGTGAGCGATAGAAGGGGCCGAGTCTCCCAATGGACATGGTCCTGACATTGCCCCCGAATCACATCCAACCTCTGCCAAAGAGCAGCTCATCTACTTTGCTTTCCCTTCCCTCTCACACATCCTAAATGTGCCACCTTCATGCCTAAATAGTTTGTGGAGATTTCCAGCTTGTTACAGTGACCAGGACCCAGCAGGATGCTTTCCACCAAACTCTTCCCCAGTTTCTAAGACCTGAGAAGATGCACTGAGTAAGAAAAGAATGTTTTGCTTTTGTGCTAAGACAGCCCTCCTAAAACAACAGCAGTGGCTGCCAGTCTCTGGTGATTCCCGTGGTCTTTGTACGGCAAGAGAAGCTTCTACCACTGCAAAACACCAAGTGGTTTCCCAAACAACACCCAGCAGTGGCCTTTATGCTAAAACCAGTTGTGTTTGAAATGCCTGCTGGGTTCGGCTCATACACAGCCAAAAAACAAGTCTAACTTCCCAAGTGCTGTCTTTGCTTTCAGATGCTTTTTTCTTTACTGGTTTTCCACTGTCTGGCATTTACAATATACCCGCAGAGGTGGAAAGGCTTATATTTACCGCTCTTTCCTATCAAAGCTTCTTTAAACTTAAGGCACAGTGCTGTTTCCATTTGGAAATTTTTTTGCACAAGCCATTTACAAGGCCTTTACAAGCCATGGTATGCCAAGACCTCTCCGATTTCTCCAATTTACTGCAAAGGAGTCTGGCTGGCATGAAGAAGGCTCTACCATCCCACCATCCCACCCAAACCCCAGCTGGAGGACACAGTCACTACTACCTATGGACAGTAAAGCTGCAGGTAGGGAGAAGGAAAGACTGGGAGGCAGTGGAGGTAGGAATCTGTTTTTTATGCTCCAGAAGTCTTTTTCCCAGGACACATAGCTAGCCTGGCTTCTGGCAGTTTCTTCAGTTTGGATGGGATTGATGGCAGAATGAACCAGTATACTCATTAAGTCCTAAAAACATCTGAAAATATATATAAATATATCTATTTATCTGTTAATAATGGTGTAAAGCTCTTCAAACCTTGGTACAATTTATTTCTTAGCTTGCTACCACCCTCACTGCTACTGTTTCCATCATCTGGGATGGGACACATAAATGACCTTCTATTATAGCCCTGGTCAGCAGAGGTTTAGTGCCAGCTTTGCAGCAAGAAATCATCATCTAATGGCCTCAGCAAGGGCTGAAAGCCAGAATCTGCTGCCGTTTACTGTTGGCCTGATGTGGTTTCTTCTCCGGTGAGCATCACACGCTGCCAAGCAGAGGTAGCACCAAGCACACAGGAGCTTTTTGGGAAACTAAAGAGGATTCAGGTACTCAGTCCAGCTGGCTCTTTGGAAATTAAAGAATTAATACCACTTGGAAAGAAATTAAAGTAAAATCATGCCATAACAAGGAGAATTGAAGAGGAGTAAGAGGTGGGAGGGCGTTAGGAGCAGCAGGAGAAAGGCCAAGGAGGGCCCCTGGAGAGAGCAAACAGGGCTTTCCCGGGCCTGGGCTGGGCTCAGGACCACTTCTGGCTGCACTTGATGGCTTCACAAACACCCAGCACAATACGAGTGTAATATAAGCCTCGACTCCTCGAGATTAGCCATGGTTGGGAAATAATGTTATCGCTCCCCATTATACTTCAGGAGCCCTTCAGAAAAAATCCCCAAAATTCCCACGAGCTTTAAATGAGGGTGAGATTTTTCCCCTGGTGCCCATCCTCCTTTCCTGGGAGATCTTGTGTTCTGCATGTGGCACATTTTCTTAGTCCTTGCCCAACCATGCAAGAGTTAAGCCTTTTGCACAGCAGTTTCGCTCTCTTATGAAGATGCTGCTTCTCTTTCACCATCTCTCACTCTCTCCTCTGCTAAAATTAGGGATCTAGGATTTTCCTTCTGGGTCAAAACCCAATCTCCTTCCTCACAGGGGCTCAGTTTAACTACACATCACCGTGCCAGACGGTGACTGTTAGTACCACCCAGTTTCATTAGTTATCAAGGGCTAAAGTTGCACTTCGAACATTCATCAATCAGTAGGAAAAAATACGCATCAAATTAAAACTCCCAGCAAACTCCAACACCTTAGGGCTTTTTCCTTTTACAAGCAACATTTTCTTCCACTGAAAACAGAACTACTTGTGCAGGTGGTTTTTAAACACAAACAGCTGCTCCATGGGAATGCAGTTGGGGAAAATTATTCAGAAAAAAAAGGCAAAGACAAAGCCATGGGTGTGGAGCAAGAATCCATACTGCCCCAATTCCCAGGGAAATATAGGAAGGGAAGAGAAACCTAAGATATAAACAGTAAGTGGAATTTCCATTGCACTGGTCCCAATAAACACACTGGTTTTAGGGGAAGGAAAGTGGGATCAAGGGACCAGAGTGAGGCAGTAGGTGTTGCGAGGGAAAACGTGGTGGAGGGTTACGGCTCGTAAAAATCTGCTTCATCTTTCAGTGTCAGAACAATGCCCGGGTGTATGGTGGGCTGTGTTATCAGCCAGGGAAGCAGAGCAAGGCTGGGATAAACAGCACCAGACAGCCAGGGGTTTGTGGTCACGATTTACTCCTGCCTTCCCAGATAGTTCCTCTTTTCTTTCTGCTTCATTTCTGTCGATCTGTCCATCTTTTAAAAGGTTCTGTAGGAAGCAGCTGTTTTTAGCACTGTTGTCATAATTTTAATTACCAATACAGTGGTTTTTGGCTATATGGAATTTTTAAAAAGCCTCAGTAGCTGTATTGTGACCAGAACTACCAAGATCACAAATATTGGTGCTCTTTCCACATTCCAGTGCTTTGCTCTGTAATGTCTTTGAAGTCCTCTATCGCTTCATTCTCCTATGCATCCCCTCAAGCAAAACCTTCACTTTCAGAGCACTTTGGTGTGTGCCATCCCCGTGTAGGGACACAATGTCAACTCCCCTTCCAGTTAAAGACTGCAGAGGCAACCCTTGAAATGCTGCATTTTCTCCAGCCCTGCCCTCTAGATGGAGGAGGATTTCCCTGCAAGCACCCCCAAAGCTATTTCACCAGTTTCCTCCCAACTCTCCTTCAAATTCCTCTTTGAATTCATAAGGATTAATCTCCTAGTATGCTACAGCTGCTGTCAAGATGACAAGCCTTGGTTTCCTCCTCTCTTATATGCATCCATTAATGTTCTTTCGGACTGAAAGATCCTAGAGCAAAAACCTTCTCTGTGCCCTTTATTCCCCACCTAGGTCTCCTGGCTTTTTCTCACCTTGTGGTGAAGCCCCAAAAATGGTTGAGTAAAGACTGAAAAAAATAATTCTGTAAATTTTATACACATAGGAGAGTAATGAACTCAAGTAATACAAGCAAGCCCAGTGCCACCTTCCTACCTGAGCAAGTGTAATGCCATTGCAGTAAGAGCCCCGCTACTTTTCTTGGTGCAAAGATTGTGTAAAATACTCCATGCACAGACATGGAGTCTCCACCTTGGGATCTGCATTCCAGGAAAATCACATGAGCAGAGAAGAGGTGCAATGAAAGCCAATCTGATGCAGCTGAAGGCACACATGTAACTCGTTAGTCCCACCATTATTTTTCCCTTTCTCTATACTCTATTGTGTTAATGTTCTTTGGAGGCAAGGACTTCGCAGCAAGGTAAGCTCTTTTATCAAACTGAATCAGACCAGTATCCCAAACTGGGAGAATCCCAGTGCCAGATAGCCCTGGAAGGTCTGCAATGCTTGCAGCAGACAAATTGGTAGCAAAACCTTAAACATTCAGGAGGAGCACAGAATAATCAATTGGAATATTAACATGCTGGTAAAATGATTAAAGTTTGGTGTTACACATATTTTCAAACGTACTGACACTTCATTCTCATAAAGACCAGCTCAGTTATGTTTGATTTGTATTCATATCCTATAATGTGAATATATTTGCTCAAAATTGCTCTGTAGTAAATCACCATCACAGAAACAAGCTTATATTTATTCTTAGCAATCATGAATTGCGTGGTGTTGGACCACCATATATTTAACACCTTCGAAGAAATCCAACCGCAACTTTTGAAAGCAACACCTTTATATATCATTATGGACATTGTTTCCTTAACAGTTAATCACACACTCTCCAATCACATGGTTTTTACCTTAAGAGAGAAAAATGAATGAGTCCATAGCTTGAAATGCAAAGCCCTCTACTTGACCTTTCAATGTGAAAAACCCCATTGGGCCAGGTCCTGAGGGTGCTGAGCACTCTCGCCCGTGCACTGAGCACCCTTGGCTTCCACTGAAGCTGACAGAAGTTGAAGGCATCCAACAACTTGCTGGATCAACCCTGTAATCACTAAAAGCTCTCTCCAGAGTGATATAAATATGGACAGTCACTTCACAGATTTGGTCCAGGATTAGGGTTACTTTAAAACCAAAGCTGTCGGAGAAAATGTTGGATCTATGATATGACTTTGAACCCAGGTCACTAAAATCTTTCCCGACGCAGCATCTTCTTTGGGATTCTTAAGAAAGCTAAACCTGCAAAGACAAATATTATGGCAACAAAAATAAATGCCTGAGTTTTTAACCTTTTCAGGGAAAGTAATTCCTTTATTGGCTGCAGCTAAAACTTCCTACCTTTCTTTCCCTTTTTGTTGTATCTGTGAGTAATTTCTTCAGTCACATTGTTTATAAGAAGTGAAGTTATTCGTAATCATGCCTTAAGAGTATGTACACAAACTGGACATCCTAATAGAGCACTATGTATTAAATTCCTGATTGTTTGACATAAATTCTCTCTCTTTCTTTTACTCAGACAGGAAGCTTCCCATTTATTTACGAATAGGTTAAGACCCTAGTCATGTTCCTAACTGTGTTCCTAAGTGCTAACATATATTAAGTAAATTTAGAGCCTCTTCTGCATAGGAAACAAATTAAACTGGTTAAACATGGAGAAAGACTAAATGTAATCTATCTTTTGTCATGTTTATGATATCGGAACGCATCTTATATGAATGTTCCAATTTGGCTGTTACAGCAGATGGGTTGCTTATGATAAACCACAACTACAGACAGAGAATGTGATAGCATAAATCATAAAGAAGATAAATAACAAAATTCTTTGAAATAACATTGGTTAAATATTTAGACATTTGGCTTCCAAGCTTGCTTGCACATATGAAATAGTATTCTCTACCGATGGAAAGAAATGCTCTCAACAATAATCATATTGGGACAACTAATAAGGTCTAAAGGACATATTTGCATTTAGAGACCTCTTTGGTTTTGTATAAAATTTGTATACACAGGGAAGATATTGGTTCTCAGGGGAATAGTCCTGGATGGAAACCTGTATAAAAAGTAAAGACAACTCATGACTGAGCCATTTTTCTGTAGGTCAAGGCACACTGGAGCTCTCCTCTGTGCTTCTTTGTGCAAAGTGCACAAGTCTGGGGGAAGAAGTGAAGTCTTGTCTCGAACCTCCGTTATTTATAGCTGGCCTAGCTGAGGCAGGTACCAAACCTCAAAATTATTACCAGGCAAAACTTCAATTTTCCAATTCATAAAAGTCCTAGAAACCTGATTTCTACCAGAAACTTAAGAAGGAAGATTAGTGTGTAAATCCGAGGAGGGATACATGCCACTGAGCTTACAACTGCACCAAAGAAAGTAATCCACTCTCAGGGATTTTATTTTTACTGGAAGCTTTACACATTTCAAAGGTGGGTATGAAGCCCAAGTTCCCCTTAGAGAGAGATCAGACTTCTAGAATGCAACCCTCATCATCCTCCCCTAGATGTCTAGAAAATGGGTGAATTGCCCCCAGGAGATACTGCTCTTTTTGAAATGATGGTCAATTTAAATTACTGAACAGTAGATGGCTAATGTAGGTTAGACGGCTAATGATGGCATTTTATGGGGTTGATGATGGAGATGACAATCTTGGTGTTTTGGTTTTAAATACCACTTCTGTATTTTGCTTGGTGAGTGCCCAGAAGAACAAAGCTTGAGCACGCAGCAGTTAAACAAAAAACCATCTCTGAACTGCGTTAGAAAATAAAACTAAATTTGTGCCTCCTGTCATAAATAGGATAACTACCCTGATTTTATTCAGAGGAGGGCTAAGACTTCTTTTTCTCTGAGTTTTCCATGAGATATGCATCATTTTACATCTTTCGTGGTTAGCTCCATTTAATCCCTATAGCAGTGAAAGCAACAGAGGCATTCCTTAAACAAAGGTATATCCACAATGGCATCATTCCTCTGCCCAAATCCTGGCATGACTTACATCCCAGGTATCCAAAGGCTGCAAGGGCAACCCACAGCCAAGTGCAGGCAGCCAGTGTTCTCCTCCCAGGAACTGACACACGAAAAAATGCGCAGAAACTGGAGCACACGTGGTGCCACTTCCTTTTAAATTAAGGATCTTGCTTTTTTAAATGAAGTGATTATGATGAGGGCAGTGGGATTAAGAGAGGACTGGGGCCTTTTGTGCAGGTGGTTTCCCTAATAGGAGACTTTCTAGCAAGAGAGCACTATATATTCTTCAGGCTCAAAGCTAAACTTCTATTAAAACCAATTAATTCATTGAACAGGCTTGTATCGCTTTACAGTGCCCGGGCCTTTGCTTAAAAGAAATCAATTGTATGAGTACAGCTGAGAAATAACCACTATAATAGATGTTTTAGCTCCTGCTTTTACTTTTCTCTGATAGCCCTTAAGGTGGTCAGAGGTAAAAGCTAAAGATGCATTGTAGCCTGAGGGATGATTGAATGAAAAAAGGGGGGATGGGAGCAGAGCTATGCTGATAGACCAATTTCCCACCACTGCAAGCCAGCGCAATTGATTGATGAATCCTTGCTCTGTCAAGAGGCAGCCCTTCAGATTTGATCACATAAATACTCATTCAACTCAAATTCTGCTTGACAAGCCTCAGACAGCTTTGTTCTGTCACAGATATCATTGGAAGGAAAATGCTCCATTAATCATCCTTAATTAACTTTACCATAGTCTGCTGGAACCAATATGTTCCCTGGCTAAATCCCTAAGACTTAGCTAGATTTCTGTAGTTATCAAATAGAGAGTTGTTTTCACAGTTCCTCTCCCTCATTGCTGCTAACTACAGGAAATCTTTCCCTGCCTGTTTTCTAGGAAGGCACTTGCACTGATCAGGATGTGGCTTAATCCTTTGACAGTTAAGCTTTGCCAGAGATGCACGATCATACCTATTTCTGATTATAAAAGACTACTGATCCGTCCACAATAAGTGCTAAGGTGTTGTGCTTCCAAAACACCCCCTTGTTTTCAGGCTGTGAGAGAGCCTTGCAAACATAACCGAAAAAAAACCCAAACCAGAACCAATGTGCAAAGAGGGACCAGGAAGAAACGCAGAGATTTAGTTGGATTTGGGGGATAACTAGAGGTAATAAGTAGTATTTCAGGTGCAAAGTGTGGGGAAATCATGAAGACATGCTCGTTAGCCAGGGCTGCCACTATCCCTTCTCACTCAGCAGTTTTGTTCTGCTGCGGGGCTGGAGGAAGCCCTGGGACCATTGTTTTACACCAAGAGAAAGGATCCTCAGATATCTCCTGCTCTTGGTGGGTGTCCTTCATCCACAGGGGTGCTCCTGAAGCACATGGAAGGGCATTTACCCCATGCAGTTCCCCCCCTTCCTTGGGTATTGTTACACTGATAATATTTTTTCTTCACATCTTTCTGATTTTTCTTTTTTTTAGTGTGGCAAAAACCCTACATTCCTCAGGGATTTTCAGTGGGATCTGAGGGGTCTAAAACCTTGCTGGCTTGGGGTCTTGCTGCTCCAGGTGCTGCACAGAGGCAATGGGACCAACAGACGTTGCAGGTAAATTCCTTACTCATTGACTTCCATTGGCTGGGATACATCCCTTTGAAAGGATTCACTGGAGATAAGGGAAGAAAATAACATGGAAGACTTTTGACTGAATAGAAATAAGTGTGGGAACTTTCTCCTCAGTGAAACAAAGCCCAGAATTGTTCAGGGCCAGATTGGATGGGGCCCTGAGCAACCTGGTCTAGTGGGAAGTGTCCTTGCTTACAGGGACTAGATGGTCTGTAAGGTCCTTTCCAACCCAAAACCTCCATGGTTCTAGGGTATTTGTTAATCTCACAAAACCTTGCTCACGTGAGCAGCCTTTATTCCTGAAAACTGTATTACTGAAAGCTTAGGAGGACACGGGCTATCTATATTGCTAAACATTTATGTGTGAAGCCGGGTGCAAGCAATGAAATATAACCTAAATTGAGGCTGAGCAAATTTAATGTAAAAGCTAAGGCTTCTTTTGTTATGAAAAAATAGTATTTTAAAGTAAACACTGCAGTACAGAGGGGGAAAAAAGATCATACTCCATCCCTGTGTACATCACAAATCTTCTGCTTGCTCTGGGGAGAAGTCACTTTGTGTTATGCTCTCTACCAGCCTTGGACTGTGGTCAATTTAATCAATGCTCCTCCTGACGGCAGCGCTGCTCAGCCGAAAATGGAAGTGACCATTTCAAGCTGTGCACTCCGAGCAGCCAGCTGGCCTATTTTAAACTCTCTGGAAACTTGACATACTAATGTTTCCTTTACAGCACTGAAGGAACCAGTTATAAAGGCATCTTCTCGGGTTATACAACGCAAAAAGGCAGATGCATAAATCAGGGCTACCAAGCCTCTGCACACCGAAGGGCCAAACCAGAGAAGCATCGTCTGGCAGCAAAGTGAGAATTATTTGAGTGCAGAAATGAGAGATATCTACATTAAAAAATGGAAACAACTTTTGTTTTCTCGTCCTCAGGAAGAACTGAAGCCTGAAGACATAACCAAAGTTGTGACCTTTTCAACTAGCAGAAAACTTTCTGTAGGGTTTAGTTTGCTTTACCATCAATGCTCCTTTCCCATTTCTTTCCCTCTTGTTTCCTTCTGCTTTCTCCACACACCTGTCTCCACTCCTTGCTCTTTTTTCAGCTTAATTTTTTTCACTTTTTAACCAATATTTTGCAAAAATTTTTCTCCCTACTGGA
This sequence comes from Rhagologus leucostigma, assembly GCA_013397725.1. Taxonomy (NCBI): domain Eukaryota; kingdom Metazoa; phylum Chordata; class Aves; order Passeriformes; genus Rhagologus; species Rhagologus leucostigma. The sequence goes on from VZTD01000671.1 coordinate 26,097, forward strand.
CAGGGAACTTATCTACCCTTAGCTGCCTACCCAGATAGCAGCATTGTGGGTTAGGTTCCCCTCTCACCTCAACACAGAGGTGCTCAGAGACAGGAGAAGGGCAAGATATTTAAGGTCTCAGAGGGAAGGAGTCTCCTAGCCCTAGTTCCTGCCTAATTCCATCTGGGAAACAGTGATAAATCGGATTTATCAGCACTAACTTGGGTTTTTCTCTTAAGGCAGGTTGCAGGGAGATGGGAGTCCTAGTGATCCTGCTCCTTCCAGCACTGAGATGTGTGGTTGTCTTTCTTATTCAATCTTGCCTCAAAATACAGCCATGAAATAAACTAATGGACAAAATGCATAACTGAAAGAATACTTAGGGCAGGAAACTTAAAAAAAATAATAATTGTATTATCTAGACCTCTATAAGAATGTCCAGTCCGTCTTTAAATCACAAAACAAAATAAGCAGGATCAGATGTATAGTGAAAAACCTGTAAATGTCCTTTCTCATTATGGAGGTCAAAGAATACATTAGTTATTTTTAACTAATGTCTTATTCAACCCCATGCAAACTTAAATCAGTTTGGGTCTGACTGATTCAAAGCTGTTCTCTGGTTCCCTGCTCTGCTGTAATAATTGACTAGGCTAGACTTTAGAAAGGTCAAAAAAGCAGCCCCGCTTCATATTATTTCAGCTAATAACTCAGTTCTTAAATCAAAATTTAAGAACTAATCTCTCAAAGCAATATTTCCTCCCCCTCCATTAAATCCATATGTAATTTCAAATTAAATGATAGATGTCCAAAATCGTTACTTTTTGCTTAATTATTTTTAAGTTACTGGGGGACACAGCATGAGGGTTTGTTAGAAGATCTAGGATTGTCAAAAAAAATCAGAATTAAGAAAATCTCAGAAAATGCAGCAGCGACTGAAGAACCTGAGGAAAAAACAGCAGGCACTGGACAATCTAAAGGAAAACCAGGCAGACACATTGCAGCGTCTAAGGCAGGCTCACAAGTGGCTGGGCAGCAGGTCTGTGGGGTAGGTATGGTGGGGCTGATAGGGAGCTTGTCATCACAGATGAGATGTGATAGTCAAGACAGACTGGGGGCTTTCCTGGAGTGGAAGACAACAAAGGCTCCGCATTAACCCATCATCACTCTCTAAATACATTAATTCCAGGAGGATGCCAGGATACAGCTTATTGAGTGAAAATTTAAAGATTGGCTCATGTCAAGCGTTTAACATAGAAGTTAACTCTTAAGTAGTGCATTTCTACCAAAGATTCTGGTATCAATTTGTAAAACCCCAAAATCCAAGTGCTTAAATTTCATTACATTAGTTTGTGATGTTACACTCCCTCTCAAAAAACTTACTCCATATATATATATTCTTAATTCATTCTGCTGTCCTTATCTGACTCCCTTCAACACAAAATTGGCCTTAATTCCAGCATAGGAATGCAAGGTGAAGATCATTAGCAAATACAGTGGTGTGAACAAGGGTTGCCATTCCTTCAAGATCCTTGTGGTCATATTTAAGTTAAAAAAAGAGAAAAAAGTAACCCTGCTTGCACGTGAAGAAGAGGATGGTTTTGTTCCATTGGAAGTCACCTACAAAACCTCTCCTGATTTCCAAGGGAGAGGATGGAAGGACGTTTGGCCGAGCACATCTGCGTGCACATCTGAGGGACCCTTTTGGCACACACTTGGTTGCCCCAAACATCTCCTATTGCCTCAGGATCACAAAAACAGAGATTCAAGTTGGACACAGAACAATCAGGCTTCTGTCGTAGTCAACCAGTTGACATAGCAATGTTTTCTCTCCCTCCAACTCTTACCTCCCCCAAAATGCCTTTTCTTTTCCCACTTTCAAAGAGATTTTTTTTTTAAGACACCAAACGCTGGGCTTTGACTGCTGTTTATGGGATACTTATTTGGGGCTGCAATAAACTGCGAGTGGTTTGAGGTTGGCTCTTCAAACTGTAACTACTGTTGGGTTTTTTGTTGTTTCTTTCTGCCGAGGGAGCCTTTTCTTCCCTGTTTCCCCGCGGTCACTCTGTGCTGTGCTTTTGTTTAGCCTCCCGGCACAGAGTTGTTTATTTGCACTAACAGCGCCGGCCCTGCTCCCCGTGGACTGTTTGTCCAGTGGCCTGTGGGGCCTCCACGACTTTTTTGTTGACAAGTGGGAGGTGGGATCCAAGTTTTTGTGGTTAAATTGTTTATTGATAATTACCTGTTAATTACTACTGCTGCCAGCTTCCTATAATTTATCATGATCACTTTTTTTGTTGTTGCTCTTAGAAATAATAATGTGAAAGAGGAGGGATAACAAAGAAGGAAAAAGAAGGAAGAGGGCCAAATTGTGATCACTCCTTCCTGAGTTTTAAAACTGCATCATTTGATTAATTTAAGATCTGGCCAGCTCTCATCAATGTAACCCATCAGTTTGACAAGGGCATCCCCTCCCCAGGTGCTGCCAGACAGGTCAGCTCTTCTCCAGTGTTCATGGATGTGGCATGTAAGGATTTGGTATAAGAGAACCCAACCACACTTTCCCTGAGTTGTAGAAAAACATAAACTCTTCAGAAAACAATTTTTTTTAAAGAACACAAAACTGTTTCCTGCCATGTCTGAGGAAGGAACATTTTTTAGGGATCTAGATTTTTGGTGGATTGTTTGGAAGCTGACTTTGTGCACCTAAGATGTCACCATAGCACATCTGCAGCAAGACCAAGCAGTTCCCTCAGTGGTACCACTCTAAACGCATTGATCCAAACCAGGACAAGCCAGGCAGCACCATCCCCCAGCTGTGGTACAGCTGACCAGTGAATCAGGAAGGGAAGAACCTGCCTGGGAAAAGATTTGCCCCTTGGGCACAGACCACCCTGGCCACTGTCTGAGAGCCAGTTGTCTCTTCAGAGAGCTTCTGGCGGCCACAGAATTTCTCTTTGAAGACCAAAATTAAAATTAAGCCCATGTATTTATTTCCTTAAATGCACTTCCATGCCTATGAACTCTGGCTTGCCTTAACACCATGTTTAAAGCCACAGTGTTTGGTGCCACTGTCAAATTAAGTCTGATCAATAATATGGAGCATGAAAACCAGCACTATCAGCAGCCTTGGATATGGAAAACCAAAAGCAACCCAATGCCAAGAGTACCTAATTCATTTTCCTGAACACCTTCTACAAACCATTAAAATTGCTGTAAATAAAAAAACAAACAACCATGTTTCCATATTTTGGTGAGTTGACACAGTTCCCCCTTTTAGAAGGATTACAGCTGGGAAGGAACTGTATCTTCATTTCAATACGTTCATAGAATTTATTCTAGGTGCCTATTTACACATTTCCTGGCCTAAACAATAGCTCCCCCCTCCCCCTGTGCCATGTGTGCATCGGTCACTGCCCGGCATCATCCCTCCTTGTGACTCAGGCTGTGTACAATTGTCCAGACAACTCACAACAGTTTATCATCATTGTTTGGTATAATTGGAAACAGAAGTATTTATACACACCCGTGTACCCCACAACTAAATTTATAAAGGCAACTGTCTCTTTTAATCTGTAGCATGGCCAGTGTAAACAGTAATTTGAAGGAATATTCAGATTTATTACAGTACTTGCTTAAAGATCAATGTTTAAAATGGATATATATTGCATTAATCCAAACACACAACAAATCATAAAGCTATTTACACAATAAATTTACAATTCCCGCAGACACTTTAATCCTGTTTCTGTTTCCAAGGAGCACTCTTGTCTGCACACACACATATCCACCCACAAACATACTCCCGCACTCAGAAAGTACTATTGTAATGTTAATTAACCTAATTTATAAACCACCAACTAGACCTGTAACCTCAGCACAATATACATTTAACCATAAAGATGTGAATTAAAGGCGCATTAAGGGGAAGGGACAAAAGGAAAGAAATTTGGTGCTGGGGCTGACGCGCGATCCCGACCTCAGCCCTGGCACCTCTGGTGTCACCTCTCTGCGAGTCAACACCATCACTTCGGGCTTCAATCCTGCTCGTCTCACCTTCCTACAACTCAACCATACCCCAAGTTATTTAAACTTCATTTCTCTGGTTTAAAATAATATCCCATTGACGTGGGATCCAAAACTCCTTCAGAGCTAATAAAATGTCACTCTGCCAAACTGAGGCGATACGTGCCAACCTTTAGCCCAGTGTGAAATTTTATAACTGAGTTATAAACCCCTCAAAAAACAGAGCCTATAATGGAAAGGCTGACAGATTCTTAACTATACAGTTTCCAGTGGGCTTCTGCTTAATATACTATATTTCTTCGCCTTGAAGATATTAATTTACTTTTTGAAATGTTCATTGCTAAGATTAAGCGTAGGGTTTTGAAATGTGTTCGCAGGCAATTTATGCAGGCACACAAATGTACTCTTCTCCAGATGTACAGAATACTAATTTGAAAATGATTTATACGCCACGCCGCACTGTACATCCATCCCCTGCTCAAAAGGTTTTCCTCTGACACAACACTGGGATCATCTCATATATTAACCCTCTGATAGCATTAGAAATTCACTGAAAAATTGATGAGGATTTTGGTTGATGGCATGGACTAGAATGGATTTTGTGGATTTCAGCAAAATTGTCAAGAAGGGCAGAATAGACACAGAACAGACTCATCAACAAGTGAATACACTGGAAAAAAAAGGTCTATCAATACAAAATATGTATTTCTGTAGGAGTACAAGCAACAGAGAGGTTGAGAAATGCTGCGAAAAGACAACAAAATTACTAAATCCTTAGGAGAACTGGTCTTTAACCCAATGACTTGGTATTTGGCTGTGTACCTGCACCATATTGACCATGGTATTTCCACAGCAGCCCCCGGCTGTGCACAGAAGACTGGACTGATCCAGGAAAAATGTAGTAACAGGCCCCACAGCTGACATTAAAATGAGCTTACAGACTTACACATCACTTGGCATGTGAATATTTAGCAACAAACATTCCTTCAGCAATTGAAAATATGTTTAAAACACAATTCTATCTTACACCTCCATCAGGAGCTCTCTTTTCCTTTCCTCACTTGATCCCCAGCTCCTCCACATATAGATGTTTGAGTCTGGCTTGGATGTCTGCTATGTACACATCAATGGTTTGCTGCCCAATATGACCAAAAAAACCCCACATCTACTTGAAAACAACCTATCTCAATATTTTCAAAGGAAAGATCTTTTCTTTGAAGCGACATGAATGCCTATATTCACTATAAATACGGGAGTATAAAATGCATCAGTGATGAAAAAACACACTTGCCTTTGAAGGGTGAACGCACGGGAGAGGTGAGCAGGATTTACTTTATTTTTGACCATAGTAAAATTTCCTGGGCTTTGCAGCCCCCGCTCAATCTCATGTGGCCTCTTGGAGCACCATAAGAGAAATAGCACCGGACACCTGAAGGCTCATTCAACACTCACAGGAGATGAGAGAGAGAATTTATAGATACAGTGGGTGAGATTTCTTGTGGAATATAGTCTGCTTCATCTCTACCTCAATTTTATCAAAAATATACTGGCAGTCAAGATGAGTGGTTCCCACAAGAGATGGAGGAAGCCAAATATGTGCACCATAAACACACGACCCTAAACTGCCTTAAAGTAAAAGGGGTAGAGGAAAGCTTTGAACTGCTCAGGAATCCTTCTGTTGTTTGAATTGCATGTTATGCTGTGGAGCTTAATAAAATTAGTCCCCTGCTATAGACGCCAAGGCTAAACCAGCAAATTCATTTGAGAAATTTGCTCATCACTGGACTGCTGGATGTGATGTTTTTGGTAATGATGAGAGGGAAGAAGCTCCCCTTATTCCTCATGGAACAGACCAAAATACTCCTCTGAAGCTCACACGCTACTTTTATATTTCACCATGAAGATTTTTAGGCATCACTAAATACCACAAACACAGAATTCAGTATTTTTGCCAAAGAGCTGAATGCAATTATGATTTTAGAAAAGATACTTTAAAGATATCCAGTGGAGGAGATTCGGTAATTTGTTCTGTCAACTAGAAGAACTTTAGTAGAAAACTGTTTCATCTGCCCCTGTTTGAGATGATATATTTTATTTGAAATAATTTCCTCAGCCTGTGTCTGGAGGGTGAAAAGTGACTTGTTCTTATTTATCTTTCTTCTGGGGCTACATGAATTTCAGACTCATGAAAGTGAGCGACTGATAGCAGTTAAGCCAGGCAGAGCATTGGCAGGTGAGCTCAGACCTTCCACTCTGCTGCCAATGTTTCTCCACTGCAGCCGCAAATACCTCTATATTCTAGGGAATAGCCAGCCTTTAACAGGCACTGCCACTTTTAAAATACCAATAACTGTGATCTATGACTTGGATTTCCTATGGAGTGGCAACTAGATTGGTTTCAAAAGTACTTCTCCCCTACCTGCATTAAGGGTTTGTTGAACACCCTTTGCTGCGATATCCAAATGTTAATTCAGAGCATTATAACCCAAGCGTAGGCACTGAAACTCTGGGTGCCCACGTGGTGGGAGGGCTCCGAGGGACAGTGGGGCAGTCAGAGATGTGCCTTGATTCAAACCACAGAGGGGAGAAATGCAGCACCCCCAAAAAGCAGGAGAAGCAACCAGCCACAGGAGCAAGGACTCAGTGCTGAGAAACTGCAGCTCTCAGAGCTTAATGAGAAACCAAGGTATGCCTAAAACAGAGACGGAAACGTGGCTTTCCAAAACCACCTCTCGTGGTACTCTAAAGCATTTTGGCTTAATTCTGCCGTATAGTTTCTCCAGAAAGAGCTGGAGACAGGGTTGAGCTTGTTTTTGTGCTGTGAGTTTGAGCCCAGCCTCACATGTCATGTTGAGATGTATGTTGGGGTCCATTTTCCAGTAGCCACTGGATTTAGCCCTACATGCTGTGCTTAGCTTAAGCAAAACACAGTGCAGTTACAAAGCTACAGAAGTTTCAGTTGCACTGGAAACACCAAAAGGACTTTACAGGAGCATCCTGAAGACAACACCACAGCTCCTGGTTAGGAAACACTACAGGGACCTGAGTACTATTTGTTTATGTTAGCTCTGGGTTCGCAGGTTTAGGTTCTCACTGCATATAGTATTTATGCCGTGCTGTTCCTCACAGCCCACATTCTCCAGGAATAAGGAACAAATAAGATGATCTTTATCCTCTATGAATCATAAATGATCAGTTTTCAGTGCAACCTTTCCTCAGTGCTCTCCTAAGAACAGGTTTTATGCAGTATGTGAAACCAAAGGTTTTAAAGAATCATAAGGCAGAGATGAATCAGTTAGGAAGAACCCATTAAACATGAATCCATGGAAATCCTCCTTTTTTTTGTTGTTGAATATGCCTACAATAAACGCTACAGTGTGACTTGCAATTTCCTCAAGTTCCTTTTCTCAGAACAATGATGGCTGGCAGCCGCTCAAGCTGCTTCAGTAAACTTTGCAAGATAGAAAGCAATTTAGTTTCCCTTTAAGACTTCATTGCTAAAGCTATGCCCATTGATTTCCAGCCTCATAATTAAAATTCCTCATTAAACATGCTTGACAGCTGAATGTGATTCCTTTTACCTGCTACCGCTACCTTTTTTTTTGCCTTGTGATACCATTTCATTACAAAAGAACAATAGATTTCCTTTCAAGGTAATATAAGGGCACGGTGAGTAATGTACTTTCTATCCTACAGAAGGCCTAATATTGTTAATTTGCTAAATCAATTAAAAGAAACCACTTTGGAGCACGACTCAAGTCCTGCATATGGATCACATCAGCCATAATGTGCAGGAGTTCAAAGGCTGGCATTTCGCCCCAGTTGGCACCTAACAGTTTACTCCGATCCAGGGAATTTGGCTCTTGATTTCAAACAAATGCATCCTGAAGGCTTAAGGCCAGAAGTAGCTCTGTGTGATTTATGTTTCATACTTTCTCATAACACAAAACCTAAAGAGCTCAAAAAAAAAAAAAAAAAAAAGAGTTGTTATTGCAGGGCATTTGCTGCAACATTCATGTAAATACAGAATTACTCAACTGCCCCGTGCACCTTGTGTTGTTTAATATGAGCTTTTCCTCTGAGTGGCTGTTTGATTCCCTAAAATTCCTCCTCCTCCTGCCAACTCTGACAATCCAAAATGGAAATGGCCTGTTTGTAAATGGTTTTGCTCTCCAGGCCAGGCTCGCACACAAAGGCAACCACCACTTTCCCAGCAGGAGATGTTTGCCCTGAAATATGCAGCCAGGAGATGGTACTGGCTGCACTGGAAATATCTCACAGAGCCCCAGCCGCGAAACCAGCTGCAGGACTGGGGGAACCTCACCTCTGCTCTCAGCCCAACATCAACCCCACCTTCTGCTGGCCAGCACGGGAGGGTGGATACATGAGGAGGTTTCCCAAAAAACTGAGGTATGTTTACAGGGTTAGCGGGCCTGGCCTTGGCAGCGGCTGACTTCAAGAGCCCTCAGAGCACCCCAGGGATTCTTAGGCTCGAGCACCTGGCAAAGGAGCAGAAACTCCCTTCTCAATCATAAAATTAGCAATGAGAAAAGTTTAAAAGGACAGATTCAAATTTACAGGCACAGTTAAAACATTTAGTACTGCCTAATATGCCAGGTTCCCGGTGCAAAACAAATTGTGAGAGCTGATTCAGAAATGAAAGTGGGGAATGGATCTGTGCTTGCAGAACAATTAATTGTTCCACAGTTTAGGAGAGCAATTAAATGCTTTTTTTTGTTGTTTGTTTTCTCTCATTTTCAGATGGCTTTCCAAATTCCAATTTGGAAATGGAGGCATCCAGAGAGCCAGTCACCATTCCAGTGGAGCACTAGGTAATTAGCAACATACTGCCATGCAGTACTGCAGTGCTGTGTCTTTTCATGAAAAACAAATAAATATGTCGTGTAATTGTGCACTGCTGGTCCCCAAAGTTGGTAAAGCCCACCCCTGCATGGATTTTCTCTCCTGCACATGAACATAACACTTGTTTATAGCAGTGCCCAGTGACAGTTAATGTGCTGTCAGCATTTTCATTACAAGCCCTATTTTTCTATGGTTTATAACTTGGATGTTTTTTCCTCCCAAAAAAATGTGGATGTAATGCTTATGGACCTGATAGTGTGAATATTTTAAGTCATGCTAAGATGAAATTTGGTACCACGGGCTGTGAATGTGAAAGTGAGGGATATTCATTCTGACAGAGATTGCAGAAATAAAAGCTTTAAAAGAAAACGACGAATAAGCATTCAAACACACCAGTTTTACGACAGATAGTGCTAATTTTTTCAGGTCACAGGTGTGGTATGTGGGGAGGTAGCGATTACTGCTGACATTTGTCCTTTCTCTGAGAACCTCTATCCACTAAAAAGATTTCAGGAAGCCTAAGTGAAGAGATACCATTGCTCTCACTGCTGGAAAAGTACAGATACTGTGTACTTGACAGAAAAAACATCAGATCAAGGTTTAAAAATTACACACCACGAAAAAGACTGGAGCATTTGCAGTGTTTGCGCTGCAGAACCACCACAACAATGCAATGTGTCTCTTCAGGACCACTTGTGGGCAGGATCAAGGTAGGTAGGGGGTAGGTTCAAGGCAAAAGAGCACCATGACCTGGATGTTCATTTCCAGTGCACACACTGCAATTTTTGGACCTTCTGGAGGTAGAAGCAGCAGCCTCCAGGAGAGTGATGAGTGAACATGAAAAGCAGATGCCAAGAGCTGCTCAGGAGAAGTGAGGACAGCAAACAGAAGAGGTGGCATTGTTACAGTGATGCTGAGCCAGAGCCACCCCAGAGGCTGCCAGCAAAGGCAGTGTTGTCCCTTCTTCCACAAAACCCGAGACCATCAGGTCTCTTATTTTGGTGTGTCTCTTCCTGAGGAGCTGTTAGGCTGTGTCTAATGTGGGTGATCCTGCAGTATATCAGGGAGACACAGGACATATCCCATGTCTCCGCTCTTTGTTTTTTCTGGAAAGGAAATCCGTCTGCGTGGTCTCCTGGGAGCCATGGGACACTCCGCTGGAGACCTGATAAGCACGGGATGAGGACCTTTGCCATTCATTGATGCTGGCTGAACTTAAAGCCAGCCTTTCAGGAGGCACCTTGAGCTGTGTGGGCAGCAGGACATTCATTCTGGCTTCCCTGATGGATGAAGTCACCCAGCTGGTGGAATCAGCCCGGGCTTGTGTCCCTTTGGAGTCACAGGATGTTGCAAGAGACTGAGAAAAGATTTGGCATGTTACAGACAAATTCTCTTCCAAGGAGTAGGTTTGCTGAATAAACTCCCAAATAGGTTAGGTAGGTTTGTTGGGGAAAAGTGATGCAGAAGTCCCTGGATCAGGAGTGTTTGAGATCTGGACTTAACCCTCCTTTGGATCTGCAGTGCATCCGTTGTACACCCACCCACTTAAACAGGAAACAACATAGAACGAAAGAACAGTGGGAATGCTCAGAGGACCCCAGAAACCATCTCACTCTCTGGGCTCCAAACTCCTCTTTCCCATAGAAAAACATATTTTAGAATAATGAATGCAAGGTGGAAGGGGAGAAGCAGAGGAGGGAAGGAGATGGGTGAATCTTTGCAGGCTCATCTCTGACCATTCCTGAGCATTATTCATTTCCTGGAGCCACATCCATGGGAAGTGATACAGTCACTGCTCTTTCAAATATCCAAGTGTACGAGGCATGAGGGAGTTCTCTTCGTTACCACATCATTCACATTTTTGAACTCTATATCATCTGTATGCTTTAGGAGAATCTCCTCCCAAAGTAAACAAATTTTGGTGGGGCTTAGTGGAAATCTTTTGTGGCAGACAGAGTGATTTAACAAAATGGACATTTATGAAGAAAAGCCCCCACTTTTGAACAGGTCAGTGAATCAAATGAACACAACACACCTAAAACCTCTATAGTCTCAATATTTTGTCACTGGCAAGAGGGAAACACAAGTTTTGAAGGTGAGCCTTGGCATTCAAATCCCTCATTAAAATCTGTCAGTTCTTGGAAGCATCTGGATGTATTTTGTGTGCATGAAAGTAAACCTGGGTCTACACTTACCTACACCAAATGAGGACTCACAGCAGAGGCTCTTCAGACCTCCTCTCTCTCTACAGGATGCTCTCAGTACCCTCTGGCTGCCATTTTTCTACCTGTTTCCCACCTGTGTGATTTCCTTCCTGCCTTCAGAGCCCATGTACAACCCATAAGACCTTAAACATCTCCACCAGTGCAACTGGGAAGCACTGGGGTCTTCAAGGGGTGTTCCCATAGTGACACATGGGATGTGTGTTGATCTGGGGACAGAAAATAGAGCACAAGGAGCCTGTGCCAAGACAGGCAGAGGAATACACTGACTTTGGGAAAATTCTCCTTTTCTGATCCATTTGTGCGCCTCAAGCACAAAGAAATGTTTGTTCTTAGTCCTGAGGCACAAACAAATTAAACAGAACAGATTATCTCTAGAGAGAATCAAAGGTGAATTTGATACATGAGCATTTACTAAGGATAATCTGAGAGAGGTGGCAAACACAACCATAGGCAAAGACTTCAAATTAATTTCAAAGCCGATCTGTCCTAGAAAGTAATTGAAAACATACCCAGCTCTTACAGCCATATAAGAGCCTTGCCATTCCTATGCAAGACAACCCCAAAACACTCCATGTGGGATCCTGACCAGTCACATGACTTTTAATACCCACATGATGGCACTAAAATGGCCTATTAGATTTACAGTGTTATTAACCTTCCAAAATAAAATAAGAGACAGCTCTGGTGAAAAAAAAAAACAACACAAGAAAAGAAAAAAGAAAAAAAAAGTAAATAAATAAAAAGAAGGACAAAACAGAGAATGAGAAAAAAGAAAAATAAAGAGGAGAAAAAGTCAGGGAAGAAAGAGAAAAAAAGAGAAAGAGAAAACAAAAGAGAAGGAGAAAAACAATTTAAAAAAAAAAACTAAAAAAAAAGAAAAAGAGATGAGAAAGGGAAGAGTAAAAGGAAAAAGAAGTAGCCTAAATGCTGGGTTTCGGGTAACCAGTCCGTGAGGAAATGCTGACAGGGGTCACTGTGGCATAATCTTTCATTCAGCCCCAAAGCTGTCACATCCTCCCCAGATGTCTGAAACATAGATATAAATTTTCATTATCCAGCAGAATAGGGGCAGAGGTACACAAAATGATTTTTTTAGCAATCAAATTATGGCTCATTGTCAGATTATGTGTAAACAGTAATTTTGTGAAGTTTTCCTGTGGTCATTTATCTACACCCGTGTTTACTAGCACTGCTGAAGCTGAAATAAAAAAGGAAGGTTTTTCAAATTACATTATTGTCTTCATAATCAAGTTGAGGGACCATAAAAACTGAATAAAAAATTAATATTGTTATGGAGGAATTTCGTCTTACCCAACTAAACAGTGAGGTCGCAATATTTTTTTAATGAAAGCAGAAAGGATGCACCCCTTTAAAGGGATGAGGCAAAACTGCTGGAGGTGTATAAAACTAAACTGAGGTATCTAGCAGAACTCTAAACTCTCAGTACTTTCCCCAGGCTGAGTGAGCACAGGGTCACACCAGGGTGCAGCTGAGCAGCTTCTCAGGAGCTCTGCAGACCCTGGGCACTGGAAGCCAAATGCTCCAGTGGACAGCCAAGAGAAGGGTGAGACCTCTCCTACCTGAACCAAGGCAAACAAACGGAGATGGAACTGTATTTCTTATGGAAAGAAAAAACAGGTTGTGTCATAATATTTTATGATACTTCAAGGTGAATTCAACTAAGCATTAGGAACATACAGCTTGCCTAGATCCTAGGTGTTTAAGATAAATATCTTGCTTAATGACCACCCCTGGTGACAATAACCACGGGATAACCTGGTAGTTTAAACAGGTAAAATATTCCTTACAGGTGATGGCTTTGCAGCAGTGTTAAAACATACACTTTGCTCTCTGGTCCTGCCCTGCCTTGAAAAAAGCTGAAGAAATAGTTGTGCTGGTGGCTTAGCTCACAAACCGAGGGAAAAAATGCCGTGTTTTGTTTTCCCTTGTTTACGAGACAATGATATTCATATTTCTTCATGCAAGACAATGACACCAACAGTTCTTTGTGTCAGGAGGAAGTTGCGAGGCAGGATTCCTGCAACGTCTCTGCGAAGGGCTGGTATGCTCAGAAATGCAAAGCCCACTGTATTATCTGCTTTATTATCTTGCTTTGGGACTGTACCAAATGCTCTGCAAGTCTGGATCACTGTCACCCTGTTAGGATGAAAGAAGTGCCTTCGGTTATGAACCACTCCGGAGACACCAGATTAGAGTTCAAAGGCTATTCCTTGCATTAGCAGCAAATGCAGGAATTCTGAAGCAAAGTGATATACTTAGTGTGAGCTTTTGCATATCACTCTGCTATTTTGCTCCATAACCGCCATGCAGTAGTCAGAGCTACTGTTTGAACCTAAGCTCCCTATGAGCTGAAAGTTTGGGGCATGTTTATTGGATAACCCAGATTCTTTTCTAGTAGCCATCAGCAAACACTTTGTATATGTCACAAGCCTCCCACTCCCTTCCAAGAGATGGGGATTGGATGGAAGGAGGAAGAAAACATGGCTATTGTAGATTTAATACATCCCCCGGAAGAAGTAAAGCATGCCCAACTCCAATTTCATACAAGGCATACAGAGAAGACTCAATATTCTCATTTAATCTGGGAAATTCCGCTTGGAGAGGGAGTTTTATGGATATCAAGAGCCAGATTTCCCGCTATAACAGTCTGGCAGTGCATTTCCCCTGTCTTGGACTCAGGCAAAGCTGACGGAGCCAGCTTGGCCACCTCCCTGAAATGGTGCTCCCCACTCTCCCACAACAAAGTACCACATCAAAAGCTGTCCCAGCCAGGGAACATCAGGAAATGTGTTTGGGCAAGAGGAGTCTAAGCAACCCCACCCCCAGCTCACACTCCCTGTGTCCAGGGACCTCTGTCTTGGGCCTGTGATTTTATTAAAAAATCCCACAACAAATTCCTGCTTTTGGTACTACGCAACCGACGCACAAAATGATGCTGGGTCTGCTTTAAATTAAAACAAAAGTTGCAGCAGATAGGATCTCTGATACATACTGAGTTGCTTTTCTCATCTGAGATTCTTCCTCAAACAGCTAAAAACAATTAGGATAAATCAGTAGATACAAAGGTCAGCAGTACAAACAATTCTGGGAAAACCAGATAGCTCACTGGATAGTTCCTTTACTTCCGTCACCGCAGAATGAATAGATACAAGTCCAAACGCACTCCCAGCGATCTGCTAAGAAAGATATCCAGAGCTCCTAAACAGCTTTTGTGGTTTCATCTCTTTTTTTTTTTCCCCTAGCTGAATTGCCTCTGCGCTGCCAACCCACCCCAGATCTGGAGAGGCTGAGGCTTTGCTGCAGCAGGAATTCTTAGGGTGTTTTTGCCATCTTATGGTGGAAGGTGCCAGAGCCCGTATGGGAACGCCGGCATGTGGCACTCTGGCACGTGAATGTCATTCCTTGGGAATATTAGTCATCCCTGTAATGTCTAATGACATCACTCTGGAAGGAAATAGAACAAGAGAAAAATCAATGGACAGCAGATACCTACCTATTATGAACTATAATTGTGCATTTACCAGTCTGCCAAGCCATAAATCTAGTAGTTTAAAACCCATTTTAGCATACATTCATATATGTTAGGAGGCTATTAACACAGGGGTGAATTATAGCAAACAGGCTTCTGAGCAGAGTCAGGATATGTATTTTTTAAAATAATTATAGCATTCAGCACTGTAGTTAAGACTCGAAAGGGTTTTGTATTCCACCAGCTTTTATCCCTAACCAATCACAATGGCAATGAATACATCGTCTCAGATTGCAACTTTCCAGCCCTGAACTCCTTCCTTGCAGCAAATATTGATCATGAGGGGCAACCAGCAAGGCTCTTGTTAAGAAAAACTAGGAAATAATTATTATATGGGGTTAGGGCCAGACTCAGTTCTCACCGAAATAAGGGCGAGCCCTTTCACTCCTTTTATTTTGTGTTAGATTAAACTATTTAAAAGTCTCAACTCCAAAACGGACAAGTTAGAAAAGCCTGAATTAGGCCTCCAGAGATGTTTGGAATAGTGTTTGCCTTGGCCAACAGGCAGTGTTAACAATTCAGGCTGATGCAGGAAAGAGCCGCAGCAAATGGCAGATTACACACCAACAGATTAGGAACAATTGTGCAAATACTTCTGCTGTGGTAGCTCAGGAAAAACCCCTTTCTTCTCCTAGCAGTGGTCTGTCATGTAAGGAATCCTTAATAGGTTTTGTATGAGCAAATAATAACGATTTTTGGTCAAGAAAATACAGTTTTTAAAATACTCATTTTGATGAGGAATTCATGGGAAATGGGTATTAAAACACCAGAAAGACTTACTAATGATAGAGAACAGATACCCATGGAAATTAGTGCATGGTCACAACACCAGCCAGAAATGAAAAAGCAGCAGTAGTAGTGGAGCAAAACTCAGCTTTTCATTTAATATTGCAACCCTCATTCACTCAGTTGAGTCCACCATAAACATCAAAGAGGTTTGAACTGCGCACAGAAAGTGCTGCCCATGTGCACAGATCTTGATTCTGATTGGAGTGCTTGACTTGGCTTCAGCCCTAACACTTCCATGAAACATAAATTGCAATTCCTAGATATACTGCTGTTGTTACATTTGGGGAAATATGACTGTCCTCTTCCATTTTCCTGAGACTGCAGCCCAAAGCCACCGTCTTTAAAACTCCTTAAACAGTAAATGCATGTTCTACATAATCTTCTACCAAAACGGCTTTCTTTTTTTCTAGATAACATAACAAATTGCTTTAACTCAGAACAAAGTAATTTAGTACTTCAGGGATATATTTTTGGCTTTGACAAAACTGCAGCCTCCGCTTTAATCAATTTTGAGTCAAATTCCTAAAAATTATAAAGAAGCTCGAAAAGTTCAAAGTGAACTTAGTCCAATTCTTCCCCCCCTCCCTTTCTTTTTCTTATTTTTTAAATCTTGCAGTCACGGATTTTGACAGTGGTATTGGTTCTTCCAGTTGTTCATTAAGATGTGGCAATCAACAGTCTCATAGCCAGATGAAATAACTTCAAAAACTCAATTATACTTTTAAAGACATGTATAATACGTATGTGAAGCTTATCAATTAATGACAGAACTAACAGGATATCTCATAAGTGTGTGAATAACAAGGGAAAAGGTGGTGAGGAAATAACTGAAGTTTTAGGAGATGTTGCTCAGGCCCTTCAGAGGAGGAGGTGCCCATTGAAGTGTTACAGTTGCTGCCACTAAAACAGATATTTGTACCAAAAACATAACATTTATCTTTATTGCAGCAGCTCTTTCGTGGTGGGTAGAAAAAGAGGAGAAACTTTGCTACGCATTTCCCTGCTGCTGGAGCTCAGTGGCTTGTTTTTCACAACACCCACTCTATTTTTCTGTTATTACATGATCTTCCCCTTCACGCCGCGGTGCCGAGTGCGCAGCCTCCCCACACACCCAGCCTCTTCCTCCCAAATACTTATCTCAGATTGATGATGTGGTGCAGGGCCCATGGCTGACAACATGTGCATGAACTCAGTTTCCACATGGTTTCGCCAGAATACGAGCGCTCGCTTTCGGGGCCAACGATTTAACGGTAATAAATATTTACTTGCAGTATGTGGATTCCTAAGGTCATTTTGCAGCTCCAGCAGTTGCTTTGCTGAGTAAGTCTTTCTTTTAAGGACGCCTCTTTGTGAAAGACATCATCTAGTTCCTAAGTTTTAGTTTTTCATTAAAATGTAGTGGGAAGGGTTCTCAACTGGACGTGTTGATCCCCAGTGCCAATATTCTTTTAAATCAAAACAAACTTACTCAGAACTCTAAATACAGGCATAGGAGCCCAACTTTAGGCATCCATTTTTAAAACTTTTGGTGCGTTTCCTAATAGTTCTCCTTGCCTTTTTTCCAAAAGTGAATCCCACCCTGAACATTTTCATAGGTTTTCAGTTCCTAACTCAAGCATGAAAATCTCCAGGATTGCTCCACATCTGCTCACATCAGCAACTTTATTTACATCCTAGTGAGGTGACACCTCTCCCATTGTGCCATGTCAAGACTGCTTCTCAGCTGTGAGATTTTTGGAAAGCATAATTGGCATTTTTGTAATATGCCAGCTCAACTTTGCTATTTACTCCCTTTCCAAAGCATGCTATGAGAAAATCACAGTCAGCGTTTTCTTGGGAGCCAGGTTTAACTGCTGGGAGACTGATTCTGCAGGATCTGGAGAAATCAGACAACCTAAATATTGTATGATGGAGCAAAATGCCAAAAGTGGAGCTGGTACTGGAGAGGGATAGATCTTCTGTAAATAGGCAGTAGAAAAAATTTGTGAAGACCGTGGCTTGTGCTCGCTTGTTGTTGAACTGCTCCTGCCATAAGAGCTCTGTAATTACGTAAACATAGAATAAAAGAGTTTGAGCCAAATCCCTCTGAAAGACTCCTTTTGACTCCAGTGACCCTTAGATTAGCCCCAAAACTAAGAGATGGCAGATTCTTGGGATATGAGCATCATCACCTCCAGTGTGCGAGTATTCCCATCTTGTGGGGTACCGCTACCATTTTTGTGCAACAGAAATTAGAAGTAAAACATACTAATGGGATATCTAATATTTCCAGTAGATTAAAAAAAATACAAATTCCAACTTAATCCAGTCTTTTCCAACTGCCAAGATGGGAAATGGGTTTATATTTTCCTCTAACTCTCCCAAACTTATTCCAATCCTTTCTCGATTTTTTTATGAAGCCCTTGAGTGAAGGTCAATTTTTAACAAGCTCTCAACCTTTTGGCACCTTCTGTTCCTTTTCAGATCATTTTGATATTTTAGCTATTTCCTGGCCTGCTTTCAGTAGTGGTGTGCAGGTTTTCATTTGCTGAGTTGTGAATAATTATGCTCTGCTGTCCTGGATTTGTCTTCCACATTCCATCTGGGATGAGATGGGCCAAATAATTTCCTGTTTTCTATATACAAATGATAAATGCCCATATTTGACATAGCTTTCAGTAGTTTTCATGCTGGAAACTTTCCTGATGCTTCTCTCAGTGTGTGATATATAAGGTGTCAGGTTTTATTGTGTGGATATGTCAGTGCTCTGCTCCAATGGACAGCATTTTTCTCTTTTTTTTTTAACCTAGAGAGTCAAAACGCTTTGCCAGTTGGAGGATTTAATATTCTAATAGAGGGCAGGAAACAAGTAAAGCTATGTGACAGAGCAGACACTGCCTGCACTCTAAGTGTGGTGAAGGACAACAATTATCACTCCACAGGGAGCGATTAGGCCCACTGAAGCTTGAGTGATTACCCTTTCCTTTGCTGACCCTATAATCAGGCCTAGATCTCTAAAGTTATGTGCAATTTTTAGAAGACAAACTCTTAAGGAAAGCACAAGTAGTTCTCACACATCACACTCACAATCAGACAATCCCAGAGGCAGAGCAGCAAGAGCAAATATCTATGATAGAGTCTTTATATTATATCAGTACCATTCAAATTCTACTATCTGTGCAATAAACTCTGAATAATTAGTAGGAAGAAGAGAAAGAGTAATGCAATAGGACAGAGCAGCAGTTCAAACTAATAAGAGGTCCTTATTTACCAGCACTGGCACAGGGTGCACGGGTTTTTCTCACGAGGTTTGTACAAAGGAAGAGAATGGCGCTATCTTAGGCACTGGTCTTGCCAAAATATTTCACAAATGCTGAGGTTTTCAGTAGCAGTCAGTGGAGTGAACAGGCCAAAGCATGCTAGCGAGAATAAGAAAAGTAATCAAAATAGTGTTTCAAATGTCAAGAAACGGTAAAATGGGCCAGTTTGTTTTTGGGGCCTTTTGCTCCTATAATATCAATTATTTATTCAACATCATAAGATAAGAATTGAGAACACAATTGTTCAGGGGAAGTCAAAATGTTCCCCTTCACCAATTTCTTTGGTCAGTGCATTGAAGGAAAAGCGTGGCCTGCACCACAGATAAACCTCACTGCATTTACTACTTGCCCTTACCTCACTTCCTTCTGACAACAAATCTAGGGTGAGCAGATAAGATTATAACCCATCTGCTCCATTTTAGAGTGACAGGTGTGTACCTTTCCAAAGCCAAAATGCAAAAGCTCTCACTCAGCTCAAAGGCTGGTGGGGCTGTGTTTATGATAACTGTCCCCGCCCAAGGATACAGGGAGCATTTTAGCTGCCCTGTAAACTCCTCATTTTTAATCCTAAAAGAGCATAATGAGATAAAGATGAAGCTGTACGAGGCATTGGATGCACTTGGGAGATAAGTCAGTCGATTATCTGTAATATCAGAGCAGGCTCTGTGCACAGCATCCTCCGGTCCTTAAGTACCTGCTGGACACACGCTGAAATCATTATCTCAGAGCCCGTCAGTCTGCGAGTCTGGGCTCAAATACTCCTCTGCCAAGATTAGAAGAGTTGGTAGGGAACATAATATTTGGCCAATTTAAAACACTTGACAAGTTAGACCTGAGTGGAGGGGGATGCTTCAGATTGGGATGTCATTTCCAGTATTTCTACTGACTCCAGAGAGACTCAGATCGTGGCTTTCAACCCCAATTTCTGAGAGATCCTCAGGCAAATAATCACATTCTCTAGTCTCAGTCAAATAAGTGTAGGAAGGTAGACAAGAAGCATTTGTCTGATGTCTTGACTTAGGACCTTAGCAACAGCCAGAGAGAATGAGAAAGAAAATCTGTTTGGATGAAAAAATCCTCACTCTGTTTAGCTGAGGAACAAATTGTGCTACTGTTTCATTCTTCTTTTGCCATTACCTCTGTTATCGTGTTGCTGGCAGTATTTCACATTTCAACCTGCTCACCACATGTGCATGTGCTTTCTGTGCTACTAATTGCCTCTTTTTGACAATATCATCTATACGTGCACACCATATTGCCATTTTTATCACTCTAAGCCTATTAATGGCCAGACTTATGGTTCCCAAAGGAATTAATATTAACCAGCTCTCTAAATATTGTTCATGTCTTTCAAAAACTCCTGACTTTTAGAGCCTGACTCTGCTTGTGTGTAATTGGCCTGCTGTATTTCATCCTCTGGGGCCTGGAGTCCTGAGTTTTGAAAGTGTAGGTCAAAAAAATTTATGAGAGCAATATTAATAATCAGGAAAGGCAAAAACTTAGGAAAAGTAAACAACTCATTGGTCGTAGCTGTTTGCTTACCTAGGGTCAAAATCTGCCCTCAGATATGCACGTGCAAGTTCAGTGGGTCCCATACATACAGATTTCTGTGGAAAGAATTTGGCCTTAGATGACTTCAGAGGTTTCTTTGTCAGCCCCATTTCCCAGAGAACACTGAACACTCCTACGTGTATACACCAGCTTAGGCTTCTCTGCCAGAAAGAAAACAGTTGTAAGGAGATACTCATTTACCAGTGCCCAGAGAACGTGACAGAATTTTGACGAGGAATTTTATACCCCTAGTTAGGCTTAAAAAAATAAATGGTATTAACATGCCACTCAACAAACTGTCCCCACACTGCTGGGAACTGTGCAAGGCAGATAACAAATGTGCAGCAAACTAGAACAGTGTTGTGATTCACTGTGATTCCCGACAAAACAAGACTCCTAAGAATACATAACATTCCATGTAATTTGGAGTGGGAGAACTCCAGACAGCAGACGACTGCGTTCCCCATGGAAGAAACGTGAAATTAATATAATCAAAGGGTTTTAAAGCAGCTTAATCCTATAACACTGGGAGGCAGAGGAGAGGGGTTTAACATATCACACATGTCATTGTGGCCCCTGATGGAGAATGTAGAGCATGTTGGCGTCACAGACCCCAACTGGAGGCACCTGGGAGGGTCTGCAGGACACTGCTCAAAGGAGTAGATCACTCCTACACAGCTACTGGAAAGCTATTGCTGGAGCCAGATGCTCAATGATTAGATGCTGGAGACCCCAGCGCTGCAGAATCTGAATCCTTCTCTGGAGCTGGGTGTAAATGAAAGACCAGCTGGTGGCCTTTTGCAATTTTTAACCTCTTTTTCACAGAATCATAGAATGGTGTGGGTTGGAAAGGATTTTCAAAGGTCATCCAACCTCTCTGCAGTTGCCATTAATCAGCATAAATGCCCATTTTCTAGGAAGCCTGTGAGCAGACATGTGCTGGCATTAAGATCTACATCTCCCTTATCTAGCACACAACGTTTCACTCCACATCGCACTTTTTCTGAAGGGGGGTGGAAAGCTGGACAAACACTGGGAGGCTGAAATTTAATCTAGAAAGGATACAACTGGTGTAGGCAAGATAAAGCATTTTGAGGACTATCAACTCGAGGAACTAAAGCACTGATTTGCATCCCCCTACTGTCCCAACTGTTGCTTTCCTTTCTTTTTCTGACTAGGAGATGAGTCCCCTTCTCTGGGATGCAATTCAACAGAAGACAAATGGAAGACAAATTCCAGGAATCGTGTCCCTGGGGACCATGGTTTATCATGAAGCAAGGAAGCCATTTAGGAAGGGAAAGAAGGCCCCTCAATTTTTTTAGTATGGAGCCTAATTACTGCAAAGATCCTTCACATCATTAGAAGGTGTGCCAATATTAACTGTGTTCCACTAACTAGGTAATGTCTTCCATTAAAAAACAGGCTTCACTCTTCTGTTTGAAGTTTTCTTGAAGAAAGGGATGACTGGAAGAAAGGAAGGCTGACATCATTTTTCCCTATATTTTTTTCTTTCTCTGAGCTCATGAGGATTTCTTCACTCATTTATACTTATCAGGACAAAAGTCATCTCAAAACAGGATTGAGGCTGAAAGAAACCATTTTAGATAAACTGATGTCTTGACCAGCATTAATTTTTTTTCTGCTTTATATTAAAAAAAAAAATAAAGCAGGTAAGACACCTTTGCACATGCAATTACAGATCCCTAATAGACAAACCAGGAGCTTGCAGTGAGTGTGTGCCCTGCTGACTCAAGCTGCTGTTAGGGAAGCATGCTGAAGTGAGAAGCAAATGGAAATTACTGTTCTCTGATGCAGCAGGGTTTAAATGTGGAACAGTGATCTTGATTGATCTGGTCTACATACATACAAGACCGATTTTGCATGTAAATACAGTGAGAGAAATGGGGAGGACAAACCAACACTGACTCATCCTAGAGAAATAAATCTAGAACTACTGGCGAAAACAAGGATCTAATTCTGACTTGTCCCATCCTGATGAAAATTTTGTGAGAAAAGCTGGAAATTCATTGTTGTCAATATCCATCTGAGCCCTAAGATGGGATCAGCCTCAGTCACCCACAAATGGCTCCACCAGAGCCAGCTCTGGACCCTGATCTGAGTGATGCCTGCTCAGCCCATCTCCTGCCCCAGTTTATGCCAGGGAATTAAACTAGGTTGCATTTTGATGCTGAGGATGTCAGTATGGATCCTCTTGGGTGTGTGGTCTGGCCGGCGCTCAGGCTGCTCACTTTCATCCACGCTGAACCTTTCACTTGACTTTTGACCTTTCACTTGGCACTGTCCTGTCATTTCCTTGGTTTCACAAATTTTAGCCTCTCACTTGACCTGTGAACTGTGACCTTTCACTTGACCTCTGATCTCATAAATTCTGGAAGCTCATACACATAATCGTGGAACAAATAAACAAAGCCTCTGCGAGACGCTGCCGCCGAATGAAGCCCAAGGGGCTGGGGAGCAGGAGCCCAGCCCCAGCACCCCGCTTCACCCCTGGACATGTCCCTTTTTTCCAGCCAGGACTGGCATCTCGTCAGTGGGAAGTGCATCATATGCTGCGACAAACGTGTATCAGTGCCTGTGTGTTGTGTCGTGGCAGTGGAAAGGGATGTGGGATTGCACAGCCTCCAACTCTGCTATGGATGAGCCTCATCCACTAACCTGTGCAAAATATCGTGACTTCCAAAGCCCTTTATCTTACCAAATAAAATCACCAAAATTAATAGGATCATCTCACTGCAGGTGTTGAACTCTCACCATGAATCCCTGAACCCTTTTCCCCTTCTGGCCAATGTTAATCCTAAAGTCTTCAAACGCAAAGCGACGCTCAGCCGTCAGTGCAGCGTGACAGTACATGATAAGGAAACTCCTGGCAAATCAGCTGGCTGCGATGGTGCTCTCAGCTGAGAACAGCTCTGTCTGCACCAAACCCAGAGCAGGGCATGCATGGAGGATGGCAGAAACAGCAGCAAGTATTACAGCTGTATAAAGTTATCAACTTAGAGCAACGTGAATTAATCTCCTGTACAAAGCAATAGCAAAGGTGAAATTTCAGGGTCAGTGGTAGCTTTACAGAAGGACAAGATCTTTAGAGAAACTTCCAGCATGTACCTCTTTATACATAAGTAGCCTCAAAGTGTGCATGTATTTTAATGGTCCAGTCATTTGGTTTTTTTGCATAATCAAATTCTTTTTAGCAATCCTCAAATGTATAACATGAATTTTGCAGGCACAACTTCTAACACTGCTAACCCAGAGCAAACCCCAAACTATATGTTTTATCCTCTTTCTCTTCTTGGCAGAAGGAAAGACAGAGATTGGAAGAAGGATCTCAAAGAGATTTAAGGATACATCAGTGTCAGGTGCCTTGAAAGCAAAGCAGCTTCTCTTTGGTATTGCAGGGACCTAAAGCCAAGCAAGTGGCCGAAGCAGCTCACATGTAGAGTGTAATTGTACATGAGTAGGAAGCAAGGTGACATGGGAGATAGACAGGAGCAGTGCCAATCTGCCAAGCCATTGCAGAGGAGCTCTCTAACAAAAACCAGCTGGGGGACCTCTGATTTGCTCTGACACATAATGTAATGAACCAGTGCACGCTGTCACTTTACTTGAATTCACTGTGATTTTACATTTTGGAAGGAAACGATTTTAAATTCATGGGAAGAAAGACTATGCAGAGAAAGCCACTGGACAGAGAGAACGGTCAAAACTTTGTGTTCCTTCAGTTATAGTAAAAGATTTCAAATTTTAAGGTGACATTTTGCACGTCACGTGAAACAAAGTGCACCTCACTTGTAGCTGAACAGTTTTTGTGTGACTTTCGTAAAAACACTTTCCAAAGTAATAAAACATATATGTTGCATTTCCAGTAATGCAGGCTCATCTTCATTAGTCCCTTTGGGGAAACCTCTGGGCTTTTTTGTTTCCTCAGGAAGACTGTCAGATCTGGTAGGTCTCTTCTCGCTTATAAAATCTTTCACTATAAGCTTACTGCACATTTGGGTTTGCAAATAGATGCTGAAGACTAGGCAACGCTTACATTTATTCCAGGATTCCTATTACATGATTTTCAGTTATCTTCCAGCTTGTCTGGAATTGTCAAGGACTTGTTGTTGGAAGGAAAAGGCGAGTGGTACGGGTTGAAGGAAGATTATTAATGGAATTTTCTATAGGGCAATTTTCCCTCTGTGCTTGTTAAATCCTTTCATTAGTGACTTTATCAGAGAGTAGGGCTGTGTAAACAAAAAGCGTATAAGTTGTTTGACATTTAATAATAGAAATAGCAAGTGATCTGTTACAAAACCGAAACTCATCCTTCACCCTTCAGGACTGAGAAAGGCTCGTGGAGTGGTGATCAGGGATGACTTTGTGGTATCAAGGAGGCACACCTTGATAAGGTCCAAAGCATATCTCTATGAATTAAGCCAAGGGATTATTCACTGTGTTACACAACCCACTGCTGTGTTCTCAGGGACACTGCGTGCGACTGAGTCACCCACGGAGAACAAAATCCAGCCTGGAACAGGTTTACAATAGGGTTACTTGGACAGACCGTCTGTGAGAGGGAACCAAAGGAGCCTGGATTGTTTAGTTAAAGAAAACAGAAGAACCTGGCAATTCCTACCCAGCTCTGCTTCCCACCGGCCTCAGTGGGAATAAAGGCTGCTGGTTTCCTGACTTTACTGGGGGTTTTGTCGTTGAATACAATGGGAGCAGAATCAGATCTTGAAGAAGAAAAACAGAATTGGACCCAGAGGAGCCAGGGCTGGGAAAGACCCAGCACGTTCTGGTTTAAATTGAGCAGGGCTATAAAAAGCTAATAAAACTCATATTGAAATATGAGCTAAAAGAAGCGCATATCACTGAATTATGTCGGTCAAGACAATTAATTGAGTTTAGTACTGGATATATATAATTTTGACGTGCTTTAATTTATCTCAAGTAAGTCTGTGTTGTTTTCTTGTGATTAAACCTGTTTGTTAAAAATCATCTTGCCTACAGACACAGTAATAAAGAGACGAAGCAACTTTTCCCATGCTTTGGATTCAGAAGCTCTTTCACTGCAGTGTCAAAAGACTGGAATCCCATTTCCTGCCCCTAATTTCAATGACCAGCTCAGTGGTGTTTTACTGTCTATATATTAATCAAGCAGAAAGTAAATTATTTTGTTAGACACATCGTTCTATTTCCAAGATAAATCTCAGTAGTTAACTTTTATGGAAACCAAGAGGAAAGTCCAGTGAGGCCCATTTAAAGCCTGTAAGCACCTGAATCCTGTTTGCCTTTTTAAAACTTCCTGAATATGCTCAAAAATCTACTTTCATCCAAACCCAAATAAAGCACCACTGGCTGGTCCTCCTGTGCTCAGAGCAATTAGAGTCTAACAGCTATGATACACACCTGAATTCCTCTTGCTCCCAGTATTTAAATGAAAGAATTAGTCTGTGTTGCATAAACATTCTCACACACCTCTTACAGCCTGACTCTGAAGATGCTCCATTCAGATCCTCTGCAGCAGTATTTGACGTAGAATGGACAATTACAGCTTTTAGACACAGTGCACAAAGCCACAGTCTGGATAAATATTGGCGAGTCAGTGACTAAAACCTAACGGCAAACATAACTGTGAAATTTAGCAAATACATCCATTTGCTTACACCTCACTGAGGTGATGTGACTGTCCTTAGGAGCGAGGTGGACACCAGTTGCAGAGGAAGGCAGACGACTTCCTGAGGCATCAGAGGTGGCAGGAGCAGGCCAAAGGTCTGGGCATGCAGGGAGTAGCCAAAACCCAGATCACATATTCTTGATTCAATTTAAGCAGCAATATCTGACTTGGAAAACAATGAGCGTCTCTTTCATAGCAAGCAGGAGCACAAAGTGATTCAGCCAGGGAAGTTTAATCATTCAAGGATATTTCCTGGGACAAACTGAGTGCACAGATAGCTAACAGTTTTCTATCATCTGCTGTGCTTTTAGTTCCACTTTCCTCTCTGATTAGATCTCCAGCTGTAGGTCACACGAGTGATCACTCACTCATGGCACGTGGGATTTGGGATCATCCACACATCCTCCACAGGATCCCTGTTTTCATCCACCGCACACTGGCTCTGCTCCTGGCCCCCTTCCCCCTCCCAAACCTGGTCCTTGCAAGCCCAGTCCTCGCTACAACGCTGACATAAAGTACAAATAAGTTAATGAAACCACAATATTTTTTTTTACATAGACCTGGACTGTTTCAGCCACGAGCAATGTGAGCAGCCACAGGTGTTGCACTAAATAAAGTAATAGAAAATGTCTCCATTGTAACAGTGGAAGCCCTGTTTCAAAATCCCTCTCTGCTTTTTATTAATAGTTGGATTCCTTTCTATCAGCAGTCATAACTGCATTTACCTTATTTTTCAGCAAAAATGTTTTGCTAAGAAAAGATCTACTAAAAATTACTACTGCTTTTCGGTCAGTTTGTGCTTGAGCAAGCTTTCAATCTTTTCACAGAAGGGGAGAACATAAACTTGTGATTCAGAAAAGAGAGGAAACCAGGGGTTACAAAGGTTGGGAGGCCAAGTAGTATGAAACAGACCCCCTCCGTCAAGTAAAAAACTTGGCAGGATAACTAGAAACAGACCAACCCTAAATCCAAGAGTTCATGAGCAGTAACATAATTAGCTGGAATAAAACTAATATTCTAGTGTTAAATTTCACCTCAACACAGACCAGCACTTATTAGGGAGAAACCGGTGAGAATGAGGAAAGATGTGTTTCATTTAAGAAATTTACACCGAGTGGGAACGTACACACAGGGGTTATTTCCTAAAAAGCCCATTTGGATGCTCCAAGTGACTGCGGTCACATCAGCTGCCCCGCTCCAAGGTGGATGCATTTGTCAGCCTTGCCCAAAGTGTCTGGTAAAACCCAGTCCACCAAAATCCTGAAACATTTGTTCCTGAGAAAAGAACCACAAATACACTGGAAAAAATGTTGAACAGGAAATGTTTGACCACTGCTACATCACAAGATATCAAAAGAATTTCACATTGGCTACTTCCTTCTTTGAGGGGAGGCAGGGGGTGCTCAGTTCGAAAATAAAATGGCCCCAGAGGCCCTACCCAAACCCCCCAAAAGAGCTGAGGTTTCAGCAATAGTAAACACACTTTCTCTTTTCCTTTATTAGCAAAGTAGGAGCAAAACCTTCAACAATAACACACATGGCAAATATTGGTGCTGAGAGAGGAGATAAACAACACCAGCGATCCGCGGACCGGGCGCAGGAAATTCCAGCCATCTGATGAGCTGTTGGCTTAACAAGCAGCTCTTCACATGTCAGCGGCCAGCAAAGGCTATTTTCTTTTTTGCTGGTTCCCTGGAAAGTCATAGGAAAGGCGAGGCAGGGGCAAAGCAAAAGCAAGGTGAGGCGTTGGGAAAGGCATGGCAGGGAAGGAAGGCAAGGCTGCCCTCGGGCAGGGCAGAGTAGGATTCGGTGCAGAAGCAAGCGGAAAACCTGTTGCTTTCTGGAGACAGACGGGTGTGTGTCTGCCCCCGAGACCGCAGCGCTACAAATGCCGAGCTGCTCCCGCAGCCTTGTCGCGGCCTCGCCTCGGGCAAGCCGCGTATGGTTTCTTTTTGAACAAGCTATCTTTTAACACTCACAACCGGGATGATTTAACAGAAAGAGAGCGTCTCAATTTTTGCGAGCGACATCCCCCCTAGACTCTACCCAAACAAAGCTACTAATGTGTGGTCATTTTCTTGGCAGCGTGGCTGCATGCTGATAACACCGCTGCCTGCTATTCTCCCAGGAGCGGGGCTGCTGGAAGACTGCTCCCTACCTCATCCCCTGATGCTTCTGATGCGGGTGATCCTCCGACTGCACGGCGCCAACCACAACATGCTACCCACCGTGAGAGAGCAGGACACAGGCTGCTCTAGTCAGGAGTTATCGTCTATCATACTGATTGACGAAACCAAGAGTGAGCAGAAAAAATAAACACGAACAGAGGCTGCAGTGTATGGGGCAGTCAGCTGGGAGTTTTAGTATTTGGCCTTGGTGATCCTACTCTCATGGTAGGTTATCTTTTCCTTGTGCTATCATTTATCATAACTTTGAGGGCCAGAGGGAGAAACAAACCTACAATTTTTCTATTGGTTACATTCATTAAACTCTTCTTTTTTTAGCACCACTTCCTTTGCCCCTAATAACAATCCCACCCCCTCGATCTGTATTCCCTAAAGAACAGTGAAATCAAATCTAAGTACAGTCCTCCCCTTTTACTCCTATTACAGCAATAGACCATTGCAAGCAATTAACCTCTGTTATTCCATCAGACCCAGGCCTCAGCTGCACGCTGGCCCGGCAGTGCCTGGCTGCAGCTAGCATTAACTCGTGCCTCAGCTCCCTCCATCCTGGCCCCCAAAATTGTTTGGGCAGAGATGTTGGTTTTGTCACAACCATCCCCTTTTCAAATAACGCCAGTTGACTTTTGCAGGCATGGCCCAAGTTCTGTATTGGGCTTGACAGCCACCATAAAGCACTCCCTGAAGTGTCAGTAACAAAGATGATTTGTATGGGTCTTGCAGTCGTCCCCTCTTCTAATAGCTTTCTCATTCCAGCACAGAAACACCGAGCAGAGAGCAGCTGCTTAAAGCTGATACAAGCATTTCTTCTCTCAGCAGGCCATTCTTGCATAACCATTTATTTTGCAGAGTTTTAAAGTGCCTGAAGGATTTAATTATGTACATAGACAACCCCTATAAACTCTATTCTAGGCTTTTTATTGACTTTTGTGCCAGGCGCTCTTAGGCATTTCAATTAAGTGTTTTTTTATAAGAAAAGCAACAATATAGTAAAAGAATATATTCTTTATAGATAGTTCCGAACAGTTTGTGCCGATTTAATAAAGTTTATTTAATTGATGAGGATTTAGACTATCTTACGCTACAGCTTGGAATACATGTCCTTTTGGACCATGGATCTGTTTAAAGGGGCCTGCCAGGACCGCTTAGGTACCAGGGGAAAACAGCTTGGATCTGATTACTTAATCCTAATAACGTGTTGTGAAACTTTAGGAGGCTACCTGTCATTTAGCATCGTGGTCAAAACTGAAGTGGTAAATAGCTAAGAGCTGAAGTTTGGCATTGTCTCGGTCAGGGTTTTAGAGATCCTGGAGCGCGATAGAAGAAATGTTCCGTGTTCCCAAATTTTCCGGAAAGGCCAATGTTGCCTTTATCTGCTTTCTAAACTATTTACAAGGCTTCTGCAAACCTGCCTTCATTATGGCATAGGATATTTCAGTCCCAGCAGGTGGCCAACAGGAGAGTGGGCCTGTTTGTGAAATATGTTATACCCTTTTCATATACTTTAACCAGAAATGTGCACCTCAACAGCCCTCCTAAACCTTCTAATTTCCCTTTCTCCTCTTAATCTGCTCTGCGAGCCATGAGCATGCATTAAAATCTCCCTAAAACATTTCACCCAGAGGCAATGTAATTCCGCAACAAGCAACCAACATTTCACAGCTCTGGAGTAACAGATTAATTTGAACCTAATGTTGCCCGTCGTTTACTGCTCCAAATGTTCTGGTGTAGACATAGCCCCGAGGCGCAGCGCTGTGGCATGCGCGGCTCCTGGAACCAAAGCTACAGTTGGCTTCACATCTGTGCATCACATTTGCCATGTGCCTCATTATCCCGCGCCCCACTGTGCCTACCTGTCCCAATCAGCTTCTCAGCCACAGGCTATCCAATTTTTTTTCCCCCCGACTAAGGATCTTTGTTCTCCTTCTCACTTACTAAATTTTTGCGAGACCTCTGCACCCAAGCAGTAGGGATTCTGCGCATGTGAACCTCCGAGCTCCTCCGGGTTCTTAATTCTCCATTAGGAGCAGGAAAATTACAACATTAAGTCTCCGACATGTCACTGCATAAATTGTACCATTTGCAGAATCTAATATAAAGTCGGTGACTAAGCACATAAGCATGTAATAAAGAACTGAGTTGTTTGTTTTGACTTTAACAAGTTCGGTCTGCATCAATTATCTGTAAGTAAAGAAAGAGTAATTTCCAATTCCAGATAAAAACTCCTGTCACAGAAAGAAAAGATTATTACATCCAAAATCAAAACCAACTGTTCCCAAAAGTTTAAAGAGCCAATCTTTTAAAATTCATTGATACAAGAACAAAAATACATATATTTGTGTGTTCAGATGAAAATAAAATCAACTTTTAACAGAAAAGCGTGGCTGTTTTAGTATTTAAAGCTCTGTATTTAATTCTCTATTTATAGAAACATGCAAAAAAGGCACAGCGCCTTTATCTCAAGCCACTACAGAGTAAAGAAGAGAAAGTAAAATGCAGTCTCGAGCAGGAGCAGGGATTTATCTCAAACCAAACATATCAGTCTGAAGCCCAACAGCTCATCACCGCATTAAAAGGTTACTTCGTTTTTGCTTCAGCGTACGAAGCACTTGAGTTTGCTTTAAGTTTATATCCTTTGGATTTTTTCCAGTGAGGAGAAATTAAAAATGCTTTTGGTCTAACAGCGCAATGTTCAACCTCTTCAGGAGATGCAGGGGGAACTGGAGCCTAATGGACGCTGTGTTCTGTTTCCTTCCAGCAGCACAAAGGGGCCTTGACACAGGTAAAACACGTTTCTACCTACTCACAGAGCCCTCATGCTGGAAGAGGACCTGACACGACTGAAAGCCCCTTATCCAAGCAATATTAAATTGAATAAACTCTGATGGCACAACTGAATTTCTCATCCTGTGAGATCCTGAGGTTCTTGCTGCAAACTTCTCCTGGCATCATTTTTAACAGTAATTTTTACCTGCTCTTCCCTGAGTAGCTGTCGATTCTGCCACCAGTCTTACCTGCTGCAGTTTACAAACTATATTAGATTTCTACACATAATTCCAGCACACACACTCCTAGCACATTTCATTACATGCTTGAATTAATTT
The DNA here is from genome assembly GCA_013397725.1 of Rhagologus leucostigma. NCBI lineage: Eukaryota > Metazoa > Chordata > Aves > Passeriformes > Rhagologus > Rhagologus leucostigma. Next base: position 57,346 of record VZTD01000671.1, read on the forward strand.
ATTCTATATGGAATTTGTTACCTTTACAATAAAAAAAAAGTTACTATTCATTATTGAGAGCAGACAGATGGAACATGTTCAATTTAAGACATCAATAAGAGGGGACGAGGGGGGGAAATCTTATAATCCGTGTGGCACAACCTATTCCATCTGGTACTTCCAACTTGTCTGCCAAGACTTTTTTCCTATATAAAAGTGAACGTTTCTCTTTAGAGTTAACGGAACATTCTTGGGCATTAAGACTCTGCATCTGATTTATAGATAACAAGCAACAACACACACTTAACATACAATATTTGGAAAGCGTAATCTGTTTCATAAGGTAAAGGTTCTGGGCTTGACCTAGGAGAAAACCAAACAAAACAAAGCAAAACAAAACAAAAACCACAAAAAAAGCACAAACTCCAGGAAACTGTGTTTATCTGAAAATGTTATCTGGGCACTCCGAACAGAAGCTGCAGCTTTTGCTTTAATGAACCATGAAAGTGATTCAGCAAACTGCTTTGGTCTCCTAAAAACAAATATTAAGCAACACTGATGCTAAATTATACAACAAAAAAAAATGTTAGCCATCTCTCAACAGGAAGAAGGACCTTTTTAGCACATTCTTACAAACATCCAGCATCTAGCAGATAATGCCAAAAACTGTGAGGTTTTGGCATGTGTCAAAATCAATTTTAACTGTTGGTTTAAAGGCTACTCAATTAATGGAAATTTATTTCCAATGAACGTTAAGATAATGGAGCTAAAGCAATCATTTTTCTCAATACAACTCGTTCCAAGAGTGTTTAATCAAATAGGTGTTTGCTTTTTTTCTAGTGTCTTTTTGACAGAGCACTAGCGGTACATTTTCCACACGTTTCATTTCCATTCTTGAAGCTTGTCCCCTAATTCCTGCAGTGCTTTGCATTAAGCTGTCTCATTATACCAAAGACATTATGTCACTTCTCTGTTTATGAGCACACTGGCCCTCAGCCCTTGCAATAACACCCAGCCACAAACACCCACTTCTGGCAACCAGCCTAATGACGGAAAAGATTGTTTCAAACCAAAAACGAAGAGGAATCCAATTATCCACCTAAACCTTACAGGCACGGGGGAACAAGTTAATTTGGCATAATCATGTACCAAAGGTTCACATTTATCTTCTACATCTCGGGGAGAGATTATGTGGGTTCAGTTGGGCGGCCATGGAAATGAGTGGTCACGCTGGAGGGCTGGTGGGTCTCACGTGGGTGCGCTTGGTGTGGAAAAGCAAAACAACGAGCATCTGCCTCGTGTATCCGATGTCTACCTATCATCTCCTGCATCTCTGGCACAGAAAGAAAAGTGTTTTCACTGCTAATTTTATGGGATTTGGTTGCAAATGTGTAATATTTGCTTTCTTTGAATGCTGCCAACTATTCTTGTGTTGTGAAGAGAAAATTATGGGAGAGCAAGGCATTCCTCTGTGGATGGACCGTGCAGGGATGAGGTCTGTGTCAGCTGTAGGACCTCTGGGCCCACCACAATCAGAGAGTTAAACATTCCTATCTGTGTAAAACAGGACTAGCTGTGATTATTCAGCGAAGATATTCAGGATTTATGTAAATATAAAAGAGTTCAGCCTCACAGGGGTTTTCTGGGGTACTGGTGAGAGAAGAGATCCCACCCAGGTGCTGGGGCACCCAGGTCCTCACCTGCAGCATCCCGGCCCCACATGGGCACCCCGGTGAGGTGGGTGGCAAGGATGCACAGGCAGAGGAGAAAAAGGCCAAGGAATATTGTGAGGGTGTTTGAAAACTAGCAATACATTCCTTTTTGCCTTTGGTCATGGCTTTTTTTTCCTTCTGACTTTCGGTCAGAGTTTACTCCAAGGCCAAAAGCACCGCGGGGTCTTTTTCCCCTCACTGAAGTTACTGCGTGCAGGAGGACATTTCATTCCTCCCGACGTCCAGAACCTGCACATGATTAAAGCTGAGCTGGGGCAGAATTAACATTCTGCTAACAAACCCCTCCTGCTATGGGGATGTGGGCCGGGAGGAGCAGGAGGGCCACGGCCCCGCAGCCGCTCCCCTGGGTCAGGGCATGCTGGGAGGGGAAATAAGCTACAGAGCAGACAATTTTCAGCTTGACTGGTTTTACTTTCTCTACCAGGCCTCACGAAAACAAACTGACAAAACAAAGGACACAAAATTAATGACCCATGCCTTCTCTCAATTGACTCTTAGTAACAGTGGCTAGTTCACCTTAATTTTATTTTATTTATTTTTTTCCTTCACTTTGAGTGAGTCGCCATAGGCAGCGGTTAAGGTTCATTTAAAAATTCTTCAAAGGCATCACTTGGTTTTCATTAATTTGGTAACTGTAGTTTCTGCTGGTGACGAACAAACAATGCAAAAGAGTTTAGTCAAATTAAAAAAAAAACAAACCAGCAAACCTCTCAGCCACTGCATGTGTTTTTCCAGTAATGGTTGTAAATAATGGCATATCTGTATTCCAGGGAAAGACACACTACTCAGGGTTTGCCATCTCCTCAAAACATTTCACCCTCTTCATTTCCTTTTGAAACACCATTATTTATATGGCTGAAGTTTCGCTTGACAGCTCGCCAGAAAGCCAGGTTACAACAAACCTTTTACTATGAAGCAACAACATTATTTCTGAGTTGGCTTTACCTGGGTTTTCAGCAGAGATGGATTTTATGTCCTAATGAATCCCACTTAAAAAACGCAAATATCTTGATCTCTCTTGCACGGCACAGTGTTTCCCAAACCCTGCTGCAATCACAGGTTTCCCTTTTATAATTCCTGGCACTTGGGGAAAAGGTGCCTGATGCTCCAGCCAGGAGCACTCACGTCCTTTAGCCCTGCATAGCTAAAGCGCTGCACAACTTTTTAAATATTTACCCCATTATATAAATGTCCATTGAAGGGCACTTACATAAACGATAAGCACTTACAGCAAACACTTTTAGAGAGCAGGATCTGTGGTATGCAGAGGAGATAAGGCCACTTCCTGCAAATCCTTATTCACAGAATTAGTCCTTAATCAGGCAAATAGACTCCCTGATATCAGTGGGATTTCACTTGTGAGCAGGGGTGGCAGGATTGGGCTCTTAATGGGAGATTTTGAAAATTTATGTCTCTTCCCAGTAAAACCTGTGAGACCTAATACTGACTTTAGTGGCAGTCAAAGCATCCCACTCTGCACATCCCAACCAGCAAGATCCATACTGTGCAGTCTGGTATCCTCCCCTGAAAATATTTAGTTAAATGTCTAATTAGGTTAACCCCATTATTCACCAAGAGACTCTTTCTGGTTTATAAAATGATATGCTCAGTGGTAATCTGCATATTAAATAATTAACATGTACATCACAGGCTAAAACATATCCAGCATAAAAGACAGTATTCAATCCAGGAAAATGAAGAGCATGAAGATGCTTCTTACCAAGAAATAAAACAGTAAATCAAACATCATCAGAAGGTTTTAGAGAGCTGGTGTACAAGCTACAACAGGTAGTCCTGTGAGAGACACAGAAATATGAACCTGATTTTACAGGTCTGGGGAGTCACCTGGAGTGGTGGCATGTCTTGGAGCGACTGCACCAGGCTGGGGATGGGGCCAGACCCCACGCCGGGGCAGGATCACAGCTCCTACTCCAGCTCCTACCTTTGAACTTGAAATTCTGCTCATGCACTGGAGGAAAACAAAAACCAGGATTGCTAAAAGTCTATTTCCAGGCAGCCTAACTCACCACTTGCTGTCTATGAACTTCCTAGAAAGTTGGAAATATCATAGTGCTGCTCGCTTAGTGCCACTTTTCGTGCTGTTTGTCAGCATTTCCATTACAAACCTTTCTAAAGGGTTTCCAGCTCAGCCACAAAAAGCCACTTCAGGCTGAAAGCTGGCGTACAGCTTCCCAGTCTGGGAGTGAACGACTTTGTCAAGCTAAACAAAACGTGGTTTATCTCTCTTTAGCAAAGGAAAGGCTCTGGGAGGTTTGAAAATTAACAGAAGCTTCTAGTTATACAAAGCTGTACATTCTTGTTCTATTTCCTATATCATTAGCATATAAGTTATAAATTGCTGAGGAATTTTTAAAATTTATTTATTTAAATTACAAACACACATAAATATGATCCCCCTCTGGCTATTTTGGATGAATTGGCGAGATTTTGCCAACCTCCCTCAGTTAGGGACTCAGCTGTTGGTGACAATTACAGAGGAGGAAAGAAGCCAAAAATAGCTTTTTTTTCCCTTACTCTACCTCTTGCAGCCAAGTTCTGTGAATCACAGGGTGTTGGTAGCTGAGTATTGACCAATCAGCTCAATAAACAAACAACAACACACAGCAGCTTCCTTTTATCTGTAAGTGCCAAAGCATTTGAGAAAGGGGCACACCTATAAGCAACTTCATTTTACAAGATGATCGAGTTCCCTTGAGTCTGCTTTACCCTCTGGATGGGAGGAGGAGAGGAGGTTTAGAAGGGGATAAGTGCCACTGCCCTGGTTGCTGGTGTGTGGTGGCACAGTGACAGACCTGGCACTGCCCACAGCAAATACATCAGGATTAGGGATTGCAGCTCTGGGGTGCACTAGGGCACAACGGGAAGCTTGAGTAGAAATCAGCCAAGAGGCACAATTAGGCAAGTTAATGGACCTAAAGTCCACCCAGGGCTGTAATGAAAGGTAACACCTCTGTTTCGGATCACTGGAAGCCAAAATACTATTTCAAAGGAAGGGTCACTCCAACCTCACCTAATCCCTAAGATGTTTTCATTGGGATCTGCTACTGGTGTTACCTGAGAGATGGGATGGATGGATGGATGGATGGGTTTTCAGCTGGACAGAAGCTGAGCCTTTTCTTATGCCTTTATGCTGGTGCTGATGAGGGGATCCATGTGCAGGGGCTCCACATGTCTGGGGTTGCACAAGGCGTGGCAGGGATGCGCAGAGACACTTGGGGCACGGGACCGCTCCCCAGGCTCAGGGCAGCAGGGATGGGGAAGACTAAGGAAAAGTAGTGTGTATCCATTAAAAAATCCACAGGTCACAGCAAATATGACTCAAGGACTGCCCTGGCAAACTGAAATCCCCACACGTCCCCACTGCAGCCCCCAGCCAGGTGGAGGAGCTCAGCTTTGCATGGAGGCAGAAGTGTCCATAAGGGTTTTCTTCTCCTTTTTTCCAGTTGGAAAGTCACCTGCTTCAGCCACAGTTGTCAGTAAACCACACACCATGAGACATCTGCAGGGCTAACAAATAGTTTCTTCCACAGCGAGACAGGCTTTTTTATGAAAGAGAACTGAAATATTGTGTGTAGGAATGCAGAGGCCACGCAGAGTAAGACACCAGAAAAACTGATAAAAAAATGCAGGAATATTAGCAATATAGAAAAAAATACAAATTGACACTGCCTGTCCATTTAAAAATGCCTTGAGAAGAATATTTCAAATTGTAAGAGTTTTGCATATAAAGGGGTCCATATCAAAAAAACACTGATATATCTGCTCCTTTTCCTTCATCTGTCTCCAGTATTCATTCGGTGAACGGACGCACACAGCAGCCACCGAAATAATGGGATACTGGTTTAAATGATCACTGGATTAGGCCTTATGGTCTTCATTCAGCAAAGCGTTTAAGCATATGTTTAAGGTTAAATACATACTTTTCATGCTTAACTCTACAGGGATAAGCTTAAGTATATGCATCAATTTGAGCAGATACTTAAGAGCTCTGCAAAATCAGGATGGACATGCTCAGACATGTGTTAAGTGCACAGTGTTCTTTAACTGTTGCCTCGTGCAAAACCTCTGGTGGATTCACCGAATAATGGAAAGTGCCTGTATCCTGTGCACAAACTCTGACCTGGGACAATTTTGGGTGATGCCCATGGGTGCTGCAGGTGGGTCCCCTGGGAGCACCGGGAGCTCCGTGTGGGCAATAAAACCTGAGGCTGAGAAGTTGCTACATGAATGCTGGGTGGTCTCTGGTCATGCTGGAGCAGGGGTTATTTAATACCATTTGTAATGGTTACTTGGGGCAGGTGGTGGCTCACTGAGGATGGGCTGTAGCACAAATGTTGCTGTATGTTATGCTGGCGAGGCACAGAGCACACAGTGAGGGATCAGTAAGGATTTGGTCCCAGAGAACTTCACTTCCCAACCCACTCGGAAAAAAAATTCTACTCTAAACTCATGTTATTTTTAATGATGCAGAAGGATGTAAAAACAAAAAAATCAACACAAAAATCAGCAATTATGTTACTCAAAGAGATTGGGGTGATTTTTTTTAAAATCTGCTGTATCAAAGGAATAAAGAGAACTTGCTTGATCTTAGAATTCAGTAAATCCCAAATATTTAGCCTAAACTATTTGAATTGTCTGAAATACAAGTTTTGCAGAATGTTGAGCCTTATCTAATTTCACCAGATTATTTTAAAGCTCAAATCAAACCAGTATAAATAATGGGTAGAATTACTAACCTGCAGGGAATGTCATCACAAATTTCCTGGAGTTTTCCATGTAACTATGAGCATGACTGGTCTATTTACTGAAAGTAGTATATACTGTATAATGTTCACTGAAAACTCACGTAACTCATGCAATATGATAACCACTTGGGTGCTACTGTGACGTAAAGGATATATTACAATTTTATCCAATTCAAACAGGGGAAAAAAATGGTTTTAATCGTCCTGCCCTCTAAACAAATACTTTGTCTATTCTACTGAACTTGAAATTCAAGGTTATGTATAAGTCATCCTGCAATAAAAATAATGTTATGGAATAAACAAGACTGCACTGGGATATGATTTGAGTCTTCAATCACTGATTTTTTTTTGGAAATATTTATATGAAGTGAATGTTTTATGTGTGCCAGGATTTTTTATGGTTCTTATAACGCAGTTGCAATGCATCGTATTGTTATGTGCAAAAGCTCCGGTGACAAGCACATACATTCCAGTGCCTGGGCTGGCTCTGGCAGGAGGAGATGTTTCATGGACATGATAGGTTTAGCATTGCAAGGAGCAGCCTGGCTGCAGAGGGACCTCCCACCACCCACAGCTGGCGGAATGGGACATCACTTGTCCCTCCACCCTCACAGGCTGAGCTGCGGGGGATGGCTGCTCTGGAAGGAGAAGAGCAAAGTCCCTTTGGCAAGTTGAGGGCATCACAGCTTTGGCACAAACGCCACAGCAGAAGTAGATTGTGCAGTAAAAGCAAAATCACTTCCGTGCTGTCACACTGCAAAATTTGTCCTGCAAAGGTGGAATCTCGCAATGCTTTGCACTGGACCTTGATGTGATCAGAGGGCACCGGTGTGAAGGGAGTGACACTCCCACTGAGGGACGAGCTTTTGAGAGGCAGAATTGCATCCTACCTTGGGTGCCTTTAATAACAACAAAATAAGTAAGGGGAGGGAGAGAAGTTTGTAGTCAGCTCTTGCTCTCTAACATTTCCCCCTCTTTCCAGACAGAGACCACTTAGACACGGCCTTCTCCAGTGACGGGGAAGGTCATCCTGTTGAAACTATCACCTTCCAAAGGTTTGGGGATTGCTGCCCTCCCAGGGCTGTCAGTGTGATGGAAGGCTCTCGTTCCCTTACAAACTGTTGCGCAGGACAGTCACCTACATTTGCAATCTTTCCAAGGTTTTTGGACCATGCAGAAAGATAAGGAGGAACCCAAGGTTTATACAGCGGAAGAAGACAGCTCCACTAATTTCCTTCTTATAATGGGGTCTCCCACTGCTGTGGAAATGAGACTCATTTCTAAGTTCTCACAGCAAACAAGGGTTGGCTCAATTTCTCTCCACAAAATTTTTTAAGCTTGTGATATGATTTAGTAACTTCCCTAATTGCTTGTGAGAAGCAGCATTCACTTGGCACCCCCAGCACCTCCCTTTGCTGAGGGCTTGTGAGGCACCCTGTGCCAAAATGTCAGCAAAGCTGAAGTGTCCTGCAGAAAAAGCTTCTTTTCACCCGAAATTTTGGGACCCTGGAAGGATTTGGAGCATCGGGGGTGGCTGCTGCCATCACCCTGCTGATGATGGCATCAGTCCCTTCACAGCAAGGGATGTGTTCCCTATGGTCATTCCATCAGCCCTTTTTTGCTTTCCACAGGGGTTTGAGGAGAAAACCAGAAGAGTGACTCAGTTAAAAAACGTCTCTCAGCAGGTGTACGACCCCTCTGTGTAGCTGCACACTGACAGGGACCTCGTAAAAACCCATGTGTATCACCAGTAAATGGGAGGGTTCCCCTTCAGACACCCAAGGAACATTCACACTTCACCTAACGCCATCCTAAATGTACAGGAGAGTATCAAATAACACAAAAATAACACATTTTCGTTCTCTAGGTCATAAAAGCATCATCCTTCACTGCTGGCCTGCTACTGGAAGCGGTGTGTTGCCATCAGCCACTGAAAACCATGTGATGGCAAGAGGTGCCCATAACAGGGAGCTCGTGTCACCCACAGGCACATGTGACACTCACAGCAGGCACGGGAGTATTTCCAAGGCAGGATTGAATTTTCGCTTGGCTCCTAAGCACACAATTCCACTGCCAATGTGGGTTTATGGATGTAAATCCCTGTTAACATCTCAGGAGGGGTCACATTTGAGCAGCAAACGCTGATGAGGACCAACCCCTGCTCTGACCCCTGTCCCTGAGCTGCCTCCTCTTTCCCCATCCCGCTGCAAGATCCAGGGAAACGCTTTCTCCCAGGGCCTTATCACAGCAGACAAAGAAACAAGCCAAACCAAAACCTGAAGATTTACTACCAGAAGCCCTCATCAGAATATACTATGTATCTCATAAAATAAACATGGTAATGAAAACCGGTTTTACTGAAGCCCTCAAACCTACGAGCATTAGCAGCTGCTTTCTGTAAAGCTGCTGTTGATGTCACGGGGATATAGACACCAGCCTGGGAGATGCTGTGCTGGGCTCTGGCAGAGTTAAACCCACCTTGGCTGGAATTTGCCATGCTTTGTAACCCCATGCTGGTAGCGAGTGTGTACATACAACTCGAAAGCTCCAGATAACTGACTCTGAAACCCAAATCTGAGTTGTAATCAGATGCATCTTTTGCATAAACAAAATCAGACTGTCTTGTGCTTGCTTTAGAAATTGGGCTAATCTCTGACAGGTTGTTCTCGTTTTCCAGTTACCCACTAGGGAATGCACATTGGCACTCTGGCAAATAGTTTTTGGCTGTGCCCCTTGGTTGCAAATAGTGTCATTGTTCTTGGCTAAATCTGTGAAAATTACACCTCCAACTCCTCCCTTCTGGCTGCCTCTTAGAGCATCCTGCATGGCTTGGAGACTGACTTCTTTATCAGGCTCCATATGCTTCCTCGGCTAAAGGCTACAAGCCGGGCAGAGATCTGCTGTTAAAGGAGCTACCGACACTCTGCGCTGAGTGACAGCCCAAACAGAATTTACTTTTTGAGTTCCCATGAACAGATTTTCCTATAAAACCAGCATCAAGCATCTGCACAGCTACCACAGGCAGTGGCCAGGTAAATCCATGGGCTGCAGAGAGGCCTTGGCACAAGATTTTGGCAATCGTTCCCCCAGTTACATCTGTCTGATTTGGAACAGGTGAAATGTTTCAACACTGCAGATGGGGGTTGGTTGCTGAGAAGACAAGCCCAAAAGGTGTATAAGCACAGGACTGATCTAAACCAGCACATGAGACTGCAAGTGGAAATTTTTCTTCTTGTCTCTGTTTAAATATTCGGCATCAGAGAGAAGTCAAGGTGATGCTTTTTCTCCAGAACTTTACTTTCATTTCCCCCACCTTTGCTGAGGATGAATTCAATAATTCACACGCAAATTTTTAAAATTTACTTGAAAAGAGACATGACAGAAATTGTAAGCTCTAAGAGCATTGGATTTTGTACGGCAATAAACAAGCTGAGCTTTCATTTCTGCTTGGGGTGTGCAGAAGCTTCCACTGCACGAGCAGTGACCAGCAGTGGCACAAACACAGTCTGCTGGTGCTGGCACCTGGTTTAAACTTGGTACAATCAAGCCCTGCTCTCCCCCAGGCAATGACCTAAAGTTCCAGAGGCAAAGGACAAATATTAGCAATATTAGTCACAATAGAAATAAAAAGACATTTATGCATTGGCATAATCCACTCCTTGGTTCTGGATTCCACAACATCAGAAGCTTGTTGTAAATTCACGTGATGCTCCTGAGCACCAGATTATGTATTTAGGGATATGCTGAGATGAAAAGTGAGGGGGAAGGGCAAAAAAGAAAAGAAGTGGGGGAAAAAAAATAAAACTCGGGACTGAACATGGAGTAGAAAGGCAACATCTTATTGGCTAAAATATCTGAAGAAACTAGAGGTGTGCATTCAGCCTCCAAATGCCAAAACATGCTTAAAATCCTTGTGTTTCAAATCATCTTATACCCAAACTACTATTTTAACTACTCAAAGCTGAAGGAAAGAGGCTGCTGAGAGCTGCAGCCATGGTGGGAAATCAATGTTCCCCAACGCACCAGGGGTCCCAGAGATGAACAAGAAGAAAAGGGATGGAAAAAGGCACCAGTGTAAAAGGTGCAGTGGGAAGGGCATGACTTCACCATCCACCCCCTGCTGCCTTCGGTGACTTCTATGATTATACTGTGTCATGTTCTCGGTGCCCAGCAAGGCCAGAGGCACATCCTGCCTCCAGCTACCTCCTGGGAGGGTCCACAGGAGGTCAGGATGCTCCTCTGAGCTGCCCAGCACTGGGCACAAGGCTGCAGACACAGCCTGCCTCACCATCAAGGAGATATTTGGAAAAATGTCGAAGCAGACCCCAGAGCAATCCTCAGTCCTTGGAGACTGTGGGCTCCAGAGGTCCCTTTGGCCTCAGCTATACAGTGATACCAGACCTCTGCCACACTGTGTTTCTGGTACCAGGAACAGCACTGTCATTTACTCTTCATGGGACATAAAACCTGAGTGTTTCCCTATTGCTTTGCTGAGCATTATGGACGGTGAATTACACCCAAAAAAAGAACAGGAATGCTACCGAAAAGCCTATACTTTAACTTGAAATGGTCTAGATTAGACCATGTACACTAATATTTATGGAGCCAAAAGCAAGAAATTTATGTAGCAATTTGATTTAAAGTAAAATATAAAACCTTAATGCACTTTATAGTCATAGACACCCCTAGCCACGTGTCTCTCTATAGATAAATAGATGCACATGGGTAGATTCACACACACATTTATAGCACTGGGGTCCCTCTAATCTGCAAAACAATCTTACAGAGTTTTCTTCAGTCAAAATGAATTAGATGAATTAATTAAACAAATCAAACTAAACTTAGTCACAGCAGCGCTCATTGCCTAAAGAGCCTCATAAATCCAATGAATGATGGGATGATGGCAAATACATCCTCATTACCATGCTAAACTCCGTTTGCTAAATAAATTAGTCATGTCATCGATGTCGTCACTGCATTCCTCTGCCCCAGCCACTGCACAGCTGCCTCTGTTCCCTCTTCTGCTCCCCCAATACCTGCCAGCTTCAAAGGGGCACTTGGGGGAATTGGTGACTCAGTGTTTGCAAAGCACCTTGCGATCCCCCAGGTGGTTTGTAATCCCCTTCTGGACTGTCCTGACTGCGTCAGCCAGCAAGAGAAGCCAGCAGTGCTGGACCTGGAAGGGTTTTCTTGTGGCCTTGGAGGTGCCCACGTGCCACGTGCTGGCATGCTGGGGTGTGGAACAACCCTCCACATGCTGGTGGGAGCGGGGTCAAACATCACCCAGGCTGCAGGACACACCTGTGCTGGCCCACGGTGCTGCGAGTTCACCTTGCCAGCATGAATAGAAAAAAAATTCTTCTCTGTGAGGGCAGTGAGGTCCTGGGACAGATTACTCAGAAAAGTCGTGGATGCCCCACCCCTGGAAGTGTTCAGGGCCAGGCTGGATGGAGTTTTGAGCAACCTCCTCTAGTGAAAGCTGTCCCTGCCCTGGCAGGGGGTTGGACCAAGACAACCTTTAAAGACCCTTCCAACCCAAACCATTTTATGATTCTACAACAAACATGGCAAGGTTTATGGTTTATGGAGCTTGGTGGAGGACTCTGCAAATGAGGTCCTTGCTGGTGTTTGCAGATCTGGCCCATCCTGCCTCTCGGCCCAATGCTCATCCTTCTCCTTGCTGTTTCTCCCAAGGACGCACAGTATTCCCTAAACCTGCAGAACAAGTTCTGCTGCTTTTAACACGAGGAGCAGTACATTTTTCCCTTTTCTTTTCCTGCTCATGGATTTTTTTTTTTTTTTAAATATCTGGAGAGCAGAGAGACACAAGGCAGTAACATCCTCTGTCACTGGATCCCTCCACCCTCCAGCCAGGCATCCTGTTCCGTTCCCGGCAAGGACAGTCAGTCGGAGCTCACATCATGGTCCTGCACATCACCCCATCACTACTCATGTCCTGCAGGGATCCTGCCAATGCCTCTGAGCAACAAGTGACAGTGACACCCTGATATTTCAAAAACTTTAAAAGAAAATCAATCAGAAAATAACTCAAAGCAGCTATATAGGTATTAAACTCCTCCTTTGCAAGTAGCTGTCAGATTTCAAGCCAAATAGTTGGCGTTTTCTCTCACAGTCTAGGAAAGGGGGAAAAAAAGCAAAACTTCATTATGTAACTTTGAATAGAATGAGTTAGGCCATCTTTGGTTCCTGCTCTGGCAAAAGTCCCAGGTAATATTCCAGGAAGCTGCTTTTATAGGCAAAGAAACCCGTAAGCAACTATCTGAACTCACCATGTGTATGTGCACATCTCATTTGCTGCGGGGGAAGTTGCACATGTGCATTTGCAACTAAAACTTGTCTTCTGGGTGTAAATTGAACAAAAATATCCCTGAGGAATATACCTACAAGCACTGAGATTTGCCTTTGCACTAGGCAACATTTGTATTCCTCGGTGCAATTTTCAGCTGTGCATTGCAGGAGGGAAGGCATTACTCAGCCTGCTTTATTTTCATATGAATGAGGGTTACTGTAAGAGGGAACATTGTTTTTAATATTGGCCCTGAAAAGTACAAGCCAGCAGATGGCAGTTTAAACCACATTCAGTCAAAACAACATCATATTTTAGCCAGGGCCATTATTGTCAGATCATTTCAACACATATATTTGAAGATTTGACTGTGAGGATGGTAACGAGATGAAAAAGAGTGGCTGGGATTGCTGGCAGGATTGCTGCACCCCTGTGAAAGAAGTTTGCATGTAGGCTGTTTCCACCGGTCAGTTCTGCAAGGCTGGGGGCTCGTCCTCTGGTTTGGATGAGCAGAGGGGAGATGGCAGTGCCAGAGGAGCCCGATGTGCCCAAATGTGCCCATGTGGGCGCAGGTCATGTCCCCTTCATCTCCCCTGCCATACACACACCCCCGTGGCTGGACTGGCAGGACTGTGTGTGAGACGTGTGTGAATGCCTGCGTGCCTGGAGGGGTGCTTGTGTGCCGGCTGTTTCCAGGGCGCTTTGTGGATGTTCATTTTACATCTTATTTACAGCAGAGAAGGTGCTGTCCTACAAATGGGGTTTGCAGAAGGCCCTAAAAATGGCCAGACTTTTGCCTGGTCTCATTTTCCTTGCTGCATCGGTGAATCTCCCTCAGTGCTTGCACTGTTGCACTAGGTCCAGGCAGGTAGTTAACTGGTGTCAAGTAATTTTCCTAATTCCCAATATTTAACTAGGGACAGAAAACCGAGGAGAAAGGGATTTACAATTCTAAACCAAAGCATTCGTGTTCTTCAGTGGGTTTTCGTGAGCCAGTGCAGGAGGGAGCACCCCGCAGCCTCCCGGTGTGGATGGGCACACAGCTCCCCACACATTCCAGGATGGTAAACCTTTGATATGCCTTACACTTCACTGCCCTGAAAATGCAACTTTCCACATTTATGAATACAAACAACTCTATTATCTCTACCTTTCTAATATTTAACTACTCTAAACACTCAGGTAAAATGTTATCTGAAATGGTACTTCTATAAATGCATTAACTTTGTCTTCCTTTGACTTTTAAGATATCTTTCCTTACTAATACAGCTGAAAAGATTGTTTGGAAAGCCTTCGTAAAGTGGCAGAGCAAACAGATGAAGGGCGTTCTTTAGTAGTTCTTTATTATTAGCTTTCAAATGATGCTATCTTCTTGTACTTTTCTTAACGAGAAAATAAATAGAATTTGTCTCACACACAGCTGTGTTTTTCTTTAGCTAAGGAATGCACAAAGGGAAATTTAAAAATCATGCATTATCAGTGAACAAGCTACTTAAAGTAAATAGATTCCAGCCAGCTTGCTTCTAAAAGATTAAAGGTTAATGATGGAACTTACCTTGCTCAATAGATTTATGAATTATCAAAGTCTACAAAAGGGACATCAAATTTTCTGGCATTATCTGCCAAGCAAATGCCGAGAACAGACACACACGATCTCTCAACTGAGTTGCTACATTTTCTGTCGTATCATTTAGTGCTGTTTACAGATCAACCGGCATTTCAAGAACATTTATTAAAGCGGTTATCTGACCCCAGCTGATTATTTTAAGGAACTGAGTGACTGATGCAGGATGCTAGTTTAAACATACAATATGATGTCAAAGATCCTTCTTATTCTATCAGAGATTATGTGGTAAACACTAAACTGAGGAGATGCACAGAACTCTGGTACTGTCTCAGTAGTTCTCACTTATCAGCGTATTTATGCTAAATAAATATGTCTGGATTTGCTAAGTAACCCATAAAACAATTACCCAGCTCTCAATTGTGTCTGAGCAACTCTAAGATGGCGTACCAGAAATAGCATGAGTTTGCTAAAGTCAGCTTGTAATCCCTTTCTGGGACAAAGAGTACCAAGGTAAAGCTGTACTTTTTGAAGTGTGTGGAAGGTTTGTGACAGCCAACCCCGTAAAACCGTGGGCAAACAGTCTGGTACAGGTGGATTCCCACTGCCAGCAGCCAGGGAGGTTTGAAGTTTACAGTAGCTGTCCCACTGCAGAAAAGCTGAAGTGATTTTTCCATAGCCTGGCATTCACTGATTGCATTTCTTATATAAATCTTAAACTTTAAAAAAAGTGTTTACCCTGACACAGTTTCAGCTGGAACATCAACCTCTCTCAAGATACATATTTCTAGTGGTGAACAGTTTAACTGAGTCAGAACACACCGGTGTGGAGACATTACTGAGATTATTTATTTGTTTATTTGTGAAATCTACTTTAATCCCTGCTTCTCTGTTAAGAAGCCTAAAGGCATCAAAGGCTTAATGTCTTTGTGTGCCATTCATGGGCAAATGAATATTTTAACTCTGCTCTTTAATGATCCTTATGGATTTTTAAATCCTGGCCCATATATCCTGCCTGTGCCTAGGAATGTATGTTTAAATGACATCAGTGAGAGTTGTAAGCAAAATGAAGGTGAAATTGGGTCCTTCATGAATTAATCTGTTCAGAAGGTGAAACTGGACCCATCAGGCCAAGGAAGTATTTTCACTGGAAATACAACTCACCTGAGTCCTCAACACTTCTCTCTCTCCCTCCTCCTCTGCTCCCTAACCATTCCCACCTCTCCACCCTTCCATCCCGGTGATAAAGTAAACAGCGTGATATAGGGCATTGACTTGTTTCAACACGGGAGTGTGTGACCAACTTGTTTATCTCTGCACTAAAGCCAGTGCCACAAAATGCCATAAACCCTTTGAAAAATGTCTTAAAAGCAGAGCTTGGGGCCTCCAGCGTCCAAACTTCCAGCCAAACTCCAAGGAAATGGAGCAGCTTGCAAAGGGAGGCAGCGAGAGCCTGAGGATTTGGTGCACATGCTGGTGGCCTGGGGCTATTTAATAAGAGTATCTTAATTAAATGGTAAATTCCAAGGGAATTTCCAACTATTCCTAATTGCCTATTACTTTATCAGGCCAATATGAAGAGGAAAAAGGAAAGTCCATTGGAGCATGCATTTTCTGCTGTTTATGTGCCATATGAACAGTGCTATTAACCCATGCTGGCAATTATGATGGGATTATGGCATGCCCACTATGGAAGAATTTAATTGCGGTTGTATCAGATTTAAGGCCCTTTCACAGATTATATCACTCTAGGCCATAACACAAGCCCTGGGTATCACACCAGCTTTGGGGCTGAGGCCCCACAGTGTGGGAGAACATCAGCCCCATTGTCACACAACATTGCTCTAGTGAAATGTGCCCTCCAGCCACACCAAAACCTTGTCCTCATATAAACTGTGCCAGTGTCAATTTGCAGGGGCCCATGGAAAAAAAGAAATCTGCATTATCTGGCAGAGAGTTCCACTGCCTCAGCTCAGGAAGCAAAACCCTTGAGAGGCCAGTGGATCTCACCTGCAATCACATGAAATCCCACCTGGCTTTGATTTGAAACGATAAATCAGGCCAGGTTTTACTGGAAATTGAGCTTAGATTTGTGTAAAAAGTTTGCAAACTTCGGCCTAGATAGCTGCCTTCAACGGGCAGCGCTTTCCACGGGACTTCAGGTTTCTTGGCAAATATTTTTCGGGGCTGTGTTTTTTCAATCCTGTTGCTCCTGGCCTTCTCCACTATGGAGCCACCTGTCATGATGAGACGAAGTAGAAATCTTAAGACATTCTCATTCTCTGTTAAAACCAGCTTGTTTTAATGCCACATTGTGCCTGTATCTATCCCCATTGCGTAAATATTTATGAAACAAATTGTCCCATAAGCTCCAAAGAAGGTGCCAAAAAGTATATGACTGCAGAGGGGTGGCCAAAGGAACATTTAATTTCTTCTTTGGTAGAAAACAGTAAAAATAAATAACCAATGCCAAGCTATTTATTTTTTGCAAAACTTAAAGATGCTGCAATGAGGGAAAACCCACACCTCCTATATACAAACTGGGGATTTTTATTGCTCACATGGAGCTTTATTAGCTATGGATCCTGTGGGCATGAAGCCCAGGTAGCTATAGATTTCCAAGATGCAACAGGAGAACAAAGAGACTGAATGCCCTCTTCATGGCAGGTTACAAACATTGATCTCCTCTCATTTTACCCAATTTGCACTTAACTTTTTCTATTAGCGCTTTGATTCTGCAGTTTTACAATGTTAAGCTCTGAGGCTGCAGCACAAATCCATGTTATTAGGTACAGCCTCTGGAAATCCCTGAGCTCAGTTCATCTTCAGCTTCCTCCCCAAAAATTGCACCTATTTCAAAGACACTTTAAAGCACAGGTACCAACGTTTAGTATTTTATCTTTAATCTCAAAACCTTTGGTATTTTTCTTGCCATTGGGGAGAAGCTCTTCCATGAGTCTGGAGATCTACCCAGACAAGAAAATTAATATTTGAATGCTATGATTTGAAGTGGGGAGGAGGAGGTTGGTGAGGCTCCTCCTTGGGTGACAGTAGCGAAAAAGCAAAAGTGAGCTGATTGAGATGAATGCTGCCTTTAAAAGAACCAGAAGCATCTATTCAGTGAGAAAATGGGACTATTCCATAAAAGAGATGGGAATCAATTACAGCCTCTCATGAATACAAGGCACGAGCACTAGTTAAAGCAACAGCTCTTGACCCACAAGGATAACCTATTCCTGAACCACGGATCACTTTGTAAGAAAACATATGTCAAAACATGCATCTGAGATGCTGAAGCTCCTTTCTTCATCAGTATCGAAAAAAAACACTGCAAGAATACAAATTATTTTGTGCAAAAATAAGCATTATCAGTGCAAATTACAGCTGCCCCAATGGAAGAAGTCTGCAGTACGTGTAATATTAGGCACCTTTGCCCCGTGAACAAGGCTATAGCTGGAATATGACTGCCAGGCAAGGAGCAAAACAATTGCAAAAACAAAAATAAACTCCAAAAGTCACTGGATCAGAAGCAGAGGAGATAATTTAAGATCTGATTTGGTAAACTGGGATGACATTATAGAAGAAGTGGTTGTAAGAAAAATCGAGGATTTGAGAACCCATCAGTCCAGCAGAAGTCACACAGATCTTTCTCCATGAGCAATGGCTTTTCTCCAATTTAATTTCATTTGAATCAATTACTGTTAGCCAGATCCAAGCACAGACTTGTGTAAGTCAAGCTGAGGGAGAGGACGTTAAAACAAATAGTAAAGGAATTGTAACACAGTGAACAGGAGATGGTCAGGCTTACTAAAAACATGGTCACGGCTTCAAAATCCAACACGCAAACCCAGCATTACTGGCCTGCAAGAGAACAGGGCAGTGAACAGTTTGTATTAACTTAATAAACTAAGGAGTAGGGATCTGGAAATTACTGACGTTGTTATCGCAACTCTTTACTTTGTATAAGCAAATACAAGAGTCGCTCCCAGGAATTGTCAAACAACTTACAATCCTGGGAAAAAAATGCATCAATATCGGATTTGAAACCCATCTTGAGAGACCGATCAAATATGAAATCAGTCCTAGAGAGCACACTTCAGTACAATGCCTGAGCCGTTAGTTAATCCCCAACACGCTGAAGCTGCCTTCGGCCACTCTGCCACGGGGGAAAACAGAAGGAGAGAAGAAGAGAAAGCTGAAGGGCTAAATCCTGCACTCCAACCACTCCAGTTGAATGAGCAAATCAGATGCCTTGTTTCTAAGTGTGCAAGTGAATGGGACATCCCTCAGGATACCCAATGGCTTGGACTGCAAGTCCTGCACTGGGGCTAGGATCACTGGCCTTGCTTTTTAATATTTTAACTGTCAGTAATAATCATATAAATATTCTAACAATTGCAAATGTCATTAATTAAACTTTTACCCCTTATAATATGTAATCCATATTTTGGCCACATTGAATCCTATTTAACCTCATATGAGTTTGAATCATATTGTTTTTGAAAGCCAGTGCCCTTTTTAGTCCCAGTGGAAAGCTATGGAAGACAAGAATTCCAGTGCAATCTTTTTGGCTTTAATTTGAGCTGAAGACACCTGAGGTGAAAAAGTCACAAGTACATTTGTAGTCCGAAGCAGAAGGAATTACACACTGAGATCTAAGAAGAATAATTTTCAGAATGTGAAGATAACAATTTAATTATTTCCTTCAGAAATTCAAAACTGAATTACCAAAGCCAGCACATCCACATAATCTGGGATAGTGTCTGAAGTCTACATTCCTTTACTCTTCGTTGTCTCTGCTCACAGCTTGCAATTAAATAAAATGCTATGAAAATTCAGTGCCAGCTGTTAGCAACATCATCTACCACTGGCAAAAAAATAGCACCAGGGAAAATTAAACTACCTGGTGTCTGATTGTAATTAAAGTCCAATGGATCAGGCATGGCTGCTTCTGCGTGCACCTTGCTAGGGACCACCAGCTCCAGCTGAAGGGCAGTACAGGGCTCTCTCTCTAGTACATCCACAGGAAATGGCTGTGAAAATAATTCTGCTATTTGCAGATGGTGTTTTCAAACTGAAGAACAAAAACACAAATCAAAATCCTTACTCCTCCTGCAGTGATTTCTCATGCTGATAATTAAGTCCATTTTGCATATTGCAAAATCGCACTGACTGTCACTGTAAATCTTCTCCCGTTATTGACAAACTGTTTGCAGATCCAGAGACGAGTGGGCCTTTTTCTAAATCCATGATTATGTATGTATATATCACCTACATCACTGACATCATCCAATAAACTTAATTGACGGTGGTTTGTCTTAACTAACCTACGTTTTCAAGGTGTTGTCATGCAGAATGAAATGTGTGTGCATTTAAAATCCGCACCCCCTGGGATGGCTGGCGTAGGTACAAATTCCCAGTTATAAAGCTGAGTTATAACCCAGCCTTCCCAAGAAATGCTGATGGCATTAGTGGTGTGATTTCTGATAAGATGCCCAAACTTTCCTTCCCTTTATCCTACCTCCCACCCAGCACGTGCAGGTTTCCCAGCCACCTCCAGGGATGCATTTCTCTCCCTGGGTATACAGACCAACAGGCACAGCACGTACAATGTCCCTGGAATATCACCTCACTCTGCCTCTGCAGTTTCGCCACGTGAACTTTCTTTTCCATGGGGTTGTCTGATGAAAAATAATGAAGAAATTTCTCATATTCCACAGACAGGGACACATCACGACAAGACTCATACCAGACTCATGTTATGATTCAAAGGAATCATACAGCTCTGCCTCACCAGAAACCACTTGGAACACGATCATTGCTTTGGATGCGCACAAGGCAGCCGTGGAACAAATGAGCACACCGAAATACAGCAGAGCTTAAGACACTTCTGAGTTTTTAATATGTTACTAGAGATGAGCAAATGCATCTGAGAACAAAGCACACAATTAACTGATCTTATTCCAGACCCTTTCGAAATCCGTACAGTGAAGTCCCTCATCCCCTCCCTGCCACTGAAGCCCAAAAGACACGTTGTCTTTGAAAATATACTGCAAAATTACCAGGGTCAGTGGGTCTGGCATCGTCTGCTGGGCTGGCTGCAGACTCCACATCGCGTGCGCTGGGGCTTCCTCGGGGGAAGCAGCACTCGCTGCATTCCACCTTCTTAATGGGGTGTAATCAGGAACACGTTTGCTTCAGACCTATTAGTGAACTTCCCGCTTTGAACCCAAACTCTTTTTTAAAGTCATTTTTACAAAACCTCAATATCAAATAGTTGTCATTTTGTTAACAATGGTACCTGGCGTTCTCTCTGATGAGTTTCAGCCCAGTGTGTTTCCCTGCTTTCTGCACGAGAAAGGAAAAAATAGACATGCTACTTGCTCATTCTCCTTTAACTTTCTTTTTCTTCTTTTATTATTTTTTTTTAATCTGTACAAAATAATGTGATGTTTTGTTTGTCTGATACTGAATCTGAAAAAGAGTTACAACTTGGAGTTGGAAAAGCCTGTTTTAATTTTTGGCTACAAAAGCTGTATTTGTTTTTGGATCACTGCATAAATTGGTAAGATTAATACTTTCTTGGTTTCAAAAACACACTGTACAAATTTGCCTGATTCAAATGCTAAACCTGTGAGTTGTCAGTTTAAACAAGCAGCATGTTTCTTTCTCTTCGTCATTATCCAAAAGAAAAACAAACGATAGATCCTCCCTCTCCACTGCACTCCAAAGGGCTGTCATTAAAAAAATGACAGTGTTTGTAACTGCACCCACAGATTTTGCCCAAATATCAAAATTGCCCAGTTTTAATACTGGGGCATTCCATTCAGACAGAGATGCTGACAATCAGCCTGGCTTAAAAACTACTGCTGGGTACACAAAAAGCCAACTCAAATACTGGCTTGCACTGAATCAAAATTATTAGTACACTCGCAAGACAAAAGGGCAGAAGCAGCTATCCCATGTGACTGCACTGCTCAGGCTATTGCATTTCACCCAGGCACCCTTCAAAGCAGCTGAAAATCCTGGATTTGGCTCGAACGCATGCAGAAAGTGCACAGTTCCAGAGGGATGAGGAACATGCCCATTACCCAGCAGGTTTGCTGTAGTGGTTCATCTGCTTTGTTGACCTGGAGCCTCTGCAGGCAGCTCCCTGCACCCAGGGCCCCTCAAGTGTCCCCCAAACTGCTGGGGAACCTCCCCAAAATGACATTTCCCTGTTAGCTGAGTGGAGCACTCCAGCTCTCGCCTGCTCTGACTTTAAAGGACGTGGAAGGAGTTCTCCAGCCTTGGCTGTGCTCTGAGCGGAGTTCCTCCCTGGACTGCATCCAGCCAGCGCGGCTTTCCCGGCCCAGCCTCCCAGCCTGCAGCACGGCCCAGAAAACCTTAACAGAGTCCACCCCGTCAGCCTGGCGGGGAGCTAGGCTCAGAATTTATGTTTTATTAAAGCAACATCAGTAACACTTTTCAGTGTGCATGAGCATCTATTTTTACACTCAGTAAAAGCTCCCATCCAGCTCGTGGCACTATCTGTGATCTCAAGGAGAAGAAATGTTAAAATCCCTCTGTCTAAGTCACTGGACTGGGATTAAGATAAACTTAAGTTCGGTTCTTAACTCTACCACAATATTTCTGTGTGTTTCAGCTGCCTACGAAACTCTTTCATACCTTGGTAATCCCAGTTTATAGAATTGCCAGAGCTGAGTAGAAACGGGAAATTTCGATTTTCAGGAAAACTCTAAATTGGAACTGAATGCTGCCCTTGAAAGAAATACTCAGGAAAAAATCCTGGATTCAGAGACACTTAAACGCATAAGTCAATATTTAATTTAATATTTAAACTTTTTTGGATTAAGTCCATTCACTTTTAATTTGTATTTTAAAGCCTGAAAAATGTTAAGAGAAAAAATGTTGTATTACAAAGTTGCATTTAACATAAACAAATGATTCTATTATATATATATATATATATATATATACCTATATCTCAAAACAAGAAATATGCTGACACTGGAGAAACAAAATGGGAAAACTGAAAACAAATGTTAATTTTTAAATAACTTACTTCAACTTTCCCATTAAAAGTGTGGAAATATAGACACTGTCCCACAGATCACTGGTGCTCTATTGGAAGATTTCTCAATGATTTTCCCTGCAGTGAAACAGCATCACCATCAGGTGCTGTGTGGATGAAGACACCAGATGTTCCTTGGTATCTGCATAGACACCTTCTTTCAGAAGACAACTGATAAGTAGCACCTGCTGCGCATTTTGCTTCTCATGAACCAAAAGGCCTGGAAGGGGAATGGAACCGCCTCATCTTTGCATGCCTTCAGTGACTCAGGTGGCTGTGAAGCCACGTGCTGAAAAGGAAAAACTTCCATGCTCATTTTTTTTGTCGATCAATTTTTGGAATTTCCTATTATTTCTAGTCTCTCTCCCAGATGAGACCAAGAGCTCAAAGAGAGAGTTGGTGTGTTTGGACAGTGGTGGTCAGGGCATGTGTTGGGATATGCAAGAGCTGGGTTCAACTCCCAGCTCTGGATCAAACGTTTGACCAGGCTGAAGTTGGCTCATGAAAAGGTAAAACCAGCTCATCTGGGGTCTGGCACTCTGCGGACACAGTCACCACCCAGGGTAGTCACATCTTCTGTGCCTATAACCACCACATCCAACCCTGAGACAGGTTTCCAAAGGAAAACCTCAATGCAAGGAGAAGATTCTCATGAAAACTTCTTGGGTTTAATGAATCCATATTTTCTGATAGAAAGCAATTTCCTTTATTCAAGCAGGAGAACCACCAACAGCTCTAGGCTGGACACTGGTTTTGACTCGAGGCCACATCTTCCTGCTTAGGAACCAGCTATTTATCAGCTGCTGCCAGGGCCCTGGGCTAAGAGTCACCATCCCACTGCTGAGACCGCTCTGCCCACCCGCCTTGGCCTCTACACTTTGCCTGCTGCCCATGATGAGCATCCTGCCTCTGGAAAAAGTCTTCTCCCTTCACCAGTGGCGCTTTACAAGCTCCTGGAGGATTGGTTTCTAACAGCCGATGGCAGATGTGGGGACGCTCACCCGAGCCTTCCCCAGAGACCTGGCAGTCTAAAGAGTTTATGGCCAAACTTCAGCAGAGCTGTGCCGGCTCCCGGGGAGAAATGCTCGCATGGCGCTTCTGTTTCTCCTCACTCATTCAGGCTCCATATGTGAAAAACCATAGTGTAAAAAAACAGAGCCTGATCTAAATATTGCATGGCCAAGCCCGGCAGCTAAGCCATCATTAGGTGTTGACTCGACAAATTTTCTGGGGTCGATACCTGTGTAGTCTTTCCTATAAAGCAAGCCAGCTTGTTTCTCTCTTCTTGCTGTTGCAGGCCAGTTTTAAACCTCCCTGAAGACTTCATTTGTAGGATGTGCCTTTGTTTATGGAAAAGTAACACGTGCAGACAAAATAACTGTTTTTCAGGTTTGATGCTCAAGCCCAGCTGAAACTAATCAAAAGTCAGAGATCTTTGGACCCTAGTAGGGCAAAACTCCTAATGAAGACGGATGTTGGACAACGGGGGGAATGAAAGGGTGTCTGGTCTCATCGATACCACAGGGTGGATTTCTACCCAAGAGAATTAAAGTGGTTGAGTTGTGTCCTTTTTAAATATTATCCTTCTATTTCTTCCACTTAAGTCATCTCACATGTGTGCTTTTTCCTGTTTCCTTCAAGACCTACAAAAGATGCTCGTGCTTGTTTGCTTCAAGGGATATAACTGGGAAATCTCAGTCTCTCATCTTTCACAGAAAAAGTTATTTATCATTAGCTTTGAGGATTTACTCAATGGCTTGGCCAACTCAGCCAAGTCCCACCTATGCATCCGTTTACATGTGACACAAGCTCAGCTCCCATTCAAGCACCTAAAGGAAAAATGTCATTTCTCTGCAATGGCAAGATTTTGTTTCCACCAGTTCTTGTTGTGGAAAATGTGTTAAAAATGAGAAAAACAGCTCAATGTCAAAAATAGCCCATCCTGGGGCTGCCTAAGTGGGACCAGAGTCTTTCTTAATATCACATATATTGTTGAACCTGATGTCTCATATCTGTCCTAGCTAAAGAAATAGAAAAAGGTTGTGTGCCATGAGATGTGGGCATGGCAGTGGCATCTCCTTTCCCACCCCAACTCTTGGATCCACTCATGCTCTAAAACATGTCATTTCACTACACTTCTCATTATATTAGCTTTTGTTGCTCCACAGTCTACTGGCCATGAAATTATCCAACCCTTTAAAAAAGGAAAAAAAATGCAAATAGTGGAATTTGTCTCTATCAATGAAGAACAGCAGAATTTTACCAGGAAAAGTTTAACAAATAAAGGCCCTTGTCCCCACCCTGCCCTGCCGTTTGTAGTTGCCCAGTTCCCTTGATGCCTAATCTTCAGCCGCTGTGAAACCAGATGGTTAAACAATTAGATAAATCACGGGCATTGCTTACTTTGTCTCTTCTGTAAGCACCAAACAATAAATCTCACAACTTTCTTGCCACGAAAGCGACGGTGAACGCCCAACCCCAGCTCAGCAGCCGGACTCCTATTTCCTGGGCCCGCTGAAGATAGAAAATATCACATTTCTACCTCATTCGACCCTTTCAATATCCCTGTCACGCTTCATTGCTTTACAAGGCATCATTTCACTGTTGCAACAAAGATTACAGGGAATCTAACAGGTAAGGCCCCAAGCAAACACGGAGCGGAGCAGACCCAAACAGGAGGCACAAGGACTTCATGTCTTATCTGCTCCCCATCTTGGCATTTCTAACCACAAGGACTGCCCTGCTGACAGCCCTGCCTGTCCTCGGGCAATGAATCTGTAATAAGATATATACACACAACAAATAATAGAGGTGGTTTGTTGTGTTTGGGGTTTGCTTTTTTTCTGAAAAAATATATACAGAAGTAATTAAATTGCTAACATGATGGATGGCCTTATTTTATATTTGAATTCAAAGTGACTTGCTATAACATATAAAAAAGTGACTTGCTGCAAAAAAAGGATAATGCTATAACTTGCACTGAAATAGAAATATGGATATTTGCCTTGAATTCTGAAGAATCCAACTTTGATGCTCTTGCAATGACAATGTATATCATTTGGATTTTTTACTCCAAATCCTAGAGCATTTTGGAGGCATTAAGTAACTCAAAAGCAGGGAAACTGAGGCACTGTGAGGTTGCAATGTAAATAGAAAAAAGAAATATTTAGAAAAAAATCACAATAACCTGGGAAGGAGACTAATTATTTAAGTACTGGACCTTATACAATCTCTGCACAATAATATATTGTATATGGTTTTGGCAGCATCACTTCTAGTTAAGGCTGTACAAACTCCCATTTACAGATCTCATTTTCAGCTGACCTAAAGAGAATTTGAGAGTATCATATCAATACCACTGTAGCATCACCATGATATGGGAAAATTGTCTGATTTCCTCATCCCCCTTCCTCCCATCCCACAGGAGAAAAATAAGGAGCACTGACCAACAGCTAAAAATATTTCAGAATAGCTTCAGGACTTTCACAGAGCCATTAAACAAACTAAGGATTTGATGTCATGTTTGAAGGCTTCTGTTAATGGGAAGTTTGGGTTGTAATGCATTATAATTTAGGAGATCTAACTTTGCATTCGTTCTCTTTCTGTGAGAAATTTGTGATCCATACCGCAAGCTGTGGAAGCATTGGCCAGCAGCCATGAAAGTATTAAATGCAAATGGCTTGTTACCTCAGCAGTTATTTGCTGTGCAGCAATGCTGGGTTTAAAAATCCAGTCCAAAACCCTGTAAATCCTGGTATATATTTTCTTGCTTTCGCCTGACACTCATAGAGTTAACAGGCAAAACATTTCAATAAAACTTCCATACAAAGCAGCTAAGATGTTAAAAACTCACTGTTCACATCTGTTCATCATTTCATTGTGCGGCCACACGTTAGATGACCATGCGTACTCACAAGCGCACAATACCCAGCCCTGACCTCAGCTGTGACATCAAACAAGCACACGGGGGAATTATTCCAGGCCTTTGGCATCAGCGTGGCTGACTTTCACAAAGTGGGGAGCAGAAAAACTGCGCCTGACGAGTGGTGAAACTGCAGGGTTAGAAACCAACTTTTATCAGTCCTTTGCTGTGGGTTTCTTTGCAATAGGAAAATGTGAGCATGTAAATAGGTCCATCCCCTAAAATTAGGCAAACATCATAACAGGGCAGTTAACTAACCTGTAATTACACTGTCACTTGTATTAACTCCATCACCCGCTAATAGAGTAAGTTATAGTGGAAGCAGCCAATGTTGTTAGGAGGGTTATTTATTTTATGCCCTAATTAATCAGTACTGACACTGAACCACATCCTTCCTCCTTCCTCATTATTTAAATCACCCATTTATATGGATGAGCCTCTTTGCTTTGTGCATTTCATTAATGCCTCAACATGCTTTCACAAGGAAAGCAGCGAGCGCTGTTCCGGCGAGGGGGTAACAGAAATGCCTGGAGGGTGCTCTGCTCTCCCAACCTTTATTCCCTGGGAAGGGCAATGGGAAGTCAATGGGGTTGAGTATCTGGGCTCTCATGGATCTGGTCCTCTCACAGTGCAAGGGAAGAAGCAGCTTCCCCAGGTTGGCCCAATTTCAAGCATTTGGTACTTGAGGAGGCAGTGGAGGACATCTTTTGGGAGGGCACTGCCACATAAGGAAAACTTCGCTGCGAGACAGACGCATGCTTAAGTGATTTCCTGAATCCAGGTCCTGATCATAAAATTGGAAGTGAGAGGTAGAAGTTCCCTTACCAACCAATCACCCATCCTGAGGCTGCGAGCGAAATAGAGACGTAAAAACTACTCGGTCTGCAGGATGGAGATCAAAGCATGGTGGGTTTAAATTAACTAGAAGGCAGTTTGGAAAAGTGAAATTCAGAATATCTTCTGCAGGGCTTTATGTAGGGGTACGCAGTCTCTTATAGTTCCCCTAAACTTTGAGGGTTTTTTTGCCCCCTTGTTTTTAGGGGGTTATCTCTGCAATACTTCATAGCAGAACAGCCAAAACAAAGTCTGAATCAAAGTATTTTTGATGGAACAGTTAAAAGCCGATTTTTTTTTACAGTCATTTGTTTTACATTGCCCTTTTTCCAAATTGCTTCTGAGTGCACACCTCCCAGGTAGACATTTGCTGTTGCACACATGTAGACTCTGCAGAGCCGCTTGAAAAGGCTACCAGAATTTTTTTAAGTGACTACTGACTTGTTTAAACAAAATGCACAGATGGGCTCACATTAACGACTCTCACTTGATGCAAGCAGCCGCTCTGAGGCTCTCTTGGAAGGTCAACAAGGAGATGGGGAAGCCTGGCTGAGCACCAGGCAGCACGACAGAGCCCAGCCCGGGCCCCCGGGAGACACCAGCTCACAATTTCCATGCTCTGCTGCCCTCCCTGGCATCACAGCTAAAGAAGTCTAACACTGAAAAAACACCCCAAACCTCTTTAAGTTGTTATTCGGCTTCCTGCCTTCAACACAAGCAGCTTCTGACACAGTTCAGTCACTTCCAAAGTGGGGCTGAGCTCTGAAAATTCAAAACTCACAGGAGATGGAGAGGAGGATGCACAGCCAGGATTGGGAAAGCTTCGGTGGTGTAGCATTGTCCAAAACCAGCTTAGCAGGATAATGGAGAAGGGCTTGTACCCCAGAGGAGCAAAATCTGAACCCAGCCCATTCAGGGCTCCCTATATCCCCTTCAGGTTGTCCAAGAGCCTCTGACATCTCTCCAGACCCACACCACATTCCCAGGGCAGGGACACCTGGAAACGCAGGCTCGTAGGTCAAACTGGTTATTGACAGACTTTTTGGAAGCTGCTTTTTCTAAAAGAAGACAAATGGCACAAGGCTGTGCATACTTTACTTGAGTAAAGCTCAAACACAGCTTTGGAGGGCTTTCGGAGGACAAAAACCAGTTGCACGATTTTCTTCAAAGCTGACAAACGTGATCCTACTTGCAATAGTAACAAAGGGATTTTTATAACTTCAGGAATTTTTAACCTGGAGTAAGCTGAGATGATCTGGTTCAAGAAAATATTTTAAAACACTGTAAACTATATTATTAATATGGATAACATTCTTGTTTTGGAAGAAACTTGTACAATTTTACCAGTGCAGCTTTCAAGCAGCAGCTCCACGCCAACACTGGTAGCTGCAAATCAACACAGCTCTCAAAAGGAAACATTATCCAGTGCCACATTCGGAAACCAAAGGCCATGTGCAGCTCCATTAACTTGTGGTTCAAGGCCAATAATTAAACCATCCAGGTTCCATCCAAATATTTTTCTGACTCCCCAAACATTTTGCCAAACCATGAACTAATTTTCACCATGAAGGCTTTCTCGGATTTAGCACATATTTGGAGACAGTTGCTCACTCGGCAGAGCTCCAGGGGCTCTCAAAACCTTGTGGCGCAAACTGGTCAAAAGTTGCCAAGTGTGTATTGTCCCACGAAACTCGATGTGTCAGAAACCATATAAACCAAACCAAAGCTGTACAACTTTTCCATGGAGTTCATACCCAAAACCATGCGAGGGCCTGCTGCCCACATTGTGAAATGCTGCTCAGACAAACCGGATTTTGTCCAATCTTCCCTGTTACCTTCTGACTGTGAAGGAGGCCTTGGCCAGAATTTTCCTCTTTTTTTTTCCTTGAAAGCCCTCATCTTATGTGTTTATTAGTGAAGAGAAAAATGATGAGCCTCCAGTGGGTGTCGTGACGTTGATCCTCTGGCCAAAGCCCAAGAGTTCATTTTGAGTGTCCCATCACACTCTGTGTTTTAATGCCCTTTTTTCCAGTCATATAGATCCGGGCACTGAAGGTGTATTACTATTAGAACACACAAAATCTACTACATACGTGGATGTCCACTTAAACCATCTGACAAGAAAACCATTTAAGGTCTGACATCTTTGCAGCAGAGCAAAAGCCAAAAACTCTGGGACCAAGCAAGTACCCCATCCTGCTCCCATTTCAGTCAACAGCTCTGGTCCCCATGGCTCAGCGCTGACAACTATGAGAATTGCCAAAGAAATGCACATTAATTATCATTACTGTGTCTGTTATTGTATAACAGACTGTGATTCTGTACTTTATCTCCTGGACCATTATCTCCTGCCATGTGATCTAAGTGTTGATACTGCTAATGTAAAGGAACACAGAACAGTAGTCATTTATCCCGCAAAAGACCTCGTGCTTTTCTTGTTCTATCAATCATTAAACAAGTAATGTCTTTTGTGTTATTGCCTTGACATTCATTAACACTCACGTCACAGGAAATCTTTGCAATTAAAAACCTTATTGACGATCTGTGGTTGTTTCTCATTGGCGTGTAGCAAGCAAGATAATAAAAAACGAAAACAATAGTGTTATCATAGATAACTGAGGAGGTTTTTCCTTTTTCTTTTTGTACCTCAACTATTTTAACGTTGCTGGTCTCTTTTTTAATTTGAACATGGACTCGAGGGCTCTGAATGCTGGCAAACCGCTTTTTATCAGCCCTGAACATCTGAACACCCCTTTGACACTAATCCTGTATGACCAGCTTCAGTGGAAACACTCAGCCTTGGAAAAGTCGGGCTATGTGAGGACAAGACAAAAGTTTCTCCCTCCATGCTATTCTGCCCCTCAGAGATGTGTAAGGACCATGTGTGCAAAACAGAGACACAAGAACACTGTGCTTTACCCACTGCCCAAAACACGCACCAGACTGGTTTCCACACCACTGCTGCTGCCCCGGGCTAACACTGTGCAGGGGATGGAGGGAGGTTTGCAGGGAAGCTGAAACCCTGAGAGGACACACAGAGAGTTGTGATGGACTGCAAGTGACCAGTAGCTTGGGTCTAGTGGGTAGCAAAGTGGGGAGTCTCTTGAACATGGCTTATGGCCTTGCCTTCTGCTGTATCCAAGACCACCCTCCCTTTTTACACTTCCGTGGACTCTCACAAGTTTAGGCTGATTAATACAAATGCTATCTTCTGTTGGAAAAAAAGGGCCAAAACCTTCTGATCTAGCAGCTGGCTGCTGGGAGGCACCAGAGGTGAATTTTGCATGTGCTGTGAGCATTATCTGTGCTGCCTTTCCCTGTGGGACAGGGCACATTACAGCATTCACATTAAAGTGCTGTCTCTGGAGCTGAGTCTGTGCTTCCTGCAAACCCAGATTCCTGCCCGACTCAGGCCCCGCTGTCTGAAAGGTGCCTTCTGGAAGATAATAAGCACAACCTCAATTCCCACAGACACTGACATAATTGAAAAATTAGACCATTAGGCTCTTACATTCTTACAGGCTGTTTTAATTGCAGTCCATATATCTTGAGCATATTTACTGAATGCTCCGTCTACACAGAGGTAGCTGAGAAGCGAGGGCAAGTCTGCAACTCTGTTACAGAATTCAGACAGGAAAAGAAGACTAAACCAGAATCACCCTTGCCTTATTTACTTCTATATTACAGTGCTGGAACTCCTAAAGGCAGAGATGCTAAGGCCAGAAGGAACCCTTATCAAATTTTGCATCTGATATTTTGCTTAATATTACAATTTTTGCATTTCTGCTCTGTGAGAATACTTCAGATTTACACCATTACAAGAGAAAGAATCAGAGCCATTCACTTCAGAAACTCTATGCCCATGAATAACATCTGGGTTAATAACTTCTTAATAACTTCTGTGTACCTCCATATCTCTCGATAATAACCAAAAGTGGAAGCAAAATTCTGAAAATGACCCTATGTTTAAAGGCCACCGAACGTGGTGGCCTTTCTTTGAAGCCTAAAACTGCATTTATGATCAGCCATGGTACTAAAGAGCACACAGTGTATTTGACAGAGCAGCAGACTCTCTTTTGTTGGGCACCAAAGTAGTTAAATAAATTCCTATCTTTTCCTTTTTCTGGTAACTTAAGCATTAGTAGTGTTGATACCAAATCTAGACTGCCCACGGCTTTTCTTTTGACATCAACAGCAATGTTCTTAGAAGCAATCAAATTTATAAAACAGTCCAACAAAAAAGCAATGTAACAAAACATGACAAGTATATTTCTCTGAAAATTTAAGTGGAAGAAATTATTTGATATGTTACAGGCATTTACATCATTCATATTTTATGCCAAAGATTAATTTTTTCTCCTATCCTGGGACAAATACAACCAAGTGATTAACAAAACTTTATAATTAAAATAAGTTACTTCTACCTTTGATATTTGCTCTTGTTCGTCAAACTTAATAACAGAACAAATTTTGCAGATCTGAGACCAACAGCAGCATTCAGTAAATTAATCCGACAGCAAATCCTGCTCTCCCCTTGGTGTCTCCACAGTTACTCAACTCTGTGCAGGCCAGAATACCACAATTTTTAACACAATCTTTCAAGGCCATCTAAACTTTTTCAAGGCTTTTTCAGCATTGTACTACTGAAATCTAAAGCAAGCTTTAAGAGATATTCTTACCACAAAAAAGAAAATTAAAAAGATTGACTTTAGGAATTCTGTAGGAGATAAAATACAGAACTTCACACAGAAAAGGTCACCTGCTCCCACTGCCAGTGATGGGCCGGCTTTACACTCAAAACAGGGCTGCAGGAAGCAACTGTACTGAGAGGGAGAGTTTTCCTGTTAAACCCAGTGAAATCGTAGAGTTGGGACTCAAACAGCTATTTTCTCTTCTGGCTAGGGCACAGATCCTTGTACCACCTACAGAAAATCTTTTTATCTCCCTGCTCATCAGTTCCCCATGAGTAATGCAACGAGCATGTTGGACAGAAATAAGAGACCTCAGGTATTTGGGCATTAAATGGATGAGCATTGTGGAAAAAGTGTATTGTGAGGGGAATGTATAATGCAAACAGGGATGAGATAAGAGATATCTGATTCACCCAGATTACGCCTTTTGTGCCCAATATATGGGTGGCTAGCAGGTCACTGTGCAGGAATTACAAGTAATATAAGCGGGCATGAGGAAGCAATATTTTAACTTGAAAGGACTTGTAGAGGGATGAGAGAGTATTTGCATAAAACCAATACAGAGCAGATGGGAACGGACAAGCCTGCTGGTATCAAACACACGCCAAAGGAAAATTACAGAAGAACAAGGAAGTTATTGTAGATGGCACTTCGATATCCTAACCCTATATGAAACCAAGAAAACCTCTAAATCCACCACAACAATTGCCTCAAGGGTTTAGCAAAAGGCCCCAGGTTTCTGCTGGAAAAATATCACATTACTAGTGACAAAAAAGCCTTATCATGCTTTCCCACCTTTAATTGCTTTAGAAGGCAAAACACCTACATGTGAAAAAAAAGTTGAGGGTAAATGCAAAGGTTATTGCTGTACTAATATGTGTTATCTACTTGCTATTTTTTCTAATTCTGTTTTGTGAACATGAGAAAAGGCAGTCAATGCCAGAAATATCTTTTCTGACAGCAAATATTTGGGCAAGTTTATTGTCTTTAGCCATACTCCAGACTTTTAAAAAAAAAAGAAAGAAAAATAAAAGAAAATTTGCTCTGGATTCAAAGAAGATTGTAAAGAAAAATAAATGTTATGTTGATAAGTATCAGTGTTCTAGAATTATGACCAGTCCAAGGTGTTTTCAGAGGCATCTGTCCGAGGCAATGGTAAAAAGCAGAGAAATATGTAGGCAGAAGTGTGAAAGAAGTCTGGGCAGAGGTGTGAAAATAGTTTATAGTATATTAAAAAAGAGGCAAGAATGCAGAAACTTTCCCAAGCTGCAGCTGCCCAACCATGCCTTGCTTTGAGCAAGACCTTCTGCTGAGGTCTTTCTGGGAAGCTGGTGCCTCTCAAGTGCCATGGTGCCCTTCGTGGGACCCTTGGCAGGAGGGCTGGAGGTGTGTGGATCTATTAAAATGATCGTGTTTAGAAGAGAAATGTGCAGGTCACTCCCTCTTCTGCAATGGCAGACTAATTTTATTCTGTCTGTACTCTAGAGGAATCAAATGCTTGATGGATGGAGCCTAAGAAAATCCTAATTCAGGTGGAGAACTGTAATACAATAACCCACCAGTAATTTGTTATAGAGTGACTGGGTGCTGGGAAATGCTGGCAGAAAGAAAGAAACAGAAAGTCAGGAATTGGGTAAGGGACAGGCTGTGCTCCTGCAAGCACTGAGGAGTGGTTTTGACTGTATCCCTATGATGATGCTGCATTGACAAACCTCTTCTCCCATCATACTCATGGTGGTAGAGAGGTCTGAGAAGCTCCAGGCATTGTGACACTCATTTTTCCAGTAGTACAGAACTATGGAATAAAACTTCAAACAAAGAAGCAGCAGAGATGACCATGGTGGATTTAGTTAAGCAAAGATTTGGTGCTCATACGGCCTGAGAACTGATTTCTGAGGAACATTCCTCAATCCTTCCTGGCCCTGACACGATTATACAGATGTATTAGAGTGTAACCAAAACCTTTTAATACCGACATGGTACGCTGAGACACCACTTGACAGTGCTGAGTTTCAGCCTGGCTGGACACAAAGGCTGAACATACCTCTGCGACTCAGCACCCGAAACCCAGAATTACATTTCTGCTGGATGACACTTCAGTGGTGACAGACATTAATAGCCCTGTTAAGCATAGATAACACAATGCCACTTCAGTGTCTCGCTACGAGCCCTTGCCAGTAATGAGCTTTAAAGAAACAATGACTCACGGTAATACGAATTGTCACAAGATCTCACAGAGAGGGATATGAGATAGCTCAAGAACGGTGGCACACAGCCTGCCCCTGTACCCTGCAGCACACCTCTTCTCACGGCCAGATGAAGGCACAGATAATGCGACCAGATGAACAGACAACTGCGTTCAAGTCCTATGAATCACATGGAGCAGTCCATCCCCCTTCCTAAACAATCCTGCTTCACTGCCAATAAAGTTTCAACGGTTTTTTGGCACTGCCTCCTGTCCCAGCAACTGCCTCCCAGAATTTCTTCCCTTCTTCCTCCCCACTGCTGCGAGACCCAGCACTGCCATGTGCCTATAAGGCTCTTGTCACCAGCCTTGTGCTCTGACGGGACCTGATTCTCCAAGGTGGGAACTACTGGGAGATAAAAGCTCTCCTCAGGATTAGACAGAAAAAGGGCAGCATTTTGTCTATGAAAGCACCTTTGGAAAGCCTTCTGCTCACACACTTCCAAGTATTTCTGCCCCAAAGGCTGTATTTCTTAATTAAAACCATGCATTTTCTTACCTGCGGCACCGAACACCTTGGCACTGGAAACTCAGCCCTTCCTTGTGCAATCAGGGCTCAAGCCCTCACATCCAGGTGTGGCACAGAGCGGGGCTGGCTCCAGATCCACGCATCAGCTCCACCGTGCAAACAGGTGAAAATACTCAAATCCTCACAAAGGAAGAAAATACTGGCAGCTTTTGTAAGGAATATTGTAAAGGATCTTACTGGGTGAACGGCAGCTTGGGAGCAATGTTTATGACAGAGCTATAAACTCTTGAACAAATTAAAAAGATTTACAAGAGTAATTCAAGTCTCAAGCCAAGCCTACTGAACGGCAGGAGATGATTCTCCCAGGGTCAGGACAAGATGATTAGCACTGTACTTGTGGAAGAGTGTTTAGTATCATTTCTTGCCCTACCTATTAAAAAAAATATATCCTTTCAGTTATGGCAGTGAGAGCACAGGAAGATCATTCCTTATCTCCTCAGTGCTTCACCTGGCTCTTTTTATAGACCCTTTGTTCTTGTTTCAGCTCACCTGTTACAAGAGGCCTTTTTTTCCCCTCTCATTTTAATGACCCAAGACTTCAGACTCCAGATTTTAACTCTGTCTCAGAGATCTGAATTCAAAGCCTCCAGCCAAACTGTTTAAAGCTCAGTGGGCTTGCACACATACTTTAAGATAGAATTAGCATTTTCTTATACCCTTGCTGCTTCCTGTTGATGTTATTCCACTTGCTTCGTAGCTGGTGGACATGGATGAAAACCTCAACAACCAACCTGAG
The DNA here is from genome assembly GCA_013397725.1 of Rhagologus leucostigma. NCBI lineage: Eukaryota > Metazoa > Chordata > Aves > Passeriformes > Rhagologus > Rhagologus leucostigma. The sequence continues at coordinate 92,726 of VZTD01000671.1, forward strand.
ATCTGCAAAGGTCTGCATTAGCTTGTTTGGCTTTAATATGGGTGCCCAAACACCTGCTTTATTTGCAGAGATCTGTGCTATTGACTGGTGACCAGTGAGGGCCTTTGACTATGAAAATTTTTTATTGCAATGTGAAATTAAGGAATTATTTAAGATAAGAGGAACAGAGAGGTGTCTGAATACACTGCTGAAGGTAGTGGCATCAGCATCCACTGGTCTAAGGCAAAGTGCCCTGAGGATGTTACATTCCTTACCCAGGGTCTGAACTAGGAGAACGGAAAAGTCCTCTGGAATCCAATGGCAATGAAATCAGGAAGGAGGAGTTACCTAGCAGAAGTCCATGGAAAATATTAGGATTACCTAAAATTATAGAAAATAATACTGAAGAATATAAAAGATGACAATTGCCCTTTCTATGAGTTTTTAAACTCTCCTGTAGGTATTCTATTGCTCCCAGTTAATTCCCAAAGGATCATTCCCAGCCCCTTTCAGAACCTGCAGTAGCTCAGGCATCACCACGTGGTGTTTCAGTCACAGAACTTCTACCTGAATGTACACAGAAGGGCAAGGTACATGCTAGAGCTGCTCTGAGAACACAAACCATGCAAGGCTCTCTTTCTACAAACCAGGAGGAAAGCTACCAACACACAAAGATTCTCCACACTATATTTTTCGGAGGATCTTTTCACTGAAAAGTCCCTGCAGTTCTTTCCCACTAACACAGACTAGACAGTAAATGGAGAAAGATCTCTCCAGACACTTTCCCTTTAGATCTCAAAAGGAAACATTAATCAAACAAAAGATGGGAAATTATGACACCTAGCTGCCAAAGTTCAGCCCCAGTGGCCAGCTCAGAGCAGATCACAGGGTACAGGTGACTATCCATCAAATGACCTATCATAACACACATTAAAATGTCTGGGTTAATCAGGACAGTAGCCAAGAACAATATTTTTCTGCTAACTTTCATGACAGCAGGTACAAAAGCAATCCCCTTGAAACACCGGTCTGCATTCACAAGTAAACTTGATTAACCAAACAAAATTCCAAATATGATTTAAACCGAGTTATACCATCTCCTCCCCGCACACCAAGTACAGGACCGAGGATGCTTTGTATGAAGTAGAGAGGATATTAGATCTGCAGAGTTTTAGGTGTGAGCTGGAAAATGCACTGAAATCTGAGCTTACCTCCTGGGTTTCTACCTGCAATCACATCAAAAAAGCAGAAAGTGAGACTGAAGGTTACTTTATCACTACCTGATAGCGAAGTGGAATCAGTTGCAAGTATGGTTATGATTACTTTGCAAAATACTTTAATGTGGGTGGGGATGACTATCTTTATGGGGCTATTATAAATTGCACCACTTACTCATTAGAAAAAGACCAGTGTGACTTTGTGCTCTGCCCATGTCGAACTCGGCACGAGGAAATGATAAAACCCTTTTATTGTTACCAATAAAGACACCTCACATCTGTGGGACTGCTTCCTCCTGAGGATCTCCGAGCCATTTCTCCCAAGCCTTGGTGATCACAGAGTGGCCCAGCAGGGCAGGTGTTTATCCTCAGCACCCGAAGGAGGTGAGGCACGGAGCTGTGTGACTCAGGCACACACAGGATGTCATTAATCAGGGTCAGGTTAATCAGGCCCCAGCCCGGGGCATTAATCAGAGCTCTACACTTGCCCCTGTTTCTCCCCAGCTCTGGACCAGGGGCTCCTCATCATTCCCACACCCAAAAATGTTAATTGGGACCAGGTCCCCGCTGTGCATTGAGTGGATCTGTGCCTGTTGGTGGAGTTTCCAGGGTGAAAATGCAGGGTTTTTTCAGTTTGCAGGCGAGTGGGTAACACTGCCAGGGAGGAGAGATGCCAGACTGGTGTCACCAGCTCACAGGTGACTCACAGGCACTGTCCCAGAGCCAGCACAACCAGGCCAGCTCAGCACCCAGATAGTCCTAAAGGAAGAGATTTTATTAATATTTTATTTTCTGGAGGGGAAATTGTGCCTGTGGCAGAGCAAGTCAATGGGAATAATGAGTGTGAGCCTGGCCTTAGCACTGAACTCAGTGTCTGGAGCAGGTTGTTCAGGCATGTGCTTGAAAGTTTTACTGGAGTAAACCTAAAAATGCCCTTTTTCAGTAAAACTTATTTATAAGCACCTAGCTGGTAAGGACTTTTTTCTGCCAGCATGTGGACTAATTTACGATCTATAAAAGTAACAACTGTAAACACGATGAATTATTTATTTATTCTACAAAGTTAAATCTCCTTATCAATGAGTACTCTCACTGTCACCGATGTGTGCATTACTTCTGCTCTTTACTTGGAGTGGTTTGGTGGAAAGGATCGTTATATAATTAAATGGCTATAGGCAGAGATGTGTGCTCAGTGCCACAGCAAGCTTTGGCAGAGGGACATTACATTTAGTCACGTCTGTTAGCGAAAGGAAATTTCTCAGCTTTGTATCAAGAAAGCAAAAAGAAAAATTAAAAAAAAATCTTTGTCATGCAGATGATGGATTGTTCTAACATTATACAATGAAAGAAGAGCTGGGGATATATTGTATACAATGGCTTCAGTTCAGAAGAGTCCGCAGCAACAAACGCAATAATGGAACTTTTATGTTATAGATCTGTAAACCAAGTGGAAAGCTGAGAATCCTTCCATCTCAGATGGGTAAACTGTTTACCTAAACAGAAAGAAACACCATTAATTCTCATAAATGGCAGTGCAGAGATGCACGAGCTGATAGTCCAGGATGTGGACGAGGACAAAATGATGGCGCCTGTGCCCCAAACACAGCCCAGGCTGGCTCCTGCTCCCTCGGAGCCCAGCCATAACTCCTGAAGCACGGACTGATTTCCATGCCGTGATTTCCGCTCGCAGAAATAGGATCTAGGTATGATTCATGGCGAGATGTCCAAAGTGATTTTCGAAGATGCTCCAGATGGCACAGGCTGGGGCTGAGCCCACGGGGCCGGCCGGGCGGGAGAACCACAGGAGGGAAATACAGCACACACATACAGAGCCCCAGCCAAGTCCCCGTGGCAGCTCAGCCCCTCAGCGGGGCCAGATCCTGTCACCCAGCTCCACAGCAGAGCCACCATCCATGGCACAGCGCTCCCCAGGGCACCACAGCCCTGCTCCTGGTTCCACTCGCACCCCGAGCTGGGAGGGAAGAACCCGTCCTGTGGCTGACTGGGAGGAGGGAAGGGTGGTGGCTTTCTCTCCAGTTTCTCTGGAAGTGTCTGTATGGCATTAAGTGCATTCATTTCTCTAGCGAAGTTTTCCCATCTGGAAAGTGGGAAGGGAGGATAAGACTTAATTTCGTGAGCGTGTTAGAAAACATAACACTTTTATGTGTATCCAGTAATTTGAGATCCCGGGATAATAGCGCAGAGAATTATTATTATTATGACAGGAGGCATTTTTACTTCTAATGCACAAAGAAAACAAATAGCAAGAGAGTGAGCTTGGAGATCTAACATTCGTTTTATTTTTATTTTTAAACTTTCTAATTTTTCAATAATTGAGACCACAGATGTTCACTTCCATATGTGCAACAACACATATGAACACTGATTGCCAGCTATGGAGAGAAGAAAGAATATACTAAGCAAAAACGAAGAAAAAAATATTTAAATAATAATTTTTAAAATGTTGATACTCCTGTAATTTGCAATGATTTTCTCAAACCAGCCAGAATGAGGAGAGGCATTTGACAGTGTCTGGGCTCAAAGCCATGGACAGTATCCACTGCTTAGTGTTGTATAATTTACAAACTCCTGTTCTTTCAACAACTCCTCAGAAAATGAGATTCTTAAGTAAATATATAGCAGAAAAACAACTCGGGAGAACAGAGCAACTCCTTTATATCATTCAAAAGGTGGTGGCCTCTGTGAGAGAAAACCATTTGCTGCAGTCTGCCAGAGCTAGAAGAACATCAAACAAACCAAATAACATGAAAGCTATGAAAAAAATTTGCATGCCTTTTTGCACAGTAACCTCCTCTGCAGCGGTATGTGATATAGAGATAGGTCCTTACACGCATCTGCCATCCAGGGACACAGATTTCATGTGACTCCCCTGGGCTCTGACAATATCACATTACAAAAGTGACAGTAGTTGAGAAACACGTTGGAGAAAGGTGTGTTCGTGTTGCTGAAACGTCTCGCACTACTGGGCTACAACTTGCTGGTTATTTTGGGGATTTTATTCATCAGTCAGAAAAGAGCTTCCAAATCAGTGGTCCAAAACCTGGCTCTTGGGGGCTAGAGTGGTTGCATCTCACCATCCCCAGGGAATGAGTCTGGAGCAGAGCAACAGGACGGGTGCGTTACCTCTGCCACAGCTGGGTCAGGAAACTTAAGAAATTGCTCCTTTTTTAAACATATTGGAGACTCAGCCTTGTTTGCCTACTGATATCCTTGAAGGAAGGGAATACAAAGATGAGGGTGTGAATGCTATCTGCTATATCACCACTTTCAGGCTGCTAGGACAGTTTTATTTGCTTTATAGTAATTCATTGCCAACTTCACACATAAAAGTTAAACACGCTTCTTAAATGATAACACTCAAAAGACAGTTTTCAGAAGGACAAAAAAAATACCCACCAGAAGGCAAATCTCTACTTAAAAGGGGTTAGGTGGAGGTCACAGAAAAGTGTTCCCAGGTTTGTTTCTCCTTCCCAGGTTTATTTCTCCTGGATGTTCCAGTAAACGGGGTGACCTCGGCCACCCGAGAGACACAACAACCTGCACAGGTGGGAAAAGCACCCAAAAAAAAGATGCCCCATGCAGGGTAGGACTATGCAGAAGCTCATCTCCCTCNCTTTGCCTTAGGAGGGCCTGGGGTGGGAAAAGCACCCAAAAAAAGATGCCCCATACAGAGTAGGACTATGCAGAAGCTCATCTCCCTCTCCCTGTGGGGCAGCTGTGGCCCCTGAGAGCTGTTCCTGTGCTCATCCCAACCTCCTTGTGCTCCTCCCTGCTCCCCACTTTGCCCCACACAAGCACATGGTGAGAGCCTGAATGCCAGCGGGCTCCAGACCAGCCATTAAATGCTCTGTTTTCTCTAGTGGTGGCAAGAACAGCTTAAAAAAGCTTTGCTTAAATGGAGTTATGAAAATATCAGCCACTGATCCAGAAGTTCTCAACAATCCAGCGATGCAAGGTCACTCCTAATTGCCTCCATCTTTCCTATTCTCTCTCCAGAGAATAATTACCTCAAGAAACAAAGTCCTGGTTTATTTTACTAAGATCCAGAAATTCCCTGCTTTTATAACAACAAGCAACTCCCCTCTTCTTCCGCTTTGGACTAAAGAGAATATTACCACTGTCAGTTATATGCAGGGGAACTGTTAACCCTTAACTCTCATGTGGTGAAAAAATAAACTGCAGAAATAATCGCCTTGTGTTTAGAATTTCTCAATACTGTTAAAACAATGGTTCATCTTGCTTGTTTGTAAATAGGAAAAACAAGACCATGCTTCAAAAGCATTTATTCTGTACATTAACCAGAATAAAAACTCCCCTGGAATTGTTGTCTTGGAGCGAGGAACAGCATTTCAAACTTCCCTTTTGATTTTGAAAAATCAAAAGCAAAAGGGATTATGTTAAAGCAGCCTAAACACCCAGGTTTAAACAGCAGAGCTACGCCACTCAGTCGCTATGCTGGGCTCGCGAGAAATTTGAAGATTGGATAGTAAGCGAAAAGTGGAATTTTAGAGTTGGTCCTACAGTCCAGAGTGACTCACTTAACTGAGTTCTCACTATTGTCATAGTAGCATTATTACTACTGTATTTCAGATCTACAGTGTTAACTATTCAACTAAACTTTTATGAAGTTTTTTAAACTTTTTTATCCTCTTTCTGGGGAGGTGCACAGCATCCTTAATTTTCACCGGTCTCTGGATCTTGAAGGCTTGATTCCACCAGTCTTTATTTAAGAGATGTGGTTTTGGCCCCCCTTAGAAACTCCAGAAATGATCTTGTAGATTCGAATTCTGCTCAGGTCTTGTGTAAATATTACAGAGAGAGCAGCTGGAAAGACACTCTCACTTCTTTTATTAGGGGAATGGGCCCTGCCTCTCATCATGCTCCCTGTCCTTATCTTAACAACTCCCCAATAAATTTAAAAATCGAGGAAAGTGCTTTAGTGACAGACTTAAAGACTGACCCCGCTGTCCTCAGAACAGATACAAATCAAGGTCATGACCGTGCGCTCTTCCAAAGGTGTTTAAAATTTGGTTTTCTGTTGCTTGCTTTAAATTCCGTCTTCTCTCAGGGGTAGTCTTCATTCAGTGCAGATGTGCTGCTGGGCTGAATGGGACTGGCAGAGACAGTCAGCACTATTTCACCCAAAGATAGGAACCATCATTTCCTATGTAGATTGTAAATTATTTGTAGAAATTAAAGTCCACAGACTGCGCTATATATAATGTGTGTATCACGTATTTTGCCTGTACAACAAGGGAAGAATTAACATTCTATATCTGTCTCTCTTTTTTGTGTATTTAGGTAAGTACCTGAGTAAGTGATTTTTACGTCCCAAGATCAGTCACATGGCAGTGGAAACAGAAAATTTGTAAACCATTGCACAGCACTCACTGCATCCCAAAAGCTGTAGCTATTTCTTTGTATTTAATTTTTTTGCATCCATGTGTACTTAAGTACAAAGGTAGCATATATTTCCCAACCTCTTTTGCCTGTAGGTGGAAGTGCTCTCATTCATGCCTGTGGATTTCCCCATTTCCCTGTGATGGATGAGTGAACCAGGTTCTACAGGGCCCTAGATGTGGCAGCATCCTGACAGAGCTACCTGGAATTCTTAGGAGATGGCTTCAGGACCTTTTCCAGGCTCTGTCCTTCTGTTTTGCAGGCTCATTAGCTTTCATGGCTTGGTTTCAGTGGTGTGTCTACATGACATTTATTTGCTTAATGAATTGAGGTTTTAATTCACTTATTTTGCTTTTAGCGACTGAGTGGATCCATGTTGTAAAGTTTTAAGACTTGCTCTTGAAACACTATCTTCTTGGCTAATAAACTGAGATGATGACAAGATCTGTAGTGAATATTCAAATAAATGTGATTACTTCATTTCATGTCAACAGAAGAGGTGAAAAGTGCAGCTCAACTGGCTGGGTAAGACTGGAAGGAGGGGCTGGGAAAAAGCAAGAGACAACAAAGAGATAGTTTGTAAGATTTAGTGGCTTTTTTTCAGCAGGGGTGTTGAGAAGTCAATGTTGCAGAGTTCAGCAGGGTCACACAAAGTGCAGAAACTTTCTTATATTCATAGAGAAAAGCTTGATACATGCTTCCAAAATTCAAACAATAGGGAAAAAGTAGATGGGCAGATGATGTGCTGCTTCCACCTAGTTTAAACAGGCTGTGGCTTGCACTGAATAGACATTATCCTTTTTATATCAGAAGGTAGAAAGTCCACTGTCTTTCACAAACTATAACTGTGATAAGAGGGTCTTTCAGGAAATCATAAAAGATCATTAGACCAGTGATGGTGTTTCCTGGCTTGAAGATTGACTAACCCAGAAGAGCAGACTTATCTAAACGAATTTTTCGACCTTTGTATTTGTTAATAATAAAATAATAATTTCTAAATGCAGATTGGGCAGAACCTGGTCGGGATTATTTGCATGCAGGCAATCAGCTTTGCAGCAGACAGCTGAATTTGCTCATCTGGCAAGGACAATGCAGCCACCTCCGGGAAGGTGATGTTCCTGGGAAAGGCGGGCCAATGTTTGCATTATCTGTAGATATGATAAAATTATTTCCAACCAAAGCGGTGATGCTGTTAGTGGGGAGCAATAAGATGTGGTTTACACAGATAAAACCCTTGTCTCAGATGGGAACAACAATGTAGGTCTGTTCCACTAACCTTTGCCTTGACTCCAGGGCGTCCTTGGGAGCGTCCCTATCACACTTCCATGTGCTGACTCACTCTGGGTCATAATCTTGCTCAATACTTGGGGAAAAAGTATTCTCTGGAAGTAAGAGTGTTTGTGGGGTTGCTACACATGTGAGACCACCCCAGCACGATGGAGATTTCTGTGAATAGCAATTTCCCCGCATGTTGAGAGAGATGGGTCACCTACTCTGCCAAACAACTGGGTTGTCACCACCCCATCGGTCCCTGTAAATCTGTTGGACATGGAGGTAGAAGTGGTCAAAGCACATTAGGCATTTTCTACCAACACAGGTGTCCTGTTCCAAACTCAGGCAGTAGAATTATTCTCAATGATACCAGAGCAGCACATCTAGCCGTGAGAAGAAAAAACACTCGTTATCAAAAAAGAGAATTATATCTCTAGAAAATAGCACAGCCAGTTCAACGGATCCATACTGATAATGGATAATTACATGTTTTCCCCTGGTAATTTTGCTTGGAATGCTGTATCTTGTTCAGGTCTGTAGTCCATGATGAAACTCCAGTTCTGTCTTGCTGTTCTAAAAATCTGCTCTAAAAACACTGGTCTGAAAATGCACGTGATGGACCACATAAATTGTTTGTCTCTTGTAAAAACTCAAAAGGTTTTCCAGTTTCATCTTTTGGGGTTTTAATCTTTTAAAAGCATGTTCAGATTATACTCATTTGATTGTAGTGAGATTGGGCTCTGAAATAAATGCGCTGTGCACACACGCTAACACATGTGGAATTCCTTTTCAGTAATCCTCAAAGAGGCTTTTGATTTTACTTCTGATTCATCAAAAAAAAGCACCAGTGAGCAAGTGAGATGTGCACAGGGATTTAGATGGCTCCAAGGTCACCACATACATTTACATAGGAAACACATGGCTATGGGAAAACTCTCCACTTGGCTGTTAAATGGGTTCCTTGAGGTGTTTTCACAGAATCTTACTCTCAAACAGATAAAAATCCTATGAATCAAAGGCCAGTTGGAAAGAAATGGAATCTGAATTAATAAGGCAGCTCATCAGCAGCTAAACGACACCATCTCAGAGGCAAATCCACAGCCCACAGCTCTGGGGACTGATCCCAGCAGAGTCAGCAGGGGCTGAGTGGCATCCAAGGGAAAATCCTCATCCGCCTTCCAGCACTGTGGTCACCCCTGAGGATGAAAAAGAGGAAAAATGGGCTTTGGGGCAGCAACCACCAAATCATAGGGCAGGTCTGTAGCCTCGTCCAGGAGGAAGCCTTTAGCAGATGCAAAGGGCCAGCAGGTACGGGAGGAGCTGGAGGAGGGATTCCTGCTCCTGCACAAGTCTCAGTCTCCCCTGAAGCCGTGAGAGGGGCACTGGGTTGAGCATGGGGCTGGGGACACTCTCATCCCACGGCTCTGGGAAAGCGAGACATCTCCTGTGCCCCAGTGCAGACCTGTGCCCTGCCCGTGCTGCCATTCACCCCTGAGAATAAGGGGAAAGCTCCAGCTATTGTTCAGGTCCTGAAAGTCTTTTATTAGAGAAGAATAAGCCTGAAATGCAACAGCTTTTTTGGTGAAGGAAGCTTCACGTGACTCATCCATCACAAGCTTTATTATTGTTTCAGACCCTACTGCAGGTTTACAACCAGATGTTTTAGGGACCTTGCATTTTCCCTGTGAAATACTCCCTGCACCGTGTTTAGAGCTGACAGGCACGTGGTTGTAAAGTCAACCATAACAGTCAGGGCTGGCAAGTTTTGCCTCAACACGATAAAAAAGCCCGTTATTAGTATTTTGTGATTAATGATTGTATATTATAAATGTACATTAATAAGTACAATATACTCTCAGTATTTTATTGCTGCTTTTATGATATGACAGGCAAACCTATGAGAGCATATTTAATGCATTCACACGCCCATATTGCATGTGTAATTTACACAAACTGTAGAGATGGCTTAAAATGCATCTGAGAAGGACACAATAAAGGTTGGTGGGACTCCAATGTAACCCAAATTTTTCCTATGATTGCATCTTCTATTGGAAGATTTTTGCATTCTTCACAATCTCTAAATTTCTGCAATTTAGGGCAACTGAGGAAGGTAAAAATTAGGGAAAAAAATGAGTGTTGGAAGTGTAGCATTGTGAAAAACTCCCCAAACTTTGAAAAGATTATTGCAGTCTAACACAGACGGGAAAGGGAAACACTGTGAGGTATCAAAATTAGTGTCTTGTCCAAGAGTAGAACAAGCAGAATTAAATATTGCTTCAAGTTCCTTAAAGTGCTCATTTTGCTGAGCTCAGACACAGATGCAGCGTTTGGGAACCTGCACTCGCTTGACTGGCCACCACCTGCAGCCAAGGCTTAGAGAGATAAAGCAGCAAACAGGTACATTGCATCAACCAACCCCTTCATACTAATTATCAACTTTCCTGGCTCTCAGTCAGGTCCTCCAGGCAGTGCAGCAGCTCCTGCAGAAGGGAAGGTGCACTGATGGTGTCTGGGGGATGTTGGCTTGTGCTGAGGCTCCTGCAGCCCCCGGGAGGAGTGTTCTGCACACCAGCCCCTTCTGCCTCCAGGGCACCTTTCTGAGCAAGGAACAGCTCCCAGCCAGGTTCCTCCAACTATTTTGTAAGAAAAATACCTTTCACTTTCACTTCTCTCAATCGTTTCACATAAGAAAAAATTCTCCTTCCTCAGTATGTCAAAATACACCATCATAATTCACCCACACATTGTTATAAGAAAAACGTGTTTCAAACATCTGGATAAATGCATATGTCTGTGTACATGGGGCACCCTGGGCAACTGCATTTGTTAGCACCAATCTGCAGGGGCAAATTCCTGACTGTAGGAGCAGCAGAGACATCCGCAAATAAATGGGCTTCTGGGTCAAATTCCCCGAGCTGCAGAGATCTTTGTTTGCAGCTTATCTGTGTCGTATTGGGGTGCCTCCTATTCAAAGACATGTGCGTAGTTAAGAAAGCAAGAAAACTTGAGGGCAAACTAAACAGAATGAAAAAAGAAACAGAGGGTGCCGTGGAAGCCCTTACTCAGACTGGGGCTAAGTAATTTAGAGAGATTTTAACTTAGAGAGGTCTTGCCCAAGAATAAAGATGATGTGAGCTCAGAGACCGCAACCTATATGCTACAATAAAATAGACAACATGGTCTGCTAATAAATGCTGACAAACGCAACATTTTTTTATGTTAAGCATTGCAGAGCTTTCCTGCCCTTTAAAGGCAGTGTTTTTCATGAATGGAGTGCAACCCTTCACATGTGGATCAAGGATCCTGGATCCAGAGTCTGGTGTTGCTGTGTAAGTTTTGCCCTTCATCCAGCAGTGCTTGTGCCAGCAGCAGCTTTCAGGCTCAGCCCTAGCGTAGTAAACTCACCTTCACTAGAAATTTGGATCATTCCAAATGATGAAAAAAGCATTCATATAAACTGAAGGGATCTCTGATACGTTTGTCTTCAAAAGGAGGAATAAACCCTCTCCTTACATGGCATGTTCTCACTAAGAACTTATATTTCAATCAATTTTTACAATATTAATTCAGTCAATCACGCAAAAACCGCAAGCACCCAATGCATTCTTTGATTACGGATGAAAAAACATATGTACAAAAGCCACATTTTCAGATGTCGCCTCCTTTAGTGGGATTTATTTCTCCAGTCAGCACGAGCTGACTTGGCCAGTGGTCTGACCCCAGCAGCTCTGGGTTACAGTCCCTGCAGGAGTCGGATACTTGGCTCTGCTAAAAAACATCACGTGGAAGGACTTGGTGGCAACTTCTGAAAACTTGAGCTCAAGGGACTTGTGCTATTGCCTGCAAAGGAGATGAGGGATAGGGCATTTTTATCTTAAAATGGTTGTAAAATGTATTTATAATCACACAGGAGCAGCTCATTTGTTTCCAAAGGAGTTAATTATCCAGGTCAGTGGAGAATTTCAGTGTTCAGCTAGTGAGGATGAGCTTGCACAAACTATACCCAGCTTTGATACAAATACGAAAGAGCTTTTGGGTTTGTTTTTTCTTCTTTTTTCCCTTAATAGGTAGGTAATTCCTCTCTACTCCAATCCACTTGGAATAACATGACTGGAGCAACTTTCTACTGAATTGGTTGTATTCAACAGGACTGCCTTGTTAGTGACGAGAGAAAATCCAAGTAAAAATTAAATAATAATTAGTACAGCTTGAATGCAAGAGTAAAATCTTTGGGACTGGGACCTCTGGTGCTGCAGGTTTGGTCATTTCTTTCCACAGCATTGCATCCGCTACCCTCACAATTGCCAACAGCCTCTGGACGAAGGTGTATCCTTGTGTTTCTTTCTGACACAATCAGCACATATTTAACATCATAACATCCCAAAAGCAGCCTCCTTCTTCATCCAGTTCACCTCAGAGACATGTTGGCTTCAAAGCACAGATGGGCCATTAACATATGACTGTTGTTGGGCATAAATAACCCAAAAAAATACCTAACACAGCTGGAGCCAAGCACATTCTGAAACACTGAAAACAAAAGAGGCAAACTTATCCACCCCATAATTTCTGCAGTCAGTGGAGGCTGCTGAGCCGTGCTGAGAATTGGGCTGCCTGCTCAGACACAGAAAAATAGAGTTTATAAACCTAACACACTAAGGTAGCAAGTCTGAAACCGGTCATTTTAATCTACCTACATTCTGTTTCTTTCACTGCTATGCAATTAAATACAGCAAATTCTAATGCACAACGCTGATGCTGGGAAATAGAATATCTGTAAAGTGCCTTGGAAATATCAGCTGGAAGATGCTGTAAGAAAGCAAAGCCCTACCCTCATTTTCCAAGGAGAGAATTCCGAATTCTAGGCAACTTGCCCAGTCACGACACTTTAGGCAAAGTGCCACTGGAAAACATTTTGTGCCATCCCAAATCACTTTTCCCTGGGATGGTTTTAACACATCACCAGCCTTCAGCTCCCACAAAATGAAGGCTTCCCCTGTTTCCTGCACAGTGTCTGTGATCCACCCAGCTGTCCTCCCTCATTTGAGCAGTTTGCTATCCCCCTGTAGGTGACAATCAGCAGCCATCAGGGAGCAGCTGAAATTCCAGTGCAACCTCTCCTGCTCCCGGCCAGGTGCAGGAACCCATCCTTCCACAAAACTCGACAGAAAGTCTTGTAATAACATTTCCTGAGTGCAACCTGGGGACCATTTGGGGAGAACAGTGTGAAGTCATAGAGGTAGTGTTACCTCTGAAATGTGTGAAATATTGATAAGGGCAATATTTCTTCATCACATTAAAAAAACAAGAAATCCCACCAAGAGGTACATCACTATCTAACTGGATAACCACATTCCAAGGTACAAAGTGTAAAGCTCAAAAAACCCCACTGTTTTCTAAACATTGTAGAGAGACACGTGTATAACATCAGAGGTCAGCTTGTCGTGGCTCAGAAGAAGCTCCATCAAACATACATTTTATTTCCTCAGCGGTTTGTTGACACTGACTATTTCTGTCTCAATTAAGTGACTGACCAGACGGTTTTGCCATATAGATGGGCAGTGGATGGGAATGAACTCTGACCCATTTAAATTAAGTCTAATATTTATTGTTCCAGACCAACAATGGTCTGGGGAAGCACTGCCTTTGACCTGCTGGGTACATACAATCATATGCATAAAGGAACTATACAAAATAGAGCCTGGATTGTTTAAAAAATAAGTTTGTTCCTCTGAGGTTAGGGATTCATATAATGGAAGATTAATCTATAGATAGAAAATTAACTTAATGAAGAATTTTATAAATTAGACTCCATAAGGGTAATTATGAAGCCATATGTATTTTTTATCTGTTCTTCAATAGGGAAAATTAACTTGGTCTTGATCCCGCCTTTATTTTATTATCCATCTCCTATCAAGAGCGTTTAGAAGAAAAGAATCATTTCTTGCCTTTTTTTTGGTTAAACAGGCAGTAAAATTAGCATTTTCATGCATGCACATAGGACCTGGTGCAGGTCTTTGCTTGCTGCTAAAACCTTCTTAATTACTGGACGCAAACAGTTAATGCTGGACACAAACAGCGGAATCCCAAGTCTGACACTGGTCTGAAAGGGCTTTTTTCTCCTCTTTGAACTGCACCAACACGCTGTGAGCCAGAAGGCAAACTGCAGAGAACCTGTAACGTTATATTAAATCTTTGCAATGCTGCATTTCTCATGGTCACAATAAGTTTGATGAGATTAGAAAATAAATCGGACTGTGGTAGCTGTGCACCATCAAAGAACACAAAATGGCTCCACTGTACATTGGTACTAAAAAATATTAAATAAATTCTGCTGACCTAATTTTTTAATGTTCTCATAGTTGGCTATATATATGTATACACACACAGGCACATTTTTCACATATTTAACCAGTAATAACTTTTATCACCACAATTTTGCTATTGATTGCTTCTTTAACAGCAAAATGCATCACAAACAGAAATGAATGAAGCTGTCGGGAAGAAAGTTCTATAGTAGCTTTACTGTCAGTTCCCATCATAAATAACCATGACATCATATGAGTCTTATCTACGGGTTGCTCTTACTGATCAATGGCATCACTCTAGTAGTGTAAATAGCTTCTAATGTCCCATCTTCCACCTTCAAATAGATTCTGATTATTTATGATGGCTGTTAGGTTACAAGTCTGAGCTGCGGTTTGGATTTATTTTCTACTTACAGCTGCTGTGGATTTCAAGTTAGATAGGATTATTTTTTAGTTAAGATGATGAAATGGGATAGACCTGTCATGGAGCCTAGAAAAACCTTCATCTCATTTACTCTCTGTAGCAATTTGACTGTGAATCCAAAGACCTTAAAGGCTTTTCATTAAATAATTCAAAATGTTAAAACAGAGAGTGCTGGTTACTTTTGCCAGGTTCAGAGCAGCCTAATCAATTTACAGTTAAAAAGAAAAGGAATAATATTTTTCCTTGTTACTAAACTACAAAGGAGTTTCATTATGTGCAGAACTGTATAACACAGCCTTACAAAATTGTCACGAAAATATAACAGCCAGCAGAAAAATCTGCTTGTCAGCTTTTCCCATGGTGATCATGAAAAAACTAATGATGTTTTACTCATTCACTCAACAAAAACTATTCACCCCCAGGCTAGTCGATATTTGGAAGGATGATATAATCTCTATATTTCTTATGATAATGAAAGTCATGTCTGCCTGAATACGGAGCTCCAGACATTTATTTTTTTTAATATCTATTGCATTCTCACACCCCAAAATGGATCTTATAATTGAGAACTGGGACACACAGAACAACAGCACACTGAGAAACAAATGCACATAGGTTTCCACTTGCCACAACAGATTAAGGGGGTCAATGGCATGTTAACTAATTCATTATTTAAATTTCCAGAGTCAAGTTCCTCTCTTGCATTACATTTAGCAAGTGTACCAAGTTGAGGAGCATTCTCGAGAGAATGGGTCATTTTTCCCAGCATCAACAATAATTAATAAATGGTTAGTGTTGTCCAGCTCGTTTCTCTAAAGAAAACACCCTAATGACACTGAGGGGAAAATCAATAAGGATAAAAATACAGCAGTGATAAATATTCTGCTACTCTTATCCTTTGGTGACCTTCTGAGGGGCTTCAGATTTAAAGACTCATCCCACTACAGTCTTTAATTCCCCTCTTCACCATAATTCATCAGTTAATATGTAACTCTGAGCTGATTACAACTTATCTGTAAATGTCTTTTATGCAACAGCAGTGCACAAGCCCATCATGGAACAAACCTGGTGCATTTTTTTAGCTCCCCTTATGGCAATTTAGTTGCAAATGATAAAAAACTCGTGATGGTATTTGGTGTGATAACTCGACGATGCAAAGATCTTTGGGTTTGGCCTGAAAGAATCCAAAACACGCTCCAGTCTTTGTATCTGGGTGACAAACACTTATTTTTCCATCCAGTATTTCCTCCTTAAGATTGTTCTGTTTGGTGAAGAGCTGTTGTGCTCAGAACAGCGCACACCTCCGAGCACTGCCTTGCCTTGGTTAAAGAGTAACCACCGCACCAGAGGTCACCTGGAAATAGAAAGTCTTTAAAACATGCCAGCAAAATCACTGTCTGGGCTGGAGGCTTTCAAAAGACAGTTTAGTAATTACTAATAAAACCCTGATGGCACTTTTCCAGTCTCTACTATTGTGTGAGCTTACTCTCTACTATTGTGTGAACTTACAGAAGCACTCCGCGATAGCGTCGTATTCGCGCGTCCCCTCTCCCACCCGTGGCAGACTTTCCCCCTTTTTTCTTTCCCAACGCGATAATCTGTTTCTTATGCCTTAGGTGAAGTTAAAACCTCGGCAGGGAGAAGGAGGGAATGTGGCTGCTGGGCGCTGACAATGGCTGTTTTGTCACCGCCAGGCACTGGTGGCCATCGGGAAGCGTGGACGAGTCCAGCCACTTGATGCCAGGGTGGATGATTTATTGCCTAAGTGTCTTTGGTGGCAATTGGACCCCTTCCCGCTGTCACTCATGCCTTGCAAAGATTCGGTCCTAAAGGAGAGGTTCCCCCCTGGTCTAAAGAGATTACAATGCTTGTCATAAAGTGTCTTTTAGTGGAGGGAAATGGGTATGAAAATGGGTAAAGAAAGGAAACAATCGGAAGAGGAGAGAAGATGGATGTTCTGTAACCTTTTCTCAGAGACCCATTTCTCCTTCTTTTTCTCCTGTCTTTAGCAGGTTTTTGTTTTGGCTGATGACAATGCGTAATAGCCTGATAAATTGATTTTGTGAGTCCCCTTTCTCATCTCTTGAGAAGACACTAACTCGTTGGGACTTCAGAGGGCTCTCAGAGGCAGGAGACAACAATTAGTTTGTTGGGGATGTCAGAAAGGAGCTTCAAAGTTTTGCCAGGAAAAATCCTTTCTGACAGATCAGTGCTGACAACGTTGGCAGCTGCTAGGAAAAGTGGAGCTGGAAACTCCCTCCGACTCTCAGGAGCAGGGAAAAATTGCAGGACATTAACTCTGTACAGTGGGTCGGGCACTGGAGCTGTTGCTTTTCACTGAAGCATGTATGGCAATGACTAAAGCTTTCCACCAGATGAAAGAAGAGTGAGAAACATTTAAAATCAAAAATTTTCGAGGGTTTTGGTTTGTTTTTTTTACAAAACCTTAATATACAACCTTTAAAAATTTCCACAAAATCAAGAAAGCAAGACATGCTTCTGCAGATTTGAAATAGGCAGTCTTGATACTTGTTTTAAAAACTCGTCATGAAAATACTGGTTTATGTTTTAAAAGTGAAGCTTCAAAATGGTCAATTTTTTTTTGCCTCTTGCAAAACCAAGAAAATCCTTCATGACTTTCTGAAAACACACATCAAAAGCAACCGCATCGAGGTACGTCTGTGTGCCCCCCAGTACAGGAATCCTGCAGAAGAGCTCTGTGTGTATAAAACCTCCTGAATTCAGCAATCTTGAATTTCTAAGCCTGGAAATAAAAATCTCAGCCATTTCCTTGAGGGAGAAGCACTGGTCAGTCCAGGCTTGCTAAAAGAAGCCACTAGAACCAGTTTGTTGACAGATCACAGCCCCAAAGGGAAGCTGTGTTTCACAGGTTTTGGGGAGGAGGATCTGACACCGAAACCTGGCAAAGGCTTTGTGAACTTCCACAAAAGGAGCTGAGGACAATTAGTCTCTATTAAATTGATAGGGTCACGTTACACAATACAACTGCATTCCGGGAGAAGGGCATTGCACGTGTTGACATGGGCTCTGGCACATCTGTTGGTTCCCTTATATACGTTATGAGACACAAACATTTATGTTTTATTTCACCACAGTTAATACGGATTTTTGCTGTTAAGTGGAAGAAGCCTAATATTGTGTGTATCGGTAAATTTTCACATAAATACATGCTCTCTCCAGACTCCCCTGTGCTATAATTTTACTGGAGATCTCAGAGAAGCAAAAGTAGCTTTTATTTAAAAATTTCTTGGAAAGATAAATTCGCAATACCAATATACCCATGTGATAAATCAACAAAAATTTAGTTTAAAAACTTTAGAAATCTTTTATCTTTATCATCCTTTACCATACGTATATTTGACATAGGTTGGTACCTACCCACCTTATTGCTTCCTCTGTTTATTTCCTTGATAAACTGCAGTGAGCTGGGAATAAATCACATCCTGTCGGAACAGATCCTGCACAAAGAAAGCTTCCACTGAACAGAACTTATTTGAAGAGGAAGAGGAGGGATGAAGTGTATTGATAAGGAACTAAACCAGACCTTTCAAACTCGGGGAGAAAAGGACGCGTTGTACATTCAGTAGTTACAGCCAGTCTCATGAGAGTATAAATTGCTTTGCCAAAAATCTCTTCAGGTGCATTAATGCTGCGGTAAAGACACGGCACTGGAGTAATAATTGCACAGTCATTTGCTGGCTTTTAAAATCACATCAGTCCGAATAATATCACCCAGAGTTGTACATCCTGCTAGAAGCAGCCTATTAATATCACACACAACAAAGGTTCAGCAGATCTTGACTGAAGCCCAGATTATTGGTCTGGTTGTAAGAGCTGCAAACAAAGTTAGGCCCAGCAGACATTTCTCAGTCCATTGGCTGTTTCGAGCTGTTACTGGGAGGTGAAAGAGAATCAGGGTATGCGGGAAAAAATGCCCTTCAAGTGGGAGAGAAAATATGTTTTTTTCTTTCCAAGATACACTAGAACTCAATCAGGCTATTAATCAAATAGATAAAACTGGCACTTCAGTCCCTGCTGCTAACAGCACTCTTGCAGTAACAAAACCTTCTCAACACACCAGGAGACTCTTAAAATTCAAGCACTCTCAAACTTAGCAGCACCCCTGAGAGCCACAAATTGAGAGAAATTAATTCTGTGCCTCTGCACCCCTCATTACCAGGAGAGCTGAAGTAGGTCAAATGCAAGTTAATCTCTTAAATTCCACTTTTGTACATGGATGTTAAAGCAGCCATTACTTTTGTACTGGCAAATGTCTCCAGGCTAAAGTGCAGAACTTTAATAAACCATAACAGGTTGGTATTGAATATAATTCCAGGTGAATGCCTGAAACTTTTCATTTAAACATTTTAGTGTTGTCCCCAGAAATGCCCACCTCATGCATCACTATAACAAGCATGTCTGAAGGGTGTAGCTGCACCTAAATGACTATTTGTGATAAACACTTCATTCTTTTGGAATTAGTAAATGTGCATGAATGTTAAAACAACTTATTTTTTCATGTCAAACATGAAACAACAATGCCAAACAGAATAGTGTGCTAAAGATGATGCCAGGAGAGAAGCAAACATATTTTAAAGGAAACGAGCCCTTGCTGAATGATGCAATAACCCCCCTT
This sequence comes from Rhagologus leucostigma, assembly GCA_013397725.1. Classification (NCBI taxonomy): domain Eukaryota; kingdom Metazoa; phylum Chordata; class Aves; order Passeriformes; genus Rhagologus; species Rhagologus leucostigma. The sequence continues at coordinate 112,001 of VZTD01000671.1, forward strand.
CACACAGCAATGCCTATGTCAAGAGATGCCCAGCAAAATTTAAATGTTCCAGCCCTCATTTCAGTACACATTCAGTACAAAGGTGGATCAGGTGTGGATTTATAAGTGAAAAGACACCTTCAAAATCCAATCTGGACTCCTTACTGACAAAACCCACCAACACTGTATTTTGATTTTTTCTACTGGTGCATCAGTCCTGAGAGCCCAGCTTTTAAACTGCTTTCCTAAGGAACACCATCGTGGGTAGAAATACAAGAGGCTGGTGTTACTCCTGTCAAAACCAGTGGCGAAACTGCTTTGCTCTGGAGTCGTGGTCTCAGCCTGTGTAAATGCACCCACACAAGGTGTCACATTCACCTCAGAGAGTTACTCTAATAGAATTGTGATTTTTAGATCATGTACTTCATCAGACCTTGCACACAGCTCCTGCTGATGCCAAAGGGAATTGCAAGCATGGGAAGAGTACGTTAGATTGTCTACAGCAGCTTCCCTTCCCCTGCTAATTCATTCATGGGTGATGTCCCTACCGACAGAAGCGATTCCATGAAAAACAATATGTTCCTGTCCTAAGCATTCCAGATTTACATGATAAACCTTGGAGAGAGCCACATATCTTCAGGTCAAAGCCATGCCTCAGTATGAGCTGGCCATTGCACATTTCTCCCTGCTCCTAGTGCATCTTCAGAAAACACCGTTTGTCAGAAATTTCAGCTAATGATCTCCAGTGTCAGCTTAAGTTCAGTAGCTTTCTGCAGATGGTGTAGCACCTACAAAGAGAATAGTTAACCAGCAAAAGTTTTTTACTATATTTGAAGAAAAGAAACAAGTCCAATGCCAACAAAACCAAATCAAACAAACAAACAAAAAAAAGAAATTACAAAAGAGGATTTTTATATTGTGATAAATACTGGTAGCTTTCTGAAATATTGTTTAATGACTGCAGTAATGTAATGCTGAAACTCTGCTTCTACACGTACAGCCTGCACATGCACAGAAAGTCATAGATTTATTGCCATGATCATGTGTTAGACAGTTGTGTTGATTCCTCCATATCTTTAGAAGCAAGTAATAATGACAATTTTTGGAGGTAATAAAATTTCCCGTGTCTCTCGCATTAATGTGTTTCTATCACTAACTTCTTAGAGGCATTTGGAAACAATCAAGTTCTTATTTTAAGGAGCCTTAAGATAAGGTATCTGTGAGCTCTGCACTTGGGGTAATTGATCGCATTTGTTTCCTGTACGAAGGTTCGACTCCTCTTTCCCTTAAACTTGGCATGTTTCTCATTACCCTGTGCCTTGTTAGCCCGGTAGAAATGTTCTACAGTGGTGAGTGAAAACAGGACGATACTATTACAAACCACATCTAATCAGGGATGGCAGCCCTTCCCCATCTCCAGGATCTTGAGCACCCGGAATCCGTCCCGCAGAACCCTCCAAGGGAAGCAGGTACGTGCTACTCTCCTGGGTCCAGCTGCACTTCTGGCCTCCAGGTTGGAGTCCTACAAGGTGGTTCTGCTTCAGGAAGTGACCACAAACTCCAGAAGAAGATAGGAAGTGCACTGAAGTCTGTTTTTCCTTCTGACAATAAGCTGTAAATTCAGGAAGCATCTTTGCCTTAGTTGTCAAATGCCACATGGTAGCATTTGTCTGCAAGGGGGTTTTTAATTTCACAGTACAACAGGGTTTACTTAAAAACAGCCCTGTTATTCACATAGCATTAAAAAAAAAAAAGCCATTAAATTTGCTCCCAGCAAAAGAAAAAATTTAGTTTTTTTCATGGTCTGTCTTTACATTGGGTTTATTATGTTGGAGTGGATCATGCTCTGCTTACGTTAAAGGAAAGTCATGGTACTACATCTACTTTTACCAGCAGAGAATTTGTCCTCATTTATTTTGATTGAAAAACTGCTGTTATGTTACATTGTAAACGGACTGGTCCTGTTGCATGAAAAATGTGCAGTGCAGTATTTTTAATTTCCTCTTCTTTGCATTCCTTTTCCCCCTTTCCTACCAACAGTCGCAACAAGAAAACCTGAGCATTTACCAGAAAGACAGAGAAGCAACTTTACCTCTAAACTCAAAGCCATGTTTGTACATGAACCAGCAGGGAGGATTTTAATCAGGCCTTGCTGGCTCTGAGAAATCACCTACGGACAGCACAAAACTGCTGCAGGAAGAGAGGCTGGGAGGAGGCAGGCTTTAGAGGCATTTCATTTGACTTGCTATAGACTTGTTTCTTGTAATATCTCATTTAAAGAGCCAGGGGTTTTTTACCTACTGAGAAAATAGCCTGTAACAGCCTTTAAAATTCTTGCAGCTGGCCAGGTTTGGCATTCCAAGGTAAAAGTCTCTTGCCACTAAGGGATCTGCAATGCTTTCACTAAGTGTTCCTATATTCAAAAACTAACGCTGAAGTTATTATTAGCAACACTATCTTAATCTTAGTGAAGGTAATATTCAGAGTTGGCTACCACTGAAATATTTCAGTTTAGCAGAAAGCAAATACTTCATTAGGGAAATGTTAAGCCCAGTGAGGGATCATTACCGAGTTTAATTGATGGTAAAAAAAAAAAACTACTAAGTTGGAAAGAAAATCCTGTACTCGTAGTGAAAATAAATCTCACCAAGAAATGAAACATTTCTGGCTGTTTCTCCTTTGAATTCCTCTCTTTTCCAAATATGCTTTTCATGCTGTATCTCTGCAGTTCACTGTAATCTACCTAATTTGTTCCCATGCTCTTTCTGGGCTGTCTTTCCTCTCTGACCATCTTGAGAACTTCACACATTGTCAACCTATCATAGGTGAAAGCTTTTGAAGATCTACTACTTTTCTCCAAGCCTAATAAGGTCAGCGACCTTTCAAGCTCTACTATTTCCTTTTCTATCATTAGCCTGATACGGGCATCAGCTACCTCTCAATTTTCTTCATCTCTTCAATGCCTCACTTCTTCTTTTGGACACTGTCTAATTAGGAACTTAATTTCCTCTTCCCTGATGGAGTTTTTGATAATAGAGAGATCCTATTCACCCCTGAATCACAGAGCAGCACCATGATTTCCTGCTCAGGGGTGTCTTCAGGTATGTTAATTAATTTTCATGGTGGCGGCTCTGCCACAAAACCACAATAGAGCAATTCCTTTCTCCGGTAAGAAATCCAGCCGTGGGGAACAGTCCTGCCCAAACTCAGTCAGGCTGAGTTGCAAGTGAAGGAGGACTGCAGTCATGGAAGTAGCCAAGGATGAGGCTTTGATGCCCTGCAGAGCTCATTTTGCATTTCTGAGCCAGCACTGGCTTCTCTACAGGAAAGCACCGCCTTTCACCAGCTTTTGGGAGATTTTGTCACATTCCTGTTCCCCAAATCCACTGTGCTCCAGGAGAAGATCTACCCCTGCCCCATGGCCATGTGCCACAACCAAGACCTGTCCACTTTTCCTACACACAAACCACTGAGAATGTCAATCACACGGAAGTGAAAAAGAGTCTGGGAGGAACCTAATATTTTTTTTCAGAACTGAGATTTTTTAAGTAATACCAAAGAATGCCCATTTTCTTTGGATGAGCAATTATGGGCAAGGCAAATGCATTCTGTGGGAAAATCGTCATGCTAATTTAAAAGCAAAATGCTGTCCAAATAAACAGCCTTTCACCTCTTGCTACACTATTAAGGAAATTTATGATTTGTTCAGTTTTCTTTAGCACTTTTACTGCATTTTTCTTTCCGCAGAGTCACTGGCTGCTCTGCCACGAGCCGTGCCCTTCCTCCCCAGCCAGGGGATGTGCCAGGGTTGCTCTGCCATCCGTAAGACGCTGAGAAATTTTTGGTAGGAGACCTATAACTCATCTATGTACATCTCTGTTGGCTTGCAAGTGCTGGGAGCAGAGTTGTGCTGGGGCTGCTGGCCTTGTTCAGGAAGATATTTGGAAGCCTCTAGCATATCTGGGAAATTTGGGCAGTTTCTGCTCAGTGCTTAATGAAAGAGGTGCCAGGGCTGCCCTAGGGATGCAGAACTGGCAGAGACAAGGACACAGCCCAGGGCAGATGCTCCCACGCCCCCACCCTGGGACAAGGTGGCAAGAAACAGGAGATCACTGGGAATTCCCTTCCCTTCTCCCCATCAGTGTCTATTTTCTCAGGGTTTTTTGTGGCTGGCGGTAAACACAAATACATCTATTAAAAAAACCAAAACCAAACCAGCAAAGCCTGCAGCCTGCTTGTCTTGCGTCAGGGACAGTTCCGAGGCCAAACTGCCTGATACTGGGGCAGAAGGCAAACACGAGCTTTCCATTCCCTTACACTGATCCTCTCTTGGTCATTCCCCATCTGTTCTCTGACATAACCCAACATGAGACCTGAAGTCTCCAGCAGAAAGCATCACCTCCTGCTGTTAGCACAGCCCCTCCACACTGGTAGGACGGGGCTGCCATGGGAATCAGGCACTGGAGCAAGACCGGGGCACCCAGGGTCCCTGCCTCGCTTGCCTGAGGATTGCCTAGGCTCCTCAGGGCTGGGCAGACTCCCTCACACTCAACACGACCTCGTGCCTGGCAAAAAGCTTGCTCAAAACCACCACTGGCACATGCAGAGGGGATTTGTTATTTTAATATTTTCTTGGTTTTAGTCAGCCTTTTGAAAGCCTCAAAAATTTAGAGGTGAGACTCCCCCAAAACCCCTCACCAGCACCAAGGCATTCCTTTCCCGCTTGCACACCTATATCTCAAAATGAGCACACAAATCCTTCACAAATTTTGAATTTGATCTACAAAGTATTCTATCAATCTTTTGGCTCTGAACTAAAGCATTCCCTTCTCCAGTGTCGAAACAGAAACAACTTTGAGACCGAGTGGTGCATCTAGAGACGGTTTGTGCCCCTGCACGCCACTGTTTGTGCATTTTCCCTTCCTTTCTTAAGCCAGGGTTTGAGATTTGAGTTATTCTGCAAACAAGACCCAAGAGAGACACAATTAGACTCCCCTGGAGACTGACCCCTTATAGTGCCCACCTGTAGCCGGACCCAGATAGCATCCCAGTGCAATGAATTAGCACTCTAAGCTGATTAGAGCAGCTCTGCACAACTCTATTTTATTGACACAATGAAGAGAGGACAGAAAAGGGCCTGAAATGAGAAAATCATTTCCATGCTGACTGAATTAAAAGAACAAAAGAGCTCCTTGCAGTTGCAGCATTCAATTTGTCGGAAAAAAAGGAAGCCACTTAATGGATCACAATAGATCTGAGCAGAGAGATGAAATTTAAAACTTCGGCATGAGCGCGATTACCAGCTAAACATATTCTCAATCATTTCCTCCATATGCATAATTTAGTTAGATTGCTTACTTCGAGGGTTTGTTGGGGTTTTTTTTGCAAAAACACTATGTGAGATGTTATCTCCTAAGTGTCTTTGCATCCCGTTTTTTCCCAGTCCGGAAGGTTGTTGTGTTGGCTGGTAATACATTTTGTTGTAACACAAATTGCACTAAATTGTGGCTGCCTATGTTTCCCTTTCTCCCCTGCCTCTAGAAGTAAATTAATATTTTCAGTGTATGGAAACAAATAATGCAAGATCATCTTATTCCAAAGCAGACCTAAATTGATTATAAATCACGCGCATTATTCTGCTCTGCTTCCAAGAGAACAAACGTACTGCAACTCCTATTCTAGCAAAATATATTAGTTTGTGCCACTAGAAACAGCCTTCTCATTAAATTTAGGCTTAAGCTAACAGTAATAAGACAAGAATACAGGCTATTAAGGGGTTTCTCTGAGTGATATATATAATTACTTACAAAGGAGATATGCAATTTACTTTAGCATTTTCAAATCAAAATCTACTCGCCCGTATAAGGAAACATACCTTTAAAATAAAGCTGTGAAATAAATTGAAAACATCAGTATTTTAAGCTCCCTGTCTCCTAATTATGTAAAAGCTTGAATCTGAGTCAGTCCTAATTCAAAAGTGAAAATCAGTTGCATGTGTAAAAATATTTGACTTTCCCAGATTATATTTTCTACATAAAGAAGTATTAAAAGAAGAAAACAGCGAGCACAGTCCTAGAAGTGCATTGGTGTATAAATAACATCACTTCCCTGCACATTCCTTGAAAGTTAAACATTTTGGATTATGGAGAACGGAGCCCTTCTTATTCTACACAAAATTTTAAAAGCTTATATCTTGTTACAATATTTACAAATCAAATATCTCTTGCAGACCCAAAATTCAAAACAAAAGTCATTTTCTGAGCCTCATTATGACTTCAGAGAGTCTGAATTCAGATCATTTGCATTGATTTGCCCTGACATATATTTTTATTTTCTGAGCATGTTTTAATCAGTTCACTTGACGTCCTTTTTACTATTCAGTTTGCAATTTTACCAGCTTGTTTGCATCTAATTTTGAGGTTAAAAAAAAAAACTCAGTAAAGGAATTAGAATTGCTTATAACTCCCCTGTTTTGAAGCTGATACCCTGCTAAAGAGAAAACCAAGCTGAGCACGGGTAAGATTTACTTCTGCTGGCTGCTATTACTGCTTTGACTAAGCATTTCACAGGGGTAAATACCCAAATCATTCGGGGAATGACTGACACAGTATGACATGTGGTTAACAGCCTTACCCTGCGCTTTGCCTTCACAAATCTCACTGATGCCAATGTAACCTTCCAAATATTTCAGATAATCATTTTCCCTCTACTCTTAAAAAACTTTTACAGCCACGTCTGAACCATTCAAAGGATTCCCGACTGGAAAGGTTACTGTAACCATTTCTTTTTTCATCCTTTTTTTTTTTTAACCTCCCAACAGATTGAGCTAAAAGTTTTATATTTATATACACACACATATATATATAAAAAAAAAATAATAAAAAAAGTCCGTGTATAAAGCTTTGGGATATTTTAGCAAACTCAACGTAGTGTAACTTTGCTGACAGCTTGTCACATTTCACTGACTGTCTGTCTGGGATCCTGCGATAACATCTGCATTCACTCAGGGCGAGAGCTTACCCTAAGACAAAAAAGTGGGTCCTGCCTCATAATGCTCCATCATTCTGTCAGTTCTGACATGGCATCTGAATTTTTTTGAATCACTAAACACTTTTGGGACTCTGGTCCTTATTATCTTTCCTTAGTTTCTATACTGGCTCGGCAATGCTGAAAAATGTAAAATGTGCAAACAAGGTAGTGGACGGCTCGGGCTTTTTGTCGTCTAATCCTCAGCCCCTCATTCATGCTCACTGTTAATCTCTTAAGACATTATAAAACTGTTAGACAAAGAAATGTGAATACCTCTGCTTCTCAGCAGAATGGGAGGAAACCAAGGAAAATCTGGATCATGCTAAGCTTTTCTTTTCACCACAAAAATGGTAACTTAAACCTGTTGCATCAAATTATTTATAATTCCCAACACTAAGGCTGGGGTTTTTTTTCTTCTTCAGCATTACAGAGCGAGCCTGGCAATATCACAGGAGGAGGAACGGTACTACTGAGCCTTTCCAAACACATCAAATGTATAAGTTACATATAAAAAATTCTACAAAGCCCATCAGAATACGGGCAAATTGGGTTTTAATCCCTCTGCTGCTTTGTGTTCAACATGGCACGGGACCCATGGTGCTGTCAGGGCTGCTGGAGATCACTTTGGGGGATTTCTGTGCTGCAGAAGGACCAGGGGCTCGGCGGTGTTGGGTTTGATGGTGGGGATGCTGGATGGGATAGGGCACAGGTGCCTCCAGGCTGGCTGAAGCTTTCCTGGCTGGACGGGACCAGGGCCCCATTTCACATTAATCCAGCTCTGTTTGGAGCCTCTGCTATTTCGGGTCATCATTTCACTCCTCCTGACTCCCACTGCTGCGGGGGCATTAGCATGGGGACAAAAGCTGCTCAAGCACCTGTTCTAAACCCATTCAAGCTCAAACCCACTAAAAATCACACCCAAACTGATACTGTTGCAATCAGCTCAATTTTATTCAGGAATGCTGGGGCTGAAAACCAGAATGTTCATTTTCGACTTCTGCATTGTTGTCATGGGTGGTGGGATCAGATAGTCTAGTCTTACAAATGCTCCAGAAGCACAAAAGTATTTTGTGCAAATGCCAAACAAGTCACTCTCCCTGAGCTAAATACCTACCACAAGGGTTTCTTTACACACAGAAACTTCTGTTAAAGTCATAATCTTCAAATAATTATTTAAACTATTGTGAAATCTGCCCAAAACATGTTTTATTCATCTCTGTTTGCATTAGTGTGAGGGAAAAAAGCTGTAATGAAGGAAGTTGAGATGTTGCCTTTTTTGCATCAATGCCAGCCATCAAGCTGGTGAGATGATGTGAGCTAATCAGCTTTTGAAAGGGAATAGCGAGGGTCAGTACTGGTAGGGATTGAGCTGCTTTGCCAAGAGTGGAACTGGTGATATTTCAAGCAGAGGGAAGACTTTGTGGGAAGAAATGAGCAGACTGTGTCCACAGCAGTGGGAAAGTCCCAATATTAAAAGAACTGAGGAACACCGAAATTTTGACATGAGGAGAGCTGAAAAAGGAAAAGATGTAGTAGAAAACTAAAATATATGCAGGCACTAAAAGGCAAACAGAGCCTGGTCAGCAAACCACGTGCACATCCAGTGCTGGAGGTAATTATGGCACTGCCCTGCTGAAAAATAAATTGTCGAAGATGTGGGCCAGATATAAAGGGCAGAGAGAGATAGGACTCACAAAGGATTGGAAGAAGTCGAGAAGAAGGAAGTTTTTCACAAGGCTGAACAAGGATTCCAGCTGACTCCAAGTTTTTGGGACAACGTGGAGAACAGCAGCACCAGTTACGAGAGGAGAACAGCGATGAAGGAAGTAAAGAGAAGTGCACAGCCCAGGGTCAGCAGGTAGATGAAAATTCAATTTCAGACCACAGATCTACAAACAAATAATAAAAAAGGCCTCTTGACACAGTCTGAACTGGGGGAAAACGGTAAAATACTGTTCTCTGTGAAGAGAGGAGGCGTGTTTCAGGGGCAAGACACTGAGCACCTCACTGCTCACCCTGGCCATCAACCATCTTGCTCTGCAGGTACAGACAGTTTAGTAGGGTCATTTCTGGGTTTAGCATTAAAGGAAGACGGAAAAATTGTTTTCTCTCCTCCTTGTTAACTGCTCATTTGGCTGCCTACACATGTAGATATTCCAAACAGGTAGGTGCCAAGTTCAGACTGAAAAGAAAAATCACATTTTCTGTGTTCAAATTGTGCCTTATTTGAAGGTTATCACTAGTTCTATGTTTATAGTTTACCTTTATAGAATGTTTTCTGGAAATACAGTAATGCTGAAGCTTTCCCATCCCCAAACTTCCATTTTTCCCTCCAGGAGAGCTTTACTTTTTTTGCACAAAATCAATATTACTACCATGGTTTTGAAATACTGTGACCACAAATCTCTTAGAAAACATTAATATTCAGATTTATTTTTTAATAAAACACCCGCAATAGCAAATAGCTACACTTTTGGAAATCCCATTTGGCCACATGAGGCCATTTCAAGAAGATAGGATGGTTCCTTTTGGAAATCCTGAGCAGCTGCACACTGGGTCTCCAGCCCAGCCCACTCTGTGTGTGTTGCCAATACACTTCATCAAGTTAAGGCTAAGAACAACACTTTGGGAAACCCACTATACACCAGAGCCCCCTTACGCCGTAGGCTTCACCTGATGAAATGTTATGCTTTTTGTGGGCTCTTTTACATCTTTCCACACTAAACAGGAGGTCTGTGCTTTAGAAGGAAGGGCCACTTAATATTTGTATTTCTTTCCCAAATTAATGAGTATTGTACGCGCCAAAGTTCGCGCGATCACATAAAGTCAGGCAGGATTATGACAACCTCTGTCCTCACTCCCGCCTGTGCCACCTACCATTCAGCCAGGGAACATGAGGGCTGTCACGACAATAAAACTCCGTATTAATACTGTCTGGGGTAGAAATACCCTATTAGCCAATTACTGTTTTCTTTTTTTACTTCCAAAGAAGTATACCTCTGTATGTATCTGACGAACGTATCCTGATCTGCAGGCTCTAGCAAACAAAATGCGGGCTTTTTATTTTGTTTTTCAAGTTTTGTGATGTCTTTGTTAGACCAAATGCCCAGATTGCAATGCTACTGTTAAACATCAAACCTCAATGCTGTGTCCTCTGAAGTGCATGTGTTCAGCTGGGTTAATAAGCATCCTGCCATACCCCAACTCCTGTGTTCATTTGCTTCTGTTTAATGACGACCATCTCCTCCTGCCCACATGTATGCTCGTCTCTCCACTGCTTGTTGAGCCATCAAGACACACCTTTGTTTCATTTAGTATGCAATTTTCACCTCTGACCCAAGAAACTAGTCTTAGGCTTCCTGAACTTTATTGCCTGTTAATAGACTGCTGGCTCTCTTTTCAGCAGTCATAGAAATGGTGGAGAGACATTTAATTGAAAAGAGGGACAAAGCTAGAGCCTGAAAGGCAAAGTCAGTAGGGTTTAAACAAAAAAAAAAAATCCGGCAATAATATGTCTGAGGAGGTTTGGATATTCTTTACAAGTTCGTGGCTCTTTACACAAATAAGAAAGACATCATTGATTTAATTATCTTCCCGGGGAACAATGGTGTAATACTCTGAATGGTGCTAAATGATTGATCTGGTAATTCATCTTCTGCTAACAGCTATCTATGCATTTTGTTTCTCTCCAGTCCTCAGCCCGATGACATTAGCAGCAATGTCACGGAGCAGTGCTAGGCTTTCATAAAACACCCACAGATGCTCTTTCCTGCCAGTGTTTAGGGACACATGGTTATAATTTTGTCTGTATTTCTTTGTCGTAGATTACTTTTAACTACATCTGTTCAATTAAAACAGAAAAAAGAAAGACACAGCTAGAGCCCACCAGCTTTATATCAGAAGAAGCCTTTTAATGAAGTAGGGAGATTTAATTTTGTGAGTGTTCTGATGAGTGCGAGATGCCTTTATGTTTTTTCAGAAGTTCTGCCTGGTGAATAGTTAGGAAAGGACATTATTACAGCATAAGGATATTATTGTACACAGAAAGGCATTATTAAAAGTGATTTATTGCATAGTGTTAGGAAACTTATAGGAAAAGTCTGATAATATATTAAACATGTTTATTACGGACTTCATATAATTTTTGAATAATGCCGCTTTTTCTTTTGACAAGAGCAATAAACTCTGCTGATATAGACATACGTTGATTATCCCAAGTCAACTGTGTTGCTTAAAGAAACATGCCCAAACAATCAGCTTCTGACAGCTGCATCTCTTTTTATTTACAATAGCCATCACAGTAATAACTCACCATTTCTATATTAATAAGGCAGTGAAATTTATTATGATGGTATTGAAAAGTTATTAAGTACTGCATCCCAAGTGACAAAGTACCACAGCACTGTCACTATCCAAAAGCAGTTGCCCATCCATCACAAAGCTTTCCAGATGGTCCTGCATCTTTATCGCTCCCAGGTTGGTGACATCACCTGTTCACCCACTCAAAATTGATGATGAAAGCAAACAGATCTATCTTACTTACATTTACCAAATCAATTTAATTTTACAGGCCGTGGCTTAGTGACATATTGACTGTTTTCCTTAATGGCATCTACTGTACTTAATGCAAAGAACTCATCTTTGAATCCTGGCTTGCATAATGTGGCATTTCATAATAAATTTTTTATAACATATTTATTTAATGGGAAGAAATATGATTATTGTCAGTTCTATTAGATGCAATTATTATTCTCCTCAGTTTAATATTTTTTATTTTTCTTTCTGATGTTGTCTTTCTTAATGGCTAAATTCAATTTACCAGTTTTGTCTTTTAAAGGGACATCTGGCATATCTCATTTATTTTTCTTTGTAATTTGATAATCTCGAATCTACTCCAATGGCAGCTTTTGTCTCTATTAATTTAATGCTTTTACCTGCTAGGGCAGAATGTTACTGAACTCAAAACTTACCTTAGTGGCGTTTAAATAAACAAAAATCTCTTTGTTCTGAAGAGAAATACAAATTCCTGAAACATCCTCTCGGTTCTGCTCTGAAGAAGGTAACAAAACTTCCTTCTCCCCTTCCTACTTCTAAGTCCACTTGACCCTTATGGTTTCACTCTGCTTCCCTCAGGAGTTAATGCTCCTCCTGATTAAATTAAAACCTCAGTGGCTTTGTGGGCAATACACACACAGACCTACAGAGAGGTTTCTGTGGCTTTAGACTGTGCCATGAAATGTGCGATTTCCTGCCCTCAAGGTCAAGGACATGGTGGAGCATCCACTGTGGGTGGAGAAATAGTCAATTCTACACAAACCATTCCAAGTTTTATTGAGACAAAAGCTTTTGTGGGGTTTTACACCTGTGCCACCCCAACAGCTGTTCAGCCTCCTACCCTGGCTAAAAACCTCTTCCTGATGCTGTTGCCACCCTGACCTTGGGTTGGCTCAGAGACTCACCAGCCCCGTGAGCACAGCCCCAGTGCCAGAGCTGGCTCAGGACAGGGGTGAGTGGCACCTCCCTTCCAGCACCCCCTGCAGCCTCTCAACTCCCTTGTGTGGTATCAATCTGAGGGTTTTCTTAGAGCAGCTCCACTGGCCAGCTGAGGAGGGTGCTTTCCAGATCTTGTTTGTGCTCCCCTTCCAGCGAGTGACAACTTTGCCTGACCAAGGGAAGGTTGTGGTCTTTGTCCAAAAGAACAAAGTGTCACATCCCACCAACCTCATGCAAGACTCTGCTTAATCATATTAATCAAAGAATTAGAGGAATTGAAGAGTGGAAGTAGGGAATAGTAAGAAAGACAACACAGACCAAGGCTGAATGATCCACCTTTTCCTTACCCTCTTCCATCCACACGGAACACCCCAAAGGACCAACAGCTAGTTCCCTTGGCTGTCAATACATTTAATTCAAATGAAATGACAAGTTCACCTGCTCATATCTTGCTATTCAAGGACCTAATATTTGCTCATTTGCAATTTAAACTCTGTGTTCTCCAGGCAGGGAGAAAGCTGGTGATAAGCCCAGGGAGCTGGTTGGAGTATGGTGCTGACATCCACTCTGAGGGCAATGCTCCGCTCACGAAGCGGCATCTGCCTGCTTTGCCACAGCACTCCTATTGCTGCAGCAGTGTCTGACCCAGGCATAGCCTCACCACAAGACCCAGATGCAAACAGCGGAAGAATTCAGACTACTAACACTTGCAGAAATGTCCTTTTTGTACACAGCTCTGGAGGGGCCGTCTCAAGCATCCTCATGCACACTCACCACAGGCAAGACATACAGCATGAACTCCATCCCATGTGCGCCGAACACCGTGTCCCTCACAGAGAGCTTAACACAGCAGCTAAGCACGTGCTTAACTCAAACACCTGGGTAATCCTGTTGATGATAAGCTCATGCCTAAGTGCTTTACTGGATCTCAGCCAGAGCGCTCTACGCCTTGCAAAGCTGAGCTCCAAATGGGATAAAACATCACCTATGCGCTGAAGACAAGGTAAGGATGTCACCCCCACCTGCAGCTGCCAGGAGTGGATGATCTGTTGGTCTGGGGGAGAACACGCTCTCTGCAAGGCTAGGTTGGTCTTGTATTGATCAAAAAGCAGCCCCACCTCCCACTATAAAACAAATCATTCCTTTTTAATTCCAAATAACTGAATAACCCACATCCTTGTTTCTGATTTGGCTTCAGTAATAATTTTGCAAAAATCCCTGGAGTCTCTATCCTGCTGAAATCCATACGCAAGGAGAAAACAGAGGCAAGGAATCTGTATTATACTTCCCTGCTTTCCAACCACCTGGCTGAGTGTGGTGCTGTTTTGCACGTTAATGCTGTTGAAAACAATTCAAGAAAAAGCCAAGATTTGGTCTGTAAAAGTCACAGACCAGCGGCAGTGTGAGAGTGTCAGACAACCGCAGAAAATCAAGGGGTTTTTTATTTAACACCAGGACACACTCCATATCCCAAAGAATAATATTCACAAGTAATGAAGTCTTTGTTCCTTCTATTTTTCCTTTTTGAAAAAAAAAAAACATTATCTACTGCTCTCTCTCAGAGTGATTTTCCTGACTACAAGGGAGTTATTTCCCTCAGCACTGTCACTGTTTATTAAGAATAGCTTAACTCAAGTTTTAAGATGTGTGAATTCCACGTGAAGTTGTGTAGAAAACAAGACTTTTTGCTCTGTTTTTATTAAAAACAAAACAAACAAAGAAACAAAAGTGCTGCTTTCAACATTCTGGCATAGATTTTTCCAAAGGAGGACCCAAAAATAAGGGCTAACCTCTGTACCAAGCAATTGTTCAGTAATTCCCACTGATTACAGCAGAAGTTTTTGGATGCTAAGAAAACCAAACTATTGGTTTTGGTGCTACAACGCAGATTTGGGAGCACATATATTAGATTTCATCTCCAAAAGCCTATATTTTTTTTTAAAGGTATTATTTAATTTTCATAGCGATATATGGTACAACTGGACCCCAGAATCTCAAATAAATTTAATTTTTAAAAGTGCCGAAAGAAAGCAAAAGAGTGCAGAATTAAAGCTCCAAGCTGCAACTATTCCAGTCCTTACAAACTAGTGGGAAGCTTGCGCTCTAGAACAATTTTTAGGAAGCTGTGCAGTTTTCTCCAAGGACTCACATGAAAAATGTTAGAGGAGACATAAATAAATAGCCAAATGGCCTCCTAATTTCCATTTAGAAGTAATAGCATCAGCTCAAGCATACTCTACCAAATATGAGTTGTTTTTCAGCCTCACTGGCATGACAGGAAAATATACTCTGCTCTATAAACAGATTATATGCTGCTTTATAAAGCTCTAAAATATTTTTTTACTTCTGTGACAGGTTTGATTTATTAGAGTTTATTGCTCCTGGTTTTGCCCTCCTAGTAAAGAAATAAAAGTTTAGGATCAAAAGAGCTGTGAAGAATTTGTTCTTATGAATGAGACTTTGAGTTTGCTAGAGCAGCAAGAGACCTGAATTTGGATATTGGCCGTCCTCTGGTCGAAGGTAGGTGCGTGTGCTTTGGTGACCTACTCAGAGGCTTGCTTTGAAATACTCTCCCGGTTGTTTTTCATAGCAGGGCATGAACCATGATGAAATCACTAAATTTGTGTTGCCTTGCTTTTGTTTAAAAAAAATTACTGCCATCTCTTAAAAGCTTGTTTTCTTTGTTGATTAAGCAGCAGTCAATTTTCCCTTTTCCAACAAGCACCGAGCAACAGCCTCCCGACCCCCTCGGATATTCGGGCTGCCGGCAAATACTAAAACCCCAGTGACAAACTGCAAAAAAGCTCGACCTTTCCCCTTGTCCGGTGACCCCCTGTTCGATTTGTACTTTAGCTAACCAATACCTGATTAGATAATGCTCAGCTCTAGCCCCACAAAATGAGATAAAATTCAAATTTACGGCTTTTCATTTAAACTGATCTACAGCACTCTAATCATGACCCAAGCACAACTATATCACAACAAATTCTCTTTGTCCTAGAGTGTGTTTTATGGCTGAACTGTATAAATGGACACAATAGACATTGTTTTCCTGGACTTGCTCTGACAGAACTCTGCGTTGATCCCATAGTGAGCCTTGCTATAAGGAATATAGGAACAGGCTCCATGAAATTCCTCAGCCTTCTGCAGAAAATTTTTCTTTATCATCTACTGCCTGGCTGCAGAATTTAACAGCAGCAGTTTCTCCAGCTTCCACTTCTCTCCCAGTCACTACAGGCTAACCCCAGTATCAACTCAGATGGATGACACAAAAACTGGAAGTCAGAAGTATCCCACAGCTGGAAATACCCAAAACTATGACAACCCTTTGCAAGGGAATAAAAATGTCCTTTCCAAAAATGTAGTTACAGTCCAAATTTCTGCGTTAACTGTAAACTCTTCTCTCTGATGTGAATGTAGGGTTTTGGGTTAAAATTTTCTAGTGTGAGACTTTAGACTACCTAACAATCCTGAATTATAAAAAAGGAGAAAATGTTTTGTAACAAAATGTATGATATATGCAGCATCAGAAAAAGGCTGAGGAAATTGTTCATCTTTCCTTCCAAAACTATTTTAATACATTTATGTTTTCCTCAAAAAAAAATTTCCATCATCTTTGAAAGCCAAACACCACTGTACATTCAGTGTTCCACCTTAAACTCAGATAAAATGGAAAGATTTATTTTTCCAGTAACTTAATCATCCTCTCTGTAGCCATTGGGAAGTCTACTCAAGAGGTAAGTACACAAATAGTAGCAATGGTGCAACTCCACTATGCATGTCTTGGAGCACTGCACACAAGAGGTGAAGAAATGAGTGAGCCTGGACATAGCAAAACACCTTCTTTGGCCTGTGGGACCAGGAGCAGCATGAGCAGGTTGGGGCACCCCTTCTTCCGAAGCCACCAGACACAGCTGACCTCTATAGTACCATGAATTATTCTGGGAATTGCAGGTAATCAAATATGAGAGAGTATCGTGTCACAATTACATCAATACAATTCACTCTTCAAACAAGTATTATAGTGGAAAGATTTTAAAACCTCTCGTACTACAAGGTCCCTTAAAACCCACACCCAGTGCCATACAGAAATTTTGGTTCTATCCTTCCTCCATTTAAGACTGAAGTGAAATTTCACCTTGATTATTAGCAACAGCAGAATGAAATTTCATTTGTTAACTGACTTGTTGGCACCTGGCTGCTGAAACAATAAGCATTGTTTCTCCAAAGTGCCCATTTAAGTGGAAAACAACGCCACCAGAAAAGCTTAAATTTCCAAGACCGTACTTAAACCTCAGTAAATGATACTTTCCATCACCATTCTACCCTGCCTTTAGCCCTGCCTGAGCCCACACACCAGTATCAGCTTCTTTCTCCCTTTAATATCCAAAGCACGAACTCAAGGAAGTGGTGGATTCCTGAGGAGTGTGATGATGAGCATCTGGGGTGGAAAGAGCATCAGTAAAGTCTTCTCCAGCACTACGAGGTCCCCTCACATCCATCCCTTAGCCCTAACCGTCACTATGTGCCATTTTACTTACTGTGTAAACTCTGGTAACCAGCATTTCTTTGTCTCCCTCCAGCTACAGTAAATGTATTTAACCCACTTGTTGGAAAAGTATTCAGTTACAAGTTCCTCTGAGCACAACAGAATACTTCTGGGTGAGTGACCAAATTGCAGAGGGACTTGACTGTTGATTTTGTGTGATTTTGCTCCAACACTTTTCAATAGCTTGCCCCAGCTGTCCCAAATAAGTAACACTACTCAAACGGCACGAGTCCTGCAGCTTGAAAGGGATTCAGGCTGCCAGCTGGGCTTCCAGCACTATCAAGATATTCCTTTCTTGTCTGGATATCACAGACCCCAAAATCTTAAATATTTCAAGCAGGAAAACCAGTCTCTAATATCATAGCATATTGCCAGCATCTAAGGGTGTGAAAACCTAGATGGGTTTCCCTCAGTCTTAGTGAGGTTATCCTGCCCTACACCACTTGAGTGTCCAGTCTAAAATACCCTAATTTTGGAATATGTTCAACCTGCAAGAACAGCCATGTATCAACAGTTTTGCTTTAATTTCTGTTATCAATATTTGAGCTTAATTGTGGTGTGGTTAAAGGTCAGATTTTATGGTTTCCTGGTGCCTTTTTCAAATAATAAAGATTTCTCACCAGCAATTATATTGCATCACAGTCTGTTAACTCAATAGAGTGCTGCCAAGTCTATGATTTCTCCTGACACTATTCTGTCACATTGTCACAGGTCTCACAAGAGTTTAAACAGCTGGATGGAAAGTTCGGAATGAACTCCCCGGGTGTTTATGGATAGTTAAGAGCAAATCAAGCTTCCATTTTCCACCATGTCTGCAAGGCTCTGCTCCACAGTGAGACTCCATTTTTCCTGGGAAAATGAACTCCCATCTCTCCAGAGGTCAGCCATGCCCCTGGAGAGCCATGCAAACTCTGCACAGCTCTCCTTATCAGAAACCAAAGGAAACGTACAGATGGAAAGCCGAGATTGTGCTCTGTTCCTACAGCACATTTTTAAAACAATGAATAAAACCATGCAGGAACGTTTGTTACATCATAACACAACAGCAACACCACTTGACGTTTGAATCCCTGACCTGACCGTGGACCAGGAGCTCAGACAGATCCACGGTGATACCACAGTGAGGAAAATGTTGCTCCTGAAGGCAGAGAAAGCAAGATCCAACACCTATACTCGCCAAAGGAGTTCATGAGCTCCTTCAGGAAAACCAACATTTCCCAAAGCATCTGCAGAAGTAACATGAACCACACCACTGCGTGTGCTGGGTACGGCACCAGCATCCGAACTTACTTCACCAAACGAATGGCAGAATTCCCATTAAGTTCAATGGAAGCAGTATTAACCCCCCAGCTTTTGAAGCCCCTAGTAGCACAAGGTTGTTCAATACCAATTTTAGCCACACAACACTGGATTTTAGGGCCATTTCAATAGTCGTTGCCAGGAAGTGGCAATTCACAACCCTGGAAGCAGCACCCAGTTTAATTTCAAACCTATAATGCAGCGATTTTGCAAATCCCTCACCCAGAGGCATAACGCAGGACCGTCCAAGACACGATTAAAAATGGTGTAGAAATGGTCCAACAACACAACTTTTTCCTCGCTTTCCTCAAAAGAAGCATCACCTGCCAATATCCACCCAGACAGATTTCATGCACAAACAGCAATATTAATTTCCGACATTTTTCTTTTTCAATTTGCGCTCGTCTCCACCCAGAGAACCCCAAAAGGCCACAAAGAAGTTTGTGCACATGAATATGCTTTGGCTGCCACAGGATAAGACTCAACTTCTACAAATATTTCTGTGTTTATAGACACACAAGAACTCAACAGACTGAAAGAACGTACAGAATCTTACCTCCCAACCGTAACTGGGATCTTTCAGGTGTGGCCGCTGCTCCCCTACAAAAGGGCCAAATTTTTCTCCTGCTTCAATCTTCCTTTTGGTCCATATCCCTAATCCTGCTCCAGGAATGTTGGATTCTCGGAGCTCAAACTCTGAAGGAATGGGAATGTCATCAGGAATGTATATTGGAGCCTTGTAAGGAGAGCTCTCCTTGGGTGTGAAAGCTTCGCTGGAGGTTGCTGGAGAAGACGGCTCTTGGATGCTGATGGATGTTGGACACTGGACATTTGCAGCCTCTCCATCAGCTTCTGGCGCATCCCCCAGGGGAAGTTCTGGAAAGCTCTCATACAAACATTCATCACCTGGAAAAAAAAGCCAAACAATAGGATTTGAAACACCCTGACAGATTTTGCACATGAAACCCTTTCAGCCTGCACATGGAATGGAAGGGACAGTTTGGGAGACCTCAGCAACCACTAATCCTGCAGCAGAGCCTCACCCTGGACGGAGCTGAGCCTTTTCTGTAGTGTAGGCCTGGGGGTAACACAGTGTTTCTCAATATTCCTGACATCAAAAGTGGTTTGCATCACTGAACACAGGCGAGGGAATTGCACACAGATGTAAAGGCAGGCACACCCCATTGTCCAGTCGGGTCCGGATACAGCGCTGTGCCTTGCACACGCTTTGAAATTACAATTGAAAGCCAGCATTATATGTTACAACTGAAATCTAAGAGAAGTGAAAAGCAGGAAAGCTTCACTGGTCTTTCAGAGAGACAGATTGAACCTAAAGTAGTCAAAATTAAGTTTGATGGCCTCCAATTAGTCTTTGGAGAAAGGATCCAGCCTACCACACAACTCTTGGCAAGAGCTTCAGTTGATGTAAATCAGTGTCTTACCATTGACCTCCAAGAAATGCAATGGTCTAAAACAAGTTCAGGATCCAAACAGCACCTTACAGAGAACATGAACCTTCTCCTCTTACAGTTGCAAAAAAACCTGGGGCAGATCCAAAACACATTAAAAAAAAAAATATCCTTCATCTCTGGGGCTTAGCCAGCAAACAAAAAAAAAAAAGAACAAAAAAGAAAAGTCACTATTTTTGACAGCCTAAAACGTAAGACTGATTATAAATTCCTTTTAGTCAGAAACTCTGAGTTACTTCAGCAGGGGCTTTAGCTGCACCAGCAATACAGTGCTCAACCCAACAACACATGCAAAAGGAGCAAAACAACAAAACTAACCAAAAAAACCTCCTTTGCTATTTATATCCATTTAACTTATTAATGTTCTTGGGTTTTCATACACACCAGAACTCATTCCACTTAATTTGAACATAAATAAGAGGTGAGAATACTGTTCTCCAAGGACTGAAATTGAGAGATCGGGTATTTAAAACCTAAGCTTGAGGATATTTGCATAACATGGTTGGGTCAGAAATGAAAGCGTTACACTGGGCTTGGCTTTCAGAATGACTCTGTTTCAGTGAAGAAACAGGAAACTTTAAAATGTTCTTTCAATTTCTTGCTCATTTAAGAAACTATCCATGGTAGATTAACACCGTATGCCTATTCCACTGGAAACTGGTCATAGCCCATTGTCTCTCACATCTTTCTTACATATTATCTCACGGTTTTATATCTGTACTTTCATGCTTCTGGTACTGCCTAAGACAAACACTGGGACGTAACAAATCATTGGAATAGATTGCTCCCATCACAGGACTGGCAAACTGGATTCTTCATCTGTGAGCAATTTATTCGCAGCCATGAACTGTTTTTCTTTCTTTTATGTGGCACTGGCTATGACCTCATACATGTCACAAGAAAGTTCAGCTACCCGTCCCCTCGGCCTCCAGTTTGGCAGAATCTGCCTGCACTTTAACAACTGAACCCAATATTGATTAGTTTGTCACTTTCCTGATACCTGGCATTCTGAGAAGTAGAAAATCTTGACTGACTCCACCACTTAGCTGAGAAGGACACAGAGAGGGATTTTCCATTGCTTATGGTACAGAAATCCTACCTGTCATAGCTGACTTTGGCAATGATGCTCAAGGGCTAGTGAAAGCGCTGGTGCAGAGAGCTTGCTCTGTGCCTACCACTTACGAGCCCATGCCATACCTTCTTGCCCACAGCACCCCTTTTCTTGGGCTCCAAAGGACAGGAAAGAGGGCATGGAAAGGATAGAGACACAGCTCCACCTGGATGCCACCACTCACTTAGCCCTGCACTGAGACAACCGCTTTAGCAGCCATCTCTGTTACACCATGGCACTGCTGCTGCCCCCAAACACAGCCCTGCTCCAGCATGGTGGGACAGGTGACGAAGGTCCATCCACACCTCCTGAGCATCCCCCAAAACTTGAATGTGCTCCCTGACTTCACAGGCCAGCAGCGATGCTGCATGCCCCCTGGGCAGGCATGCTACCGTTCAGATGTCTTCCCCCAACTGTTTAGATTGCAGTCCTGCCTAAAAGACTTCAGCTGTTTTTGAAACGGGGGTTAAAAAAAAAACCCTAACCCATGTATACACATGGGGTGCAGGAAGAGAAATCACACAAGGAAAGTGATCTGGATGATGATAAGCACATGGCTCGCTGGAAGGGGGGCGCCAAGGGTAAAAACTTCAGGCATCTAAATCCCACTGATTTTTCATGACAGCTGGGTGCCTGACACTCAAACTCCTTAAAAAGCCCATCTCACATGGCCACTGCTGTTGTCCCTGTCTTGCCAAGCAGGGTCCCATAAAACCAAGGCTCTCTGTGCCCCACAGTCAACTCTCCTTCATGAAAAAACAGAGTATCTCAGCCAAATAATTTAAGTCACAGCAAGCAATGACCTGCTCTGTGCCTGTCCCAAGGGGCCACCTTCCTCAGCTCCACTTGCCAGCAGTGCCTGCCCACAAGCCAGCACAAGCTGAGCCTTAAACATTTAGAAAGCACAGCTTTACAGATGTTTCATCTTCCCCAGGGACAGTCTAGTTTAATTTCTCTCTCGCAGACTCAAAGGCCTTAGTTATACTTATCTCAGTCATATTGGCTAAGCTCGTTTTTAGCCATATAGGGTCAAACCTGCAGCTGATAAATTGGCCTCTGGAAGCCTGGCAGGGAGACAAGTCCATTTGCTGGGTCTATTGTGCCTCCTTTGATTTCCAGCAGCCACACCCGGTGTCGTCGTTAAACACGGGCTTTCAGCTTGAAAGCTCTGGAAAATATAATACGCCTCTATGCCCCAAAGCTCTAAGTGTGGGTAAAATGGATTACTGAAATAGTCTTATGCCTGAAATAGCAATGTATTCTAGCAAAAAATATATTTTTAAACCTCAAAATAAACACAGAGTCGAATTATGACTGACCAAGAGATGGGAAGACCATTAAGACATGTTTGTGAAATTAATGACAGAAGCAGCTCTATTAAAACCAATGTACACGAACCAAGGTTCTGGTCTTAATTTTCAAAGGGTGTACAACTATTCATCTTAAAATTTACACCCACATGGATCAGAGGGACTTCCAGCAAAACCGTAGGATATCTACTGATAGAAAACCTGGGTAAGGTTAGAATTAGACACAGGGACTGTGCTGATAAGCATCATTTTCACAGTGAACTGAAAATCGCTCACACAGATAGCACTCCAGTTTTGAAATTCAAGATGGCCTCTTTAAATTCCAGTAATTATCCCCACCAGAAATGGGATGAAATAAAAAAATGAGACCCCAGATAATGGAACAGATAAGATTAGGTTATGTGGAAGCTTGGATATTAGTCTCCATAAAATTCTTCACCACTATTTTACAATAAAAACATGAGCAAGCTTCAAAGGAAACCCAGGAGTAAAGGTTAATTGCTACTAAAAGGCCAGGGTGGACACCTGTGTTTGCACTTTTGTCACAACCTTGCCCACCAGCAGGGGAGAGCCCACGTGGCCGCGTGCTGGGGATGTGTCTGATGAGGACAGGAGAGCGACGTGCCAAAGCTGCCGCTGTAGCTCCAGGGCCTGGGGTCATCCCAAGACTGAGAGGCCTTCTGTGCATGGCTGGGAGGAGGACAGGACTTCCTTCCATTAGGATGTTTCTTAGTTCAGCCCAGTTTTCCTCTCCAAGAGCAATTAGGTAAGAGGTGCTGATGACTGAGGCAGAGGTTGAACACAACCCAGTGCTGCTGTCAGAGGCATGATGGGCCTCGTGCTCGACAGGGCTGTGCCTGGCTGCAGCTGTAATGCCACACCATGGCCCCTCACAGTGAGCAGACATGCTGGCCTGTTGCACTTATCTGTGTTTCAGGGCAGCCTTAAACTCAAACTTCACACAAAGTCTTCTGGGGATCAAGTCTACATCCAGAGCTCCACAGCCAAAGCCAGTCCTAACAAAGAGAAACGTATCCATAGGGAATTCCTGTTCTTCCTTTCCTCAGGCTATTTGTGCCTAAGGAGATACATTCCCAAGGTGACTACTGACTGATAAACACTCTTGCACACAAATGCAGTTCTCTGCACTTGGATTCATGCACACGGCCATCAGTGATTTAACCACAAACTGGATTACTCCGGAGGAAAGAGGCAGGCTGAAAGCAAAGGCATCTAGAGAACCTAATCCAGAATGCCATCACCTTCTGAGCAGGATAAAGCAAGAGCTGAGATAAATGTCAAAGTGGGTCTTTGCAATGAGAAGATCCACACAGTTTCATGCCTGCAGCTTCTCAAAGGTGAAATGACCCCTAGTCCCAAAGATTAGACACCATGAGGACATAACTCTGTTTGATGGGAGAATTCCATCATATGTCAGGAGCTTTGAGCTCCACTAGCTCTATAGACTATGCCTTGTACAAGCCTTCGGCAAGGATGCATTAATGAAGGCTTTTGGGAACATGGTAGGATTTTTTAATTTAGGTGAATTAATCCTTCCTCCTGCAGGAGGGTAGACCTGAATGTACCACAAGTTCCTAAATCAGATCTTGAAAGAGACCAGTGAGCATTCATATTTGTTTGACCTAGTATTACCATTCAGTGCAGAGGAAATCAGCCTGGAGTATTTGCAGGGATATCTGAAAAGGAGACAGACATTTCCTGTTGCATACAAATGGACACCTTTATCTGAATTTCTGTTTGAACAAGTATTAAAGAAAAAAAAAAAACCTGTTACAGGCAGAGACTGATTGATTACAAAATATATCCACATCAGTCTAGAACACAAGAGGTCAAGAAAAGCAGAAAATCAGGCGAAGAAAACCCATTAGCTTCAATAAGAGCTCTTAGCCAACGGTGAACAAAATGGGAGCCACCTGACTGTCCACATAAGGTAGGCACAGCCCAGAGGAGGCCAGAGGAGACGTAAAGAAGGATCCTTAGCTTTAGAAACATTCAGAGATTGGGTTGCTATCTCCAGGCACAGGAAGGACTCCAGCCAAGGGCTACATTACTCTACTTGAACACTTTATCAGTCAACGTACCCGAAACTGGTTTGTGCCGCTCCCTTTTCACAGAACTGTTCTGTGGAGCTGGACCTACTGGCGGTTATTTATTATTATTTGTATTGTACCACAGCTTGATACCCCCAGGCAGGACCCCATTGTGAAAAGCATCAGACAGACCTAATCAAGTGAGATTAGATTCTAACCAGACTAGAGCTAGTAATTCCCAGTTAGGTGAAAATCATAAAACATGGGAGAGAAACACTGTTTTACAAATAGTAAGTTCCATTGTACAACAAAAGAGATTACAAGCACGTTTAGAGATAAACACAGCACTTGAAGGTGTTCTGAATCATTACTTCAATTACCAAGGAAAAATACTTTCACAGCCATTAGCCTTCAAACATGTGGGGATTTTGCATATTTGTATTACTTGACCCTAACACAAGCGTGAGAAAACCAAAGCTGTCCAAAACTCACTCAAAAGGTCCAACCCCAAAAACCACGCTCGTGCAGTGAGAGCAAGTGGGACCAAAGCACCCGCATGGTGGCCCCAAAGTCCAGATTCTCATTTCTCTTACACAACTGTTAAATCTAAAGTAATTACTTTAGACTTCCACCAAGGAATAAAAGAGATCAGCGTCTGTCCCGGAGTTAACCAAAATTACTCAAATTTCTTTGGATTGACACTAATGTAACAAAATGAGAGGGAAATGTGGTGCCCAGATTTCAGCCTCCCCTTCATGCTCGTGACACTGCTGATCACAGAGGGCATTCTCCCAGCAAAGCTTCCACACCTCAGCCTTGAGCCACAGTGAGCAAACCCTTCTGCATGCTGGCAGAAGAGGGAGTTGTAGGAAAAGCTGCACGGACAGAGGCAGGAGAAAAAGGCGGCTCTATGCGGCCCGAGCACAGCTTTGGGGCTGAAGTACATAAATCACCAGCTACTCATGGTGCGGCACTGTGGGCAGCAGGATCTACATGAAATGTAAAGCGAGCTCAGCCAGGGTCACCTCTGAAGCACCCTGTGCCAAGGACTTTGGGTGGCTCCAGTCTGTGCCTCATGGCAAGGTGTACATCAGTGAGAACAGTGCAGATAATTCACATTTAAAACCTTTCTTGCATGGGAAGCAGCTTTTGCTTCTCAAATCATAGCATCTGCAGAAAACAGCCCTGAAACAAGAGGCTCATACTGGAAGCAGAAGGGAGCTCCTGATCAGCACCAAGCACTCGGGAGAAATCTGTCCTCAGGCAAGTGAGAAAAGAAGCCAAACATAGTCTAGGAGCATCAGGTCTTTAAAAGAGGATAATTTCAGCATTGCCAAGTGTTGGTACTAGACCAGCAAAGTTATAATATAGTAACTGTGTACGCACCCGCCTGTGGTCTCTGGCAATTCTCACCATCAGCCCCTACAATAACTAGTAGCGTTTGGTGCTCTGTCTAGTGTCATTCATGTCTAATTGAGTAACACAGTCAAAAGCATCTGATGGGGACCAGACGCTGGCTTTTAATTAGGGTCCAGCACTGAGAGACTGTGGGTCAAATTCTACTTTCATTTGCATGGGAGCTGCTCTCCTTGATGTGGGGGGGATGTTGCACCTGCAGAACTGAAAAGTAAAATTTGGCTGCTTGCGTTCCTGTGCACTTCTCCATATGAATTACTGTACTACATACAGCAACAAAGGTTTATAAACGTTGGCTGGCACGCACTGAATTTATTTACAAGTTAAGTCTAATTTTATTTATAGTTCCAGTACAATCATCTCTGGTGGAAATATTTATGTTATCTGTACTTCTGGTCTGTTAGAGCCTACTGCAATCATAAACACTGCTGAAAAATTATTCGCAGTTAGCAGGGTTTAAACTACCCATTATATCACTAGCTAGTGCCAATAAACTTTGGTGCTGGTTGATAAAGTTTCCTCAATGGAATAAATATATATTTGACTTTCAAAACCTTTCCTGGGTTACACAGAGTGGGGGGGTAAGAGAAGAGGGAAATGCCAGCTGTAGGATTTGATATACTGAGAGCCAGATCTGCAGCTAGCAAGGAGTCTGGAGAGATCCACACCGGCTGGGAGGCAGCCTAAAGCATGCTGGAATTCTACTAATAGCTTAAATTTGTATCTTGGTAAGATATTTCAGCTGAGGGGACCTGCCGCAGCTAATACACACTCATTAATGTCCTCCATGACTCTCTATATGGAGCAGACCCAAGAGAAGAAAAAAAAAAATCTGCCTTGAAATTTTTAGCCCTTAGTACTGGTCACTGTTAAGGGAGGAAAAATGGATTAGGGGAACCAGCTTTTGTTCATTGTTTGATTGCCATAATGGTAAACATGACATATATTCTCACACTGACATGGCACAAGAAGCCAACCAGCTCAGGACAAAACTAAGGACAAGAAGGTTAAATGTGAATTAGTGAGATCAGCCACTTATACACAGAAAATACCGATTAGGAACAAAATTTAACTAAATCTGTATCAGCTGGGTTAAGACAAAATAGGTAATGCACTTTAACAGTCCCTGCCACAGTGAAAAACTATAGCTGTAAAAGAATGTTTTTAAACCAAAACAATTACTTAAACCTACAGTATTATAATCAACACAAATGAAACTTTATCTCGATGAAATAAATCAGTGTAACTGAACTTCTTTTTACTCATTAGTGGACCTTTACTGTTTTAAACTGAGATGTGTCACAAAGTAGCACTGGAAATCACATGCCTCTTTCCAACAGAAAGCAGAAATAAAAGATGACTACTCTACCAAATTATAATGAAGACAGATAACAGAGTGAATTATAAAACAAAGGTTATAGATAGAGACTGAGCCTTGTAGAGGTAATGACTTTTAATTGGATTGAGTTTATCATATTTTCAGAGGTACAGCACAACCAGAAGAAAGGATTAGAATTATTTCCACATTTCATTATTTGGCATAATGAGAAAACAGAGGGAGGTCCACATCCCTGATGTGTTTGGTAAGCCACAGGAGATGTTGAACATGTCAGTATCTGCTAGAGTACGGTCCTGAGACACAAATGCGTTCGCTCCCTTATAATGCGGCAACGGGTAATCACTTGAAAAAAAAAAAAGGGAAGGGGAAAAAAAGCCAGGTCATGAAGTTTTGTTTCAAAAGCACATTATGAATAAGAAGGAATTTAACCCCTTCCTGCCAGCAGGCACTTCAGCACTAGCCTGCAAACACCCATCCATCCGCTTTGAGGAGCTAAGCAATTCTCACTCTAAATAAGCACCAATAGCTTTAAAAGACTGAACCAGTGATGGCTCAGCAACACCATCCCCTCTTCTCATGTACAGTCACACCACCAGGGCAAAAAAGGCCCTGTGGAAGTCACTGGCGAGGGGACCTGCACTGCCTGAATCCCAAAAAGCCTGCACTCCACCTGGGAAGAATAGTGGACAGAGACCAGTGGGGAGAAGGCAGCTCAAAATATCCTGAGTTGGAAGGGACCCACAAGGACCATCAAGTCCAACCCCTGGCCTTACACAGGACATTCCCAAAATGCTGGGGATAAAAGAGCAAGAGCTGAGGGATTATCAGAGAAGGATGTACCTGCTCCTGAGCTACGCTCGTGCATGCAAGGGAGGGATGGACTTTTAGGGAGCTGCTTTTGGAAAACCGAGCTGCTGTAGAGCAGAGTTTCACACCAGCAGCCAGACAGCTTTTTAATTATGCAATTACAGTGAAAGAGTATTAATTATACTCGAGTGACACTGTGATACACTGTAGTTAAGTCCTTGAAGCACCAGCAGAAGT
The DNA here is from genome assembly GCA_013397725.1 of Rhagologus leucostigma. Classification (NCBI taxonomy): domain Eukaryota; kingdom Metazoa; phylum Chordata; class Aves; order Passeriformes; genus Rhagologus; species Rhagologus leucostigma. The sequence goes on from VZTD01000671.1 coordinate 140,090, forward strand.
ACTCATAACAAATACACTAATCAGGAGAAGTATCGGATAATTAATCCTACAATACTGTCCACTTCAAAAACTCAAGGTCTGGCAAGACTGGCTTCCAGCATTTGTTTCCGAGGAGATACAAGGCCACAATTTTTCCTGCAAGTGACTTCTCAGCAGAAGGTCACCCAGCAACATGCAGGACATACTTAGCTGATTGGAAAATCATGAATCTCAGGAGCAACTATACTTCATGTCAGGTGTGTGGGTGTATTCTGCAGCATTCTGGGCCATCAGTATATGTTTATATCCACTATATTTTCTATTTTTTACAGAGAACCCTTTGGGACAGTTTTATTTCATCATATGTGTGTACACATTTATTCCTGTGTGACAGTGCTGTTTTGGGTGGGATTACTGTAAAACCTGAATGAAAATTTTTTTCCCATTTGTGTCCATGAAACCCAGGGCCTTGGCTGGCACACTTTGACAAGTTCTTCTCATTGATACGTAACTCAAAAAAACACATATTTTCAGAGTGAAAGAATTTTCGTTTCATTTTTTTCCAGGCAAAAAAAAAAAAGCATTCTGAACTGGATTTATCTACATTATCTCCACCACCAATTTGTTCCAGACACTGCCTGTTCCTCAAAGAAATTCCTCAATTTTTTCTGACAAACCAAATTCTACCTGTGCCAGCCACATATTCTAAATAAACACCAATTAACTTTTAATCTCAACAAAATATTCATGGTTGATAAAACGTGTTTCCTGCCCCATTTCAGTAGGTTGGTCTGTCCCAACAAACAGGATTTATCTTAATGCCAGTGGGACTTTTGTCAGTGAAATGATCATCTCAAATTCAAAATGATCATTTCAGTGGTGATGCAGGTAAGGTTTGCCCATGGAACTGACAACATTGACTGCAGGCATCCAAGCACAGCTGGAAAAAAAGCTACTTGCTGCCTTACAACACGCCCCAAACTCCATGGTAGGATGACTTTAAACAAGGATGGAGGCAAAAGGAAACTACACCCATTAAGTACAGCTAAATTCTGTTACCTTTCTAGAGATAGTTTATTTTTCTAGGAAGCGTGGCATACGTGAGTGTGAGGAGCTACAAGGATCTGTAGCAATTATTTTTCTTGGCCTTTGTGTAAGAGGGAAAGGGGAAACACCAGGCTTTTTGCACCCAAGACATCTATACAGAGATAAAATGAGGGCCCAGCTCTTCCATCATCACAAGCTTCATGTGCTTCAGCTCAGCTTAAGACGCTGCGCTGCCTCAGTGCCAGTGACCACAGCTCCCTCCCCACACCCTGTCTGCATCCTCTGCTGCAGGAAGGTGCTTGCAAAACAGAAGTTAGCTTTCCCCTGAAAATCCTTCATTTCCCCTCCACTCTTCCCCCTCCCATTTCTTTCCCTTCCTTTCCTTTTCTCAGAGTTGTTTCATTTTCTTTGCCATGTTATTACCAAAAAAACATGAAAAAGGAAAACATTCAGAGAAAAAAAAATCCAAATCCGAAATATTAAAGCTTTGAGTTTTGCTGAGCAATCAGGAGACTTGTTTTAAAAGGAAGAGTGTTTGCAGAAATCTGGCAAATCCAGGATGCTGTCACCTCTTTCCTATAAAATTGTTCCTCGCGTAATTTAGAAACTCCTCCAAGGGTGTTTGTCTGGCTGTACTTTTACCTAGCACATCTCTGAAAGGCGAGTTCTCTGTGGCTGAGTGCTTGGATGTTTTCAACACTGTCTAAGAGCTTTCCACTCTTGCCTCTCTCCCATGCTGGTGGTCCACAGCCAATGCTGGGAGGTGCCTGTTCTCTCTTTAACACTTATTTTCAACCTCAGGCAAAAGCCCTTTGCTACTCCCTTCACTTGGACACAGAGGAACACCTTGCTCTGTTCACCTCTTTTCCGTCTTCTTTGGAGGAAAATTAGCAAAAGGGATTACTTCCATCTGCATTGCTGAACTCACAGGGAAAACTTCCACTACAGCTCTCGAGGACCAAGAGAAGTGTGAGACATGGGCAGTTTGGAGAGCTCCATGCAAATCAAAGCTCCACAGACAGAGATATCACAGACACAGAAACCACTGGGGAGTTTTTGGCCAGCAAAACCCAGAGCTTTCCAAGCCCAGCTAGTTAGAAAAAGATCGAGAAGATATTTCAGCACACGCAGGACTAACAGGAAGGACCTCCTGGGCCCTCACCTCCCTGGTCCATCAAACCACAGAGTCTTTGCTTATACTGGGAGCGGGTAGCTCTGACACTGCATGCTCAGTTGCTTTTGCAAACATATCCAGTAACAAATTCCCCCATTCCCTCTTGGGTTTCTCATTTCTTCCACGGGATCATATTATCTCATTTGCCTCAGATGAGCTGCATGGTGAATAGCTCATCTCTCCCCAGTGCTTTGAAGATGCAAAGCAGGACAGTATGGAAATGCCAAGTGTTCCCGTAGCACCAGCAGCCGGTTGGAAGGCAGGAGGAGTGACAGTCCTTATTCTGATCACATCCTCCCTCCAAAATCAACAGTGACACCAGTGTGAAACCAGAACGAGACCCCTGCTGTGAAACAGTTAACATCAGTTAGATCTATCTTGACTTTAAAAAAAAGGAAAAAAAGAAAGAGTGGGACTACAGTTTATTTTACATGGCTTCCCGGTCAAAGCCTCAAACATTTTGTAGATATTTATTAATATATATTAACTGTAAAGAAAGTTAACTGCTAATGTAATTTATTCCCCTCTTTGTTCCATACACCTTGTATTGCTTTCTCTGAAGCTGTTGATCTTGGAGAATCAGAGGGGTCCTGGGGAGTCACTAACAGAGAGCAATAAATCAGCACTCTGAAAGCTTCTGGTTCATCCCAATAAATTGGAAGGAAATTTGAAAAATAATCTTTGTCTTTTTTTTTTTGGTCCCAAATTGGCAATCTTCACAAGCTCTATTGTTTTCATGTGCAGGCTGATATATGACAGCTTAAATAAATACATAGTTCTTAATGGAGTAAATTCAGCTTTCGTGTAATTGGATGCCATACCATTAGAGACCTCGGCCCAGGCAGTGCTCTCCATCCCCAAGGATCTCACAGGACCCTTCAGACTCAAACTAACAGGCGGTTGTTATATGCTTTAATTCTACCTATTATGTCACTGCGGACTAATCCTCTGTTATAAAGAGTACTTAACTATATATCTATTTATGTTTACGGACATGGATTTAAGTAGTGTTTATAATGACAAGGATGTATATATACAACATGTATATGTAATATAATATATATATAAACACAGAGACACATCCTAAATCATAGAAGTGATGGAGTCCTTGAGCAAAAATGGCTTGAGAAGCTGAGGGTTTTTTATGTCAGGAAAATAATGTGGCTTTTCCTGAAATTGTTCTGAAAGTGACTTGAATTCCTTCTGTCCAAATTAGAGCCAAAAATGCTCAGAAATTTTCAGGCTAGACCATTACTCTTCACAGAGTCACAAGCGGTCATGAAAGAGATCTTGTGTTAGATACCCTTCACTGTAGCACCAGTGTCTCTAGGAAAGAGAATTGCAGTGATACAATTTGCTGCTCACGAAAGACGCTTCCAGGGTGAGGAAGTGGAAGGAACAAACTGCATTTTAAAGTTTCCCCTGGTAAGCTCATTAGAAACTCAAGTCAAATAAAAACAATCTTTCCTATATAGCACTTTTCAAAGCGAGGATCAAACTGGCATTTAGCTGACCTTCTCCACACTCCAGTGAACCTCAGTTCAGCAAGTTTGGTAGGGCCGTGCACAACTCCAGGCATGTCAGAGGAAAAGAAATCCAAGCATTGTCACGAGAAGGTGTTGAAAGAGCTCTCAGAGCACATCCATGTCTCCATCTCACCGACCACAGCCATACAGGTGAACACAACCAACCCATGGTCACAAAACAAACCAGTGTCACGTTTGGAAAACAAGCGATTTGTCTGGACTCGGCATCCCTTAGTCCCTCCCCACAGATCTGCAGTTCATGTATGGCTCACAGCCCACACAGGAAAAGCTGGAGATGAGCAAAGTGAGCCTTCCAAGAGCTCTAAAGCAAAGACTGAAGTGTGGTGAGCCTTGCACAAAAAGCCTATGTCGGGTTTGCAGAAAAGTTGCATTGTAGTGAGGGCTCTGGACTATGGAAAGGTCAGCTGGAGGAGGGGGAGTTAGGGGCCAAGCACCAGGATGAGCCTGGCTAAGGGATTCCTCTCTGAGGAACTCTGCTCAGACCTGGATGTGCCCCACCTCACACCTCATCATCCTGCTTTCCCTCTTGAAGCCAACATCGCTCCTCCCCAAAATCCGTGGAAGCACCAGAATCTCACTTGCACCAAGCTTGAGCGAGCGCAACCGATAGCCCAAAGCTTCAGCAATACTTCCCGAAATCCAAAAAACCTGAACCAAGTGCGGTGGTCTGAAAGGAGCTTTGGTCTCTTAGAAAGTGCCTTCAGAAAAGACATCTCCAGGGCTGAGACCACCAGAGATGCTGCCCAGCTCCCAGACTGGCCTGACAGACTCCCACCATGCTGGAGAGCCCATTTCCATCCCCTGCTGCCCACCAGGGACTTCATCTCAGGATTAACCTTGTGTTGTCTCACCAGAGACCTAAACCTCAACACTTAGCCACCCACAGGGAAGTTTGCAGGAGAAAACGGGCTCAGCGTGCATTTTGTCCAGGTATTTTAGCTGAGAGGGATAGACCAAATAAATATCATTTGTTGTTTAAAGTGCAAATCCCAGCAACTACTTTGAACGGGAGCATTTGGTAGTTGACACATCTACGGATGTTTTAAATCATAAGGGCATCCACTCCATTTTAGTTTTAATGTGTTTGTGTGCGAAGTTCTTTGTCATTCCAGCCCACCTGTCTCAGGGCACAGAAATCAAAAACAGGAGTAACTCTCAAATTTCACCTCAATTTAATCCATCACAGAAAGCAGACTGGTTTTGCACTGTATTAAAAAAGAAAAAAACCACCAGGACATTTAAACAAAGTGACACAGATCATCAGCAGATCAACTGAAAATGACAGCTCAATCAAACAAATGTATGTTGAGAATTTCCACAGGGCAGCTCTAGCTGCAGCCAAACCAAATTTGTTTAGTATACATAAGTTAGCTGCTTAGAAACATTCAGTATGCTGCTAGCCAGATGATGACTTTCCCAGATAAACATCTATTTAACCAAATATCCCCCCACCCATGGAAGTGCTAGCAGAGTTTTGATGGATTCTAGTCTCTTAAAAATCTGACTTAGCTCTGGTGGCAGGCTGGTATCAACACACCCACACTAAACACTTAACTAAAAATAACTAAACACTGCTTTAAAATGTGTTATAACCACCAAAAGGTAGGCAAAACTCTATAATCCTGGTGAAGTCCTTCTGGCTGTCAATAAATTCACAAAGTGGCATGAGGGTGAAATACAAATTACGAACTTGAGAAGCGCCAGAGAAAGCTGCACATCCTGTGTCATATATCAAGTATACAGAGAGGAGGGGATTTGTCTGATTCCTCTTTTAAAGCAAGGTGTTCTTGAAATCAATGAAAAATCTCCTATTGATTCCAGAAATGCCACATAAATCTCTCGCTGAGGAAATACATTCATAAGAGCTCCCCCTCTGTGATTCTGCCCTCCTTTAGAGCAGATTTTCTACGGTGTCATTTAGTAACAAAGTTTAAAAAAATGGTTTTGAAGATGAGGAAGTAATTTGGCAAATTTAGTTTAAAGGTCATTACAATATACAAGAAGTTTCATCCAGACTCAGATGCTCAAGCAAAAGAGATTTCAGTTCATACAACAGCAGCGTTCTGGGCAAAATCAAGGCATTGGATTTCAGCCAGACTAGAAGGATTTGGTCCACAGCTACTGAAATTAGTGGCCAAAAGCCCATCTGATGCAAAACAGCCAGATTTTATTCAGGGTGACCATTTTAGGGACCAGTGGTGCACTTGCTGTTCACCCAGCACGTGCACACACGTGTTTAAGGAGTGATTGTCCAATTATATAACTCCAAAATGAATACGGGACAGGGAATGACTGGCTAACAGAATGATTTGTAATATACATTATAATTTTGGTGAAAGTCCATATTTAAATTTTTTTAGGGTTGGTTTTTTTTCAACTTCTGATTTGTTAAAATGAATGACTCAAAAATAAAAGCTACTAGGCAACACATATCCGCTCTTCAAAGCTCTGTCAAACAAAACAGTGCCTATAAAGCACATATTCTGATGGACATCTGCTTGCTATTTAATATCCACAAAGAGAGTATTTACAAAAAAACACAAATGCAACAAATTAAGAGGCCTGTGATGCTGGAGCATCCCAAGGAGCAGTGTTTACACAACGATCAGAGGGATGTGGGATGGCGATGGAGAGAATAGATGCTTACAGATATGTCACAACTTATTTCCTGGGGAAAAAAATGCACCAAAAGGTCATTGTAAGTGATGTAGCCACCCTAAATCACTAGTACCCAACCTGGAGGTTGTCTGAGAAAGCCAAAATCAGCTACACTGTGCCAGCAGTAAGAGATGTATCTTTGAAGCTCTCACTGCAGAAGAAGAGACCGAGGTGCCCCTGTTGGAATGCAGAAAGTCCAGTGTCCTGTTTTTATCACCACTGTCAGAGGTCCACAGATCCCATGAGATGAATAAAATGAAGAAGTTTAAAATGTCAGAGTCTGATGGGAGTGGGGGAGAAAGAAAATTCCTTAAGTACCCGTGTGGTGGGAGGAGTTTGCTGTACACAAAAACACTCACTGTTGAACACTGTAGGATTTCCTTAAAAAGTATCTGTTTGGGGGGAGTTTAACTCATGAGTTTTGAGTGCATAATTGTGCTTTTGCCAAAATTTGTGCATTGACGTATTGCTGGGGAAGAAAACCATGGGAAAGCAGGGATGAAGGATGACAAAATTCAAAGTATTAACCCCCGGAAGTGTTCCTACTATATACTGGTTTTTTCGAATGTTTCTCCCAGTGCAAAAGAGACACCTGATGATACAGTACAGACATCACAGAACTCAAAGCTCGTATAATTTTCAGTGGCACAAGATTATTTTTAATCTTTTCCGCTTCCCCTGAACATAACACAAACAAAACAAGCTGAAGTTGTCCATAAAACTGGAAAACAAACAAGATGCAAACTCCCAAATTAACACTTGGAAGAGAAGAGAAGCAACTGTGAAAATAAATAGAAAAAGGAGTTTAGGCAAATTAACCTGGTCTACCCAGAGCAGCAATAAACGAGAAACACCCCGAACACAAAAGTAAACACTCCCTGAAACTCCTCCAAAACAACAACAAGAACTGGTAAATTTTCTTTGATTTTAGCCGTATGGCTGCTTTCAAATTTGATGTCTGGAGATGCAACCAGCTCAGATGAAATCCATGCAACTCTGAGTATCAACATCCTCTTTTTGTCTAATCCCAACAAGCTACATATGAGATACAATTCCAGACCAGTTGAGCTGCTGCGTGAACTCCACTGACAAACGTATCAAGAAGGGTGGTGCGGATTATCATTGGTAGCAGTGAAACGAAAGATCAAACCATAAAATCTTCATGCCTATTGATGAGAGGTTTGTCACTTAAATCTGATTTTTATTCATGTGAGCAAAGCCATTTTATTCTTAGGGAGTTAAACACAAGCTCAAGGAGACAAGCAGAGCATACAACCCACAAAGACACCTTTGTCCTGCTGCTCACTCAAGACAACATGCCCAGGACATATTTTATATATGTATGGGTAAATCTTCTATTTCCTTTTCTCCCCGGCTCCCTAAGAGACTGAGTACCCATCCTGCACACGGCAGGAGTCCAGAAATCCATGCAGCTGCCTCAAACTGGACAACCAAACCAGTAAACCTTTCGTAATTTTCCCAGATTATTAGGAACCATCAGTAGCATTTACAGCCTTGATTCAGGGCTAATTTAACCCAGTCCAGACTGGAACTGAATCAGCTCATAGTGTGTATTGAGAAGCTAAATACAAACTAAGATGACTGTAGAAATTAATGCAGATAAGAGCTAGAAGCAAGAAACTCAGCTTCATAACCACGACCAACACAAGGAGATCTGCAGAAATCAAAGCACAGGATGCACTATGGTTTCCACTGCATTCCTCAGCCTCAGAGATCTGCCAATATTTTGCACGTAAGCACACAGACCTTCAAAAGAGCTGGGTTTGTCTAAAGAAAGTACAAAACAATCACTACAAAGGCAAGCAATGAAAAATCCTCCTCCTGAACAAACACGCCGTAAAAATGAAGTATAAATCATAAAACCCAAATGAAAACAACCACTCCCCCACCCCAAAACTGCCCAAAATAATGGGATAAGGAAGTTTTCTCTGATTAGATTAAATACTGCAAAGCTCTTTCCAAGCCCAGTAACAAACTACTTTAGAAGCAGTGGCAGAAAGCAACACAACAACACTGAGCAACACAGGGCAACGCAGAGGCAAACTATGGATTGATCCAGAGCCCTGGGACAAAAGCTTTGCCTTCCCTCAAAATGCACAGAAAAGGCTTCTCACAAGTGTGCCACCTTGGCTAACTCCACTCTCAGGGGTTTGCTGCTCAGGTCAGTGGAAGAAAAATGAAGCTAACAAATGTTTTTGAAAACGCCAGTTCTTGAAAGCAAACTTATTACGCTGAGGACTGAGCACCATCAAGCACAAAACTCCGGCATCGCAGCTTGAGACAAAATGCCAGACCCTCACACAAAGCACCTCTCTAAGATTATTTCCCCAACTCAGCAGAGAATACAGCGAAATAGGTCATATATCACAGGAGCAAAACAATGCCATGCTCAGCAATGAAATTCCTTGGGACAAAGGGTCTCCGCATTTATTCTACCCCACCATCTCTCAACATATCTCAATTTCACAGGAGGTCAGCTTCCTACCCCTCAGTCTGCCACGTTCAGCTTGGGATGCAAAAAGTCTGGCAGCAACAGAAAGGAGAGGGAAGATGCTAAAATGAGTCTTTACTGTCTTTTGCCTTGTTTTCATCCTTTACAGTGTTCCTTTTCAAGCATATGAAACCCGACAAAATAGGCAGATTCCCATGATCTGTAACAAAAGGGGTTGCAAACACGGACACAAGAGCAGAAAACCCATGCCTGCTATTACACATCCACCAAAAGCAGTGGCCTCATGGTAACCTCCTCCACCAGGACACTGGAGCACCAGCATGGTGTTTGGAGGCACCTTTCACACAGCTCTGTCAGCGTAGAGTCCTCACTCCATCATTTCCATGGAGAAGGTGGTCCTCCCTTTTACCCTCTTATTACTAGAAAGCTCATTTCTGGCCTCAGAATATTCATGGACACTTTATTGCCCATTTGTACTTGTTCCAGCACTGTCCTTTAGCTTAAATGGTTTGCTGGGAGTGTTTGTCACCTTCCGTATCAGACATAACCTCTATCAGCCTTCATTTTCCTCAGCTACACAAGCAAAGCTTTTTAGCCTATTCCTGTATTCAATTATCAATCATCAGCTGTTCAATTAGAGACGGTGCAGGTCTAAGACCCAGGGGCCTCAGGAAGCGAAATATCCCAGCCACTGTGACAGAGACAACAGGAAGTTGTGTCGGGAGCAAGTATACAACTAATCCATAAATCAGGAGAGAAAGCAGGGGCAAGAGAAGAATTGAAAGCAGCATCTCCTCTCTCAGTGGGTTAATGTGACTTCTTCTCACTTTGCTGCAGAAATCACATCCAGGACAAGTTGCTTTCAGGAAGCAATTACAGGGAAGCAGCAGTGCAGAAGATGGATCTGTTTCTCAACTCTTCCACATGTCACTTCTCAGGAAGGAGCTGGTCGTGAGGCTCACAACTTCAAATCTAAATATTTCTGAAGGAAAACGTCCCTAGATGTGAATATTATCTACCGGCCACACATGATCTGCAATAATACAAAGCACTTTGAAGCATTTTATGGACCAATCCAAAGAACATCAATTAAATTCTGATCTCTCTGCTGTTAAAGGCAAACTACTGATTGATTACATGGGGCAAGATGTCATCTGTGCTCTCTGTTGCACTATTACCAGGCTCTGTCATACAAATTACATGTGTTCCCTGGATGTAGCGGACAAGCAGCACGGGCAAAAGCTGTAAAATGCAACTGTAGGAGCTTGACCTAATGTTTTCAATATTTCTATTTAACTGAAATGTGTTTGAAAATTAATCATAACTGAAGATATTTTCAGCAATAGTTCTTTTTAGTTCTGAATGCAGGTGAACTCCATCACATAAATATATACCTGTGTGTCTCAGGACAGAGAGGAACCTTCCATTACAAAGGCCTTTCTTGGAAGAAACTTGATCTTAATAATATTTTAAAAATGCTATTTTATGATATGGCTCTCTTTTTGTAAAAAGTTTCCAGAGATTTATTTTCATCCCACTGTGGAAAAAAAAGCACCCAAAACTTTGAAACCTAACAAGCTTCTGTAGAAAATAAGTAACATCCTACAGGCAGCTGCAACGATCATGCATTTATTCAAGTCAAGCTAAATATGCTCTAAGGAGGTAAAAATTCCTTTTAATTAAAACATTTACTGGTATCATTTTATTTGTTGAAGTACATTGACAGCTGTGAATCTGCAGCAGATGCATGTGACTCTTTCTAACACTCACTTAAGAATGGGTAAAGCCATTTTAACTCCTTGCTATAGTCCCTGACGTGTTTGCTTGCCTTCTGGGAGAGGAATTTGTGACTATCCACACCCCTCAGAGGGCAAATCATGCCTTTTCTACTAATAGATGGTGAGGTTAACATGAAGCAATTCAAAGCTTCTCATTAATTACTGCTAATTGTCATGGCAATCTCCTTTCCCCCGTTTTACATCATGAGCAAATGATTTTTTTTCATTGCAGAATAGGTAAGAAGAGAGATGCTTGGGAAAACATAATTAGCTCTGCTAATTAGTGTGATCTGATTTGAATATTTCTATTTGCTTTTGTAATTAAAAAAAAAAAAAAGGCAGCTCAGTGAAGTCATCTCCACATTCTAAATATTCAGTTCATAAATTAAGATAACCAGGCTGCAAACCTGCTTCTCCATTAAAAAAAAAAAGGCATCTCTGATGGCTGAACATCCCCCAGTCAATGTTGTCCACAAACCAAGGGGAAAGAGTTCCCTCTCCCAGAGGGAAAGCTGAGAGGACACTGCCGTGTCAAACCTCCCACAACCCACAGTTACTTAAAAGCACTAATAACCTAAAATTAGATATTTTTTTTTTTAATTAAGAAATTGTGTCTGCTCACTTTACTTTTCATCGGCGATTAGGTCAATTTGCATTTGGCATCTCTCTAAGTCACACCACAATTCTTCCCATGCCCAGTGGTGGATTGAGGGCAAGTCGTCACTCAAAGCAGTACAGGGCAATTTTTAGGAAGGGCAGAGAACTCGTGCAGAACCTGTCCTAGAGCTGTGTCAGAGCTGGTTTTAGTTACTTTAATTCCAAGCTGCTGAAGAACTCCTTAAACCCCTTCACCTCTCAAAGTCTAGAAGTTTGAATAGATTAACTGAATGGTTTTATCTCCTTGCACCATTCTAGGAGGATATATCTCCACTGACTCCTTCTGGGATGAACAATGAGTTTTCCTCCTCATGAGAAAAGTGAGTGAAATATTCCTCTGTACATAGAGCACGTCACGGTAGTGATTTCCTTAAAGCTTTGGATTTGGCTGAAAAATCCATGCAGTGAAACACCTACTACAATTTCTTCGACTGTTGTGAACAAAGAGGATTCTCAGAGCTGTTGAAGAAGTATAAATAAAAACACATTCATTTTTCCAACATCCCAGCTACTACTGGGGCTGCTGTGCAACCAGAGGAGGCCAAGCACGTTGTTTTACACCACCTTGGCTCACAAGCCCGTGGTATTAGACTTGCACAGCCTGGGTGAATAAATACAGGTAACGATTTATTCAACCTGTTTCTCTTTCACATAATAGCCTGAGCAGATTATGATATTCTTTTACATGCTCCCAAATCCAAACATGCTTCTGGATATTTTTAAAGTCACGACTGACTGGAAATATTTGTGATTTTAGCTGTTTTGTTTAGCAACGAGCAGTCCAGAGCTTGCTTCTACCCCCCAACCCGGTGAGCCCCCGAACATTTCCAGCACAAGCTCATGCAGATGTGAAATTATTGTTCACCTTCTGCTGGTAACTCTTACCAGCAAAATAATAAATTCAGTTAATAACAGAAAACAGTATTCATGGTGCTTTCTTGACAGTGCTCATTCACCTCTGCACTTGTTATGGTAAAACAGAGTATTTGACACTGCTCACTTTTGGCAAGGCTCCACCATTCAGACAGTGCTGCAGCCACAGGCTGGAACAGATCCTAGGCAGTAAAAAAAGGAAAAAAAAAAACCAACCAACATCTTATTGTAAAACACAAATGTTTTCCTGATGGAGCGGGGGCTTTCTAGGAGGCTGTAGCCCATCTCCAGATAGGCTCCCATGCCCTGGAGATGGTGTTTCTGTACAACAGCTGTGGCCACTGCACAGAAACACCTTCTCCTGCTCAGGGTGAAAGCCTTCAGTTGTTCTTCTGAGCGGGACACAATATGAAATGTGACTGCGGAGTTTTCTGCATAAACAAACCAAACCTCTTTCCTTACAGAGCTGCCTTTCTTCTCCCAAGGCCTACTAAAAGCTTGGAGTCTCCTTGAATCTATTAGAAATCCTTCCTGGAGAGAGGAACCAGACATTGTAAATGAACCTTGACTTAGAAACCCCCTTGTACCTGCAAATATCCCACAGATTCCAGAGGCATTTTATGTCCTGCCTATTTACCTGTCATGCTAGTTCTCACCCTATGATTCATTTATTTTTAATGCTTTCAGCAGTTTTTACTGATACTTTTCAAGGTGTTAGAGTATCCCCCCGTAGCACTTTTGGATTTGCTTGCAGAACTAATACACTGTGGCAACATACAGAGAATATTGTTAAGATGCTTTGACAAAACTTTTTTAAAAAAAGCTGTCCCCATTACCTGCATACACAGAGCAATGTGTAAAGGGCTAATAACTCAGACCAGGCTCTCAAATAAGCCTAGTGAGCACAGGAGGAGGCCAAATCCTGAAACCAGGCCATCTAGAGGGGACTTTGACCATCACCCTCGACACAGGGCAAACCCAGAGTCCCTCACAGCATGGTCTAGGTGATCTTTAAAACCATCAAGGATGAAGATTCCCACCTCTGTGTGTCCCAGGGCTTGCTCACACATATGACACTTGTCTTCCCTAGGTCCAGCTCCAGGTTTCTAAAATCTTGCTTGCGCCAGGGGTGTGAAATTGGTGGTTTGGGTGTACATGGCAAGTAAGGGGGATAAAAACTCACTACTGCCCACACTCCGCTTGATCCAGCCCTCGTTGCCATTACCAGGGTTCCTGCCAGGTCCTAGGAGAAAGAATTGTTCCCCAGTTGGTCCTTCCCCTGCTTGTATCTCCAGAAAAACCCTGACACTGTAGCAGAGCTTGTTCTTGAGCTTTATGGGATTTTTCGTGCTCCAGAAAAATGAATCTTTTTCAACAACAATAAAGATCTACCAGTAAAGAGAGAAATTCCAAACAGAAAGCTACTGGAACTTAGCCTCATCTAAATTCAGATCTGACAATATTGTAGCCACTCTGCAGGGTTCAGTCTGGCACAGTAGTGCCAAAATACTTCCCAAAGTCCTGGGCAACTCCAGAACTCTCTGAACAGTGCACTGCCAGGCTGGCTCCATCAGCACTCTCCTGGGGCAGCTGGCATGAAGTGGGCTTGTCTCTCTCCACAAAAGCTGCCACGCCACTTTCTGGCTCCCTTTTTGGTAATTCAGTATGAAGGGCAAGACTCCCATCTAAGAAAATATTGAAAATATGATTCAATATTCAAACACCTGCACGTTCTTAATTATCCGAGCTGCTCCCTCCATCAAAAATATTCATTATTTGCTGCATTTCTTAAATAACGGAGAAAGTCACCGCTGCATTTCCTAATAATGTATGCCCACAACTCTATTTTCCCCATCTGCTATGCTTGCCTAAGACTGGTCATTTGTTACCTGCTAGTTCCAATTGATTTCCTTTTGCCTCTGCTTTCCTTCGCCATGAGTGCAGCGAACAAACAGCGAGATTTATACCAGCCATCCAGTACCAATCATTAGATAACAAGGCCCTTTACTGAAAGCATTTAGAGTAAAACAATACTTTAACTTTACCTTTGCTTTCGCTTCCTTCTTTATTACTCCAGGTTCAAAATAAGGCCAAAGAAGTTCCACTTACACAGAAGATTAGACAATCATCCAGTATAAATCCTTTACATCCTATACAACGTGCAGCACCCGGGTTCTACTGCAATTGTTTAAATTTCTTTTTAAAATTGGTTTCATGAGATTCTCAGGCCTCCTTCTCTTATGCCCATTTGCCACCTATTGACCTGGATGGGGAGAGAACAGCTCCATTTTTGGTAGGGTGGCTTTAAACCCACAGAATCCCAGGCATGGATAATTTTTGGGCTTCAGCTCATTAAGCCTCATGGAAAAACAGAGATAGGGATAGGGAAAGAACTACGGGTTTCCCTCCTTGGCTTTTTCCACCTCAAACCAATTAGGAAGCAAGTGAAGTCACTTTGCACTGAGCCTGGTTTCATTCTCGTTTTCTCTGCACTGTGGAAACTTTTATTCCCCACACAGAAGAGAGCTAGACTAGAAGAAACTAAGTATGAGAAACTAAGCCCAAGAATATAAAAATCAGCAAGAAACTCAGAAATCCAAACCTCCCAGGTGTGCATTGAGGCTCTTTTGGGTGACTTGGTTCATCACAAGGAGCTAATGCTGCATGGCTGGACAAAATGCTGTCCTAATGTAATGCCCTTCCCACACTAATAACTGCTGTGTACATATATAATGTATTCACATCCAGCTTCTGACGAAGTTTGTATTCGCATCCAACCTTTGACAGAGTCAGAACTTTCCACTGAAACAATATAAATTTTTTTTTAAAGGCAGATTATGCTCCAGTAAAATTTTAATAACGTTATTCCAGCAATGACTGTTCTACCTGCTTGAAATTCAGTGTCAAGGAAAGTGATTGATATTCAGCCACTCAAGGTGATGGGAGAGGTTCAGGTATTTTAAGAGGGAGCCTTTCTGGAGGATTGCTGTCCCCTCTCACTCCAGCCATGACCGGAAGCACAGGGTGACATAGAGAGAGCCACATATTCTGTACACACGCCTGAAACTGCAGAAGCAAAAACACCCAGAAAATTGAAACCTTTTAGGCCAAGGCTGCTAAACAGCCTGGTTCCCTCTGTGACACCGAATGGGCCGTCTCCATTACCTAATTCTTCTGGAAGTTCAGGGAAAAAAAAGTCTCCCAGTGGAAACTCCTGATCCTGAGCACTTTGGCAAATCTGGATCTTATTTAGGTGCCTAACTCGGGGCTGAGCAGCAGAGGAGTAGCAGGGTGATAATAAAAGAAAAGATTGCGGCAATTTATCACTGGGGAGCAGCACAAAACCCTTCCCAATTCTTTTATTAAACAAACTTTAATCAATATAGTCTGGTTTCCTGAAGTTAGACGTGAGCTGGGAAATCCAGATTTTGATTTCACCAAATAATTCATAGCCACATCTCCAGAAACATGCTGGAGAATCCTCCTTAATTTTCCACTGAGTTATTCCGCTGGAATAAAATTGATTCTGGCTCTAGCATGGCAATGCATTTTTGAATCCTGCTTTATACATTTTAGCAGATACGTGTCTTGTACAGCATAGCAGTTCTTTTAATATTTTATTAATATTATATGTAAGACAATATAATCTATCACAGCACTTTGAGATGAGGGTCAAACACTTCTTCTGACAGAAAAATTAAAAATCCTTTTCATTGAATATTTATATGTTCTACCATAAATAAAAAAAGAAGTTTTCACATAAAAATCTATTAATTTCAGATCCAAGTGCTTTGGGTTTTATGCGAGTGCAAAACCTTTGTAAGGGACACATCCGAACCACAGTGAATCACTTGAAAATGCCCTTAAACCCCAAGAGGCTGAGCCTGGGCCCTGTGGCATTTAGTTGTCAAAAGGGGAAGCTGGGTACATACACTCATGTGCTAATAATTGAAAGGTCAGCTCCATATACCTTTAATTCGCACAGGGCTGTACAGGCTGGGAATTTCATCTCCAGTTACCCACAAGTCTAAGACCGCCTCAGCTCATCACAAAAGAGAAAACTGGTGCAATTTGAAGAACTGTTGTCATGCCCAGGTTTAAAAAAACGTTTGAATTCCAAATAAATTTGACTCTAAGGTTTTTGCCCAGGCCTCCGTGAACTAATACTAAAAGGTTGTTATCGAGCTGCATCAAAAAACCCCTCTGATTGCAGCCAACTGTCCATCCTTCCTTCAGCAGGAGGCTGCATGTAATTTTCTGCCTTCAATTAAGATTCACCACTAAATTCATCTTCTTTTAAAACCATATTATTGCACCCTATGGTATCACATGAAATGCACAGCAAAGGTTTGGGAATTCTTTTGGAGGATGATGGGGAGTGGAAGCCCATGTTAGAGGCACAATGGAAATAAATGCATAATTCAGTCCTTGCTTTTTTATTTGTCCTTGGCATTAATGAAGAACAAATTAGCTACTCTCCTTGGGTGTCTACCAGAAATAATAGTAACAACTAGAGCTCTTTCCCCCCCTCAGTAATATGTTCCTTTGTAGATAAGCACTGTGAAGAGGTAAAATTATGTCTTTTAAAAGTTTACTGTTTTCTTGTTCTAAGATGTAAATGATAAGGTTGGGACTGGGAAGCAATTCAGAAATATTTATTCCACTGAGACAATAGCTTTTTGTCATCAGAAGAAAGAATTGGGGACTACCAAAATGAGACAAAAAGACAACAGCATTAACCATAGCTTGTGCTACGCCAGTAAATAAGAAACACCTTTCCAATAGCTCAGCACGACAAAGCCTGGGCCCTGACTGAGGGATGGGAATATCCACCCCAGAAGGTGAGCTGGCTGAGGGACACAGCATTTTTATTGTTACTCGTACATTTGCAATAAATATAATAAGACACTCGAAGCATTTCCACCTCTTCCAGATGATTAATTTACAGCCTGTTTCATCAACCTTTTTATGATGTGTAACAGGGACTTATAAAAAACGTAAACATCTTTCCATCATTTTACAGGTATGACATTCTGACCAAGGTGGTTCTTAGTTGGGAGGAAGCATTCAGCCTGGAACTGCAGCTTACTTTAAATAAATTGACTCCAAAGCATTGAAGTGCATTATGTAAGCAAGGCAAAGCACCAAAATAACACCTCTCAAGTGAAGACCAGCGTGAGGACATAGCTGAAAGACAGATATACCCGCAATGCAATGCATCCGTGTAATTAAATCAACCTGCCACTCTCTCATCTATTATGTAGATGCAGAAATACTAATAATAATTATCCTCACATTTCTAGAAAGACTGAATTAATGGTTACAAGCACCAAGAACTTGTTTGTGTTTGGATCTCTCTCACCAGAGCTTCTTTAACTAGCTCCTGGGTAGAATTCATTAATTTTTATTAACAGGGAAAACATTTGTCCCCGTGACAATATTTGCATTGCCTGAATGATTTTCACCTCTGCCACAAGGTGTACTATCGGCTCATACATCACGCGATTACTTGGAGAGCAGAAAGACCCTCAGTCATTAGTGAGTGAATTAAAGATGATCTAAAGAGCTATTAATCACAGTGACAAAGGCCTTAATGTTGCTGTGACCCTAGTGGAGCCTGGGGACTAAAAGGGAAGCCGAGGGAGAGAAAATGGAAACATATGTTTTCTCCAAAATAACCTACCTTAGGAGAACTGTCAAAGATAGAGTCCCTTCAAACTGAGAAATTCTGCCATACCAAAGCTCCTAGACTTTACTAGGACAGGTTCTGTAGCCAAACTACTTTATTATTATTTACAGTTACTATAAACTATTAAGCAGTAAAAGATACATGGTATATTCAGGCCTTCCTTTTCTTTGCCAGGAGTTATTTAAAACCAATATATTTAGAGCAAACTGATACTTGTAACATACTCTAGGATAAACAGAGATCACTTAACTCACAACATAGTTCAGGCTAAAGACTTAGCATCCGCATCCCCTGTGGAGAGCACCAGGCAGCAAACCCTGCTTCTGCATTTTCAATTTGAAACTGTACTACTAAATAAATTCAAGAAAAAGTGAAGCCTTTCATTTGCTAACACCAGCTCAGATTCAGCAAGGTGAATCAGACATCCAACACAAAGCTTAAATCACAAAATCCAAATTTATTAGTATTTCTATTAACAGATATTTCTAATCTTCCCAATAATCACTTTAGGCATCCTCAGTTCCAACCTCTTCTTATTGGCAGTGGTTTACTGAGTTGAGTCTATAATAAAGTTGTTTCTGTTTCACAGGCAGTAAGATACCAGTACAAAAACTGCACATACAGATGTAGCCGAGAGTCTCAGGAGAAACACTACTCCGTATTGTATTTTCTTCAAACATTACAGTCAGTAGACAGAAGTTAAATAAACCGGTATTTTTCCATCTGTTTGCACTACGAAGAGATGTGTTGGAGCAGCTGAGCTCCCGGTACCCTGTGCTGTGCTCTCTGTGCCTCACGGATAGCACACGGAGTTCCTTCCCGCTAAGTGTGCTCTAATGCTGTTTCCAAGTCATGTTCCCTAGGGATCTGACCCACAGCTCTTGGAGGGTTCCCACTTGCTTCATCAGCTTTGAATGGATACAGAGGTGTAGGGAAACATCTGTAACGAGCACGATGGCCAGATATTAAAAATGAGTTTAAGGAACACCAGGAACCTTCCACCTTTCTTTGCCCTCCTTTCCCTCCACCCCTTGAGCCTACAAATTAGACAAGTTCAGTCTCCCAGAACTCATTCAAGAGGGTTTTAAATCTCTCGCTCCAATCTCAGGCTCCAATCCCGTGCAGATCTCTGGGATAACACTAGACTCCACAAAGATGAACTTGTTTTCAGACAGGATTGTTGCCTTACTTTTATAAAACTCTTAGTATTTAGTGATGTGATATCTGATCAGTCTAAAGTAGAACTTTCATCTCAATGAGAAAGGGCACTACATATTCATCTGGTGTCAGACCCATACATAAACAGGCTTCCTCAAATGACAGATCAGAAGCAAGAAGTGGCCTCTTTTTTCTAATAGCATCAGCCCAGCTGCAGATCTCAGTGGCGCTTATTCTCAGCTGGTCTGCTTTCAACTTTCACTTCCCATTTAGAAAGCTAAATTGAGAGTGCTTTAATCTTCTGGGTTCGTTTCCTTAATGAGAAGTGAAAGGTATAAGTGGCAGCAGGTAAAGAGATATTGAAAGCTGTGGCAGACTAGCATTTAAATTTTAAGAAAAGCTAGATCAGAGCATTTTCTAACATTCCTTTCTCCTATGATAGTAAAAAAAAATTACGAAAGTCATAAAAACCAAAGTTTCTTTTTTTGCTGGGAAGATGGCACATCAGCAGAAGTGAAAACTTTGAGTGGGGCAGAGAGGAGAATGTGGATTTTGTCCTGGGGTATGCTGCAAAATGCTGCCCCAAAGCACCACTGAAACATGTTCATCTGAGCTCACATTTCTCAAAGAGAGTGTCCAGCTTCAAAGGAAGCAAAGACAGTCTTGCTGCTCATGATGTCCTCACAGGCCTCACAGGATGAGGCCTTAGGAGCAGAAAATGAAGTTATAGTTAAGAACTACCCAAAAAGCTCCATCCTGAAAGTATTTTCTGCTAGTGGAAAACATCATGGAGCAGCTTGTTCAGTTTTCCTTTCTAGTTATTAAAAAAAAGTCATGTGTCTGCATCATTTCTTCCTTCAAAAACCTGAAGAAAACGAAGAGAAGAGCAATCTGATATAACATGCATCCCATGAAGAGGCAGGTGTGATGCCAGGACAAGCTTTGTTTCACAAGCCTCAGCCTCTCAAAAGAGCACATTTCATCGCTCATTCCTTCACCCAAATACTTTTCCTGCTAATCTGTGTTTGTTTAGGCAGAAAGAAATGCCTATCCATTTTGGTCACAACTAAGGAGTCTCACAGAAATCCAGGCCCTGGATTTCAACATCTGTGCCCACTTGATGATATCACTTGAGTCAACATTTCCAGAAGTGGCCACTGAGTGGGACTCCCCTTCCACACCTGCAGCCTCAGCCCTCCTGCTCTGTTCCTCCCAGTGCCTCAGCACACCCGGGTCCCCCAGATCTGCTCCATCATTAAATGTCTTCTCATGCTTCCACTAAATAATTACACAAGAGATATAAAATAAGAGTTTCACTGCTTTTGTGTCTCCCCTTCCAGTAAGTTACAGCTGAAGTGACCTGGGGAACAGTTGTCAGATAAAAGTGCTAAGTCTCAGCAGCAGACAGGAACGATTGGGGCACATTTTTTGAATATTATCCCAAGTCCATTAGCCATCAGGCACTACATCATGGAGCACACCACTGGTGCTGCATTCCCACGGGGAGCAGTCTGGAAAAATAGGTTTATATTGCTCCAAGACGCTTGCTAACACCCTTCGCTGTGGTCCCCACTCCATACCTGAATTTTTCATGGCTAATTAAGAGGTAACAGCACCTAATTTCCCACTGCACTTCAGGTGTTTGGAGGAGTGCTTTATTGTGTTTCCTTGCATTTCCCCTGGGTTTTGTTCCTACACATCCGATCCATGTGTTCCTGACTTAGCTCATTAAATATAAATTGACATCTCCACTATACTGAGCTGAGTATCCTCAAAATCCCTTAAAAATCATAGTGCCTTAGAAGTAACATGGAGCAGGCCGGAACATCCTGTGCGAGTGAGAGTCTGGGAAACAAAACTAACAGAGGTTCATTCCCCTAATACATGGAAAAAAGGGGATCCAGTGCAAATGAAGCATAGGATGGTAAATAAGAACTGTGTTCGCTTGCAGTCATGCACTATAGCCATTAAGCCTTAAGGTCTTAAAGGTACCAAGCAATGCATATGATAAATTTCTCAAAAACATCCCAGCCATAACATAGCTCCTGCTGATTGCTCATTTACCCATAATGCATGCTGTCATAGCAAAGCCTGACAAATGACAGCCAAAGCTCAGGTTATTTTTTACGCTGACTGCCAAGCCCCTCACCTCAGATTATTCATTTATTAGGGCAATCACTGAGGTCTGGGTACTTAATATTGTTTTCACCAAATATGAAAATGATCTACTTGCCTATTCTTTAGTTCCTCCTAGGGCAAGCCATTTATCATCAGCCCTGGATAAATGACTGCTTCATTATAGCCATAATTTATGAGATGTTAGAACTAAAGAGCCACACCTAAAGACTTAAAGCTTTAATATGGATTAAAATAAGATAATCAATCAAGCATATACAAATTCTCTTTAGAATTATTTCTTGCTTTGAAATGGCTTTGCATTTTTAGAATGGAGGTAGTCTTAAATTTCTTCTTATCCAACCCCAGCCAAGCTTGTTTAAAAGTCCATGAGGAAGTCTACGGTATAACCTTGTTGGTCAGCTTTAGATACTGCTTGGCAATTGTTACACAATTCACTAAAATTGGCTTTTGGGCTAAGGACATTTTTTTGTGGTTTTGATGGCATAGAGAAGATTTGCAAGCCTTCAGTCCAGAACAAGTGGGGAAAATGCAAAGTGATGTCAGACTCCAGCATTCTCCATAGATGCTGCCATGCTTTTCGTCCTCTCCTGTGGATTTTTGCTGCTCTGGTGTTAGAGAAGGAAGAGTTGAATGTTATTATTGAAAAATATTTCCATGATTGTAAGGGGGTTTCTCTGCCTGAAACAGCATTTCACAGCTCAGAGTTTGGGTGAAGGAAGCTTCTTCCTTTAGCCAGGGAATGAAATATTCCTGCCTTCCCGGAACAGTGTTACAGCCTGAAAGCAAAAGTTTCTGGTTTGTCTCGATTGTATATTTGCCAGCACAAAGCCAATATAAATGTTATTCCTCAAGCAAGCACCTTGCTTGAAACACAAGCCTAAGCCTACTTAACCACTTTATCCTGCGTCTTCTGAAGCCTCTGTTGGAAATACATAATATTTTAGATTTTTGAGCACGTACCACTAACACAAGGATGTAGCTACAGTTTCCATCACTGGCCAGGCATGCTGCGGGCACAAAAGCCTCAGGCATTGCTGGAGCCCCAGGGACTACAGGCAAGATGAATCCCAGGAAGTTCAGATCAAGCCCATGGCAGCAGGCAACGCATGATGTGATGAGCAGGCTGCCAGGACAGGGCACTTTGTTTCCTCATGCACCAAGCCACAGCACACATCACAACGGGATTAACACCCTGGGTGGGTGACACAGACAACCTGAGCATCTTCCTGAAGTTCAAGCCTGGATGGATAATGCACTCAGAAGGAATGGGGGGGTGAGGCACCCAAAGACCTTATACTTGGAGCCACAGTTACAAAAACCAAACTTTCCCAACAGCAACAGCTTCTTGCTCTCAGGATAAGTGCCTGGGACATGCGTTTTATTGAAGAATATTGTTGAGTTTATGATGAGACAATACACTGCAGCTTCCCTCGACACAGCTTTAACCAATGAGGCTTCCTCGCTAATGTAAACACTGATTTAAGTTTAATCCCAGCACCAGGCTTTGTTAGCTAAAGGACATTTTTCACTCCGGGCTAAACTCCCCCTCTCATACAACTTGATGTCAGCACTTCAGCAGGAATAAAACAATCCAAGCTCTGCAGTTCCCATGCGTGAGAGCTGTTTAGGCATAACTGTGCAAGGAAATGCTTGATACATTACAGATGCAATGAAATTAAAAGTATCTACCTACCTATGCAGTTATAAACATATAAAGGTGTAGGAATATATTTGTTGGCACAGGTGCATAGAAGATTTTTTTGATGTGTATGTAAATAAATGGCTAAAACACAAGATCATAGTCACCATCTAAAAGAACTTAGAGACTATATTTACATCCAGGGCCACAAAAACTCCATTTCCCTAATTATTTGGGGAAGTTCTAACTAGGAGCTCAATAAAATTGAGGCACAATGCAGTTCTCAACCTCAAATGTGCTAAGAAAAACCCGGTTCCCCTACATGAGCCATTCCCCTGTCCCAGCCTCTAGACTTGGCAGGGAGATGATGGTCCATGGCCATGGAGAAGCACATGGACCGTGTTTATCTCAGTGCTGCTGGGCCGTGGGACAACACTCCCAGCCAGGCTGCACCAACCCCTCCCAGCCCACTTCCCTCAAGGAGCCCAGCACCTCTCCAAGTCAAAATCCATCATCATCCTCTCTTAAAACAAATTCTCTCTCAGAGTAAGAAGCTGTGTTCCACATTCTTCGCCAAAATAAATGTAAAATCAAGTCAGAAACCCTCCAAAATAGGGTTGGTAATGCAAATATTGACACAGCAAAGAGGTGGGAGTGCAAAGCATGGCTGGACAGACAGTCTGAATACAAAATATTTCACAAAAATGTCATCTTTATTTAGTGGGTGATGAAATCAGCAACTATTTTAAAAGATTTATAGTTTTTGTAGCCCAGACACTTACGCCCCCAAGTTATATAATGGGAACGTGAAGGAAAGGCAGTTTTCACAAGTTATGTTTGGGATTAATGTGGTGAGCACTCTAAATGCCGGCCTCCTGCTGATTTCCATGGAAGTTTTGCAGGAGCAGAATTTCTAGGAACAGGTAATTAAGCAAAGTTCTCCCCCACCCCTTCTCTTTCTACACAATGGCTTTATAGTTACACAATTTAATTCTCCTCACACGAGGCTGAGTCATCACCGGCCACCACGGCACCCAAGGCACACTCAGGATGCAGAACGGAATGGGTACATTGAGAAAACATGCAGGAAAAAAAAATGGCACTTGTTTTCAGTGCTATCGAGTGGCACATACACCTTGGTGGTCATCTTGGCCCAAACCCTGCACCCTGTAAGGCCGCGGCCCTCTGGTTTGTTTCACCAGGAATTCTGCAGCCCAGGCAACTGCTCGAGTGTTGTGTCACCTTATTGGCTGCCACATGGATTGCTGATCTAACCTCTGTGGAGAATCCTGTCTCTCTTCTCCTTTCACAAGGAATAAACAGCATTTAGAATAAGAGAATAAGGACATCTTTAAGTGGAAAGGTTCTGCTTCTCAACAGCTCCTTTCCTCAGGCAAACATACCTGGCTAAGAGAACACACCAGCCTTGGGGGCACTTCACCAGTAGGAGTGACACTCATTCTCCCCTGCTCAGCGATGAGCCAAGGTGTAGGGCTAACGAGAATTAGGACCAAACTGCAAAGGCAAGTGGGTTTTCAAAGGCATCTCTCTAATTACTGCTCCTCAGCAGCTCTGAGTCAGGTAGCTCAAAAAGGCTGCTGTGGTGTCTCCAGGTGGACAGCATCTGCCAGCAGCTCTGCTTGGGTTATGGAAGTGTGGTACAATGTCATCCACATCCCACCTAATTGGCCTCCAGCCCCTAGAGAGCCTTGTACCTGCACACCTGCCTTAACTTGGCAACACCAAAGGTAGTTGGTGTCTAAAAAAAAAAACCACTGCACCTTCCCTACAAAGCTCAGATGTGGGCTTATCAGAATACTAATTTCTGCTGCTAAAAGTATCCCTTTTCATTCTTGTTTTTTAGTGAACACGGTGATTCTATTAAGCTGAAAAAGTTGATGTGAACAGAACAAGAAACAGCTTCCATGCAAACTGCTAAGTTACCAATTAGCTCCTTAAAACAATTGAAAGTCACAGAGCCCCCTCAATGCACAGAGGCGGTTAATTAATTAAAACATTAGATACGATTAATAATGAGTCTTGTTTAATAGTAAATATCTGCCTGCAAGTCAGAACAAAAAGCCTTCAGAGAGCGGGCAACTATATTTATCCTGATTGCGTTTGGGATTTTAACATGTTTTGTGCAGGCTGACAAATGGCCTATTAATTATCTAATGTTGTCTGACAACAACAGCTTGATAAAGATGTATGTTTTTGAATTGCTGGATGAAAACTGCTGGAGAAGAGGCCCACAGGGGCCTTGCTGTCCTAAAACTGGGCTCCAAGCCATGACAACAGGCAAGACAAAGCCCTATCTCCTGCCACAGCCTTCGGAGATAAAATATGTCTTGGCATTAGGGACGTTTTCAGAAAACTGCTTCTGCAATATCTGATTAGGAAAAGGAGGAGTATGTCTTTACTAAATTGGGGTTAAGGCATAATCAATATCATATATGGAGTGTCTGGCCTATTCTGCATAAACACAGGCACTTCATATTATTAAGGAGTCTATAATGCAGAGGAAGCATATGGCAGGACATTGCAGCGCTTTCTATTCTTTTTATTTAGAACTTTATCTTCCAACCTGTTTGACAGCTGCTCCTAAGTGGTTTCACAGTGCCAAATTATTTTTATGATTGTTTGATGTTTTATTCTCCCATTTCAGTTAATGAGATAGGATCCCACAATGGTCATAATTCAGAGCTGTCAGAACTAAAAAGCATGCTTGTGGCAAGATAGCCTGATGGTAAATAAGGCTAAAAGCTGTGGATAATAAAAACTCTCTTATCCGAGTCTCCTCTGCAATCAAAACTTGGTTTGGATCCTTCTTTCCTTTGTGTTCTCTTGTACGACAACCTTCTCTTTCGGACAGGTAAACTATCAATCTTTGGGTAATGTCACCCTTTTAATTCTGTTCAACCTTTCCTTGTAATGAAATGTGTAGGATACACAGGAAATGTTGAAATGTCTAAAGATATTGAGTGCTATATTATAATTAAAGGGCTGGAGTCCTGTTTATTGTGCCAAGGGAATAATTTGTCATATATGCTTAGAAGAAACTGTTCAACAAATGACCTTTAAGAGTCCCAGGAAATGGGATATCTGGCGTTCCCCAGGGATTTTAACAAAAACTTTCAAAAAGTTCACATTTCCGATCCTAACTTTCAGGATGAGAACTGCTGTCTCTTTTATTCTTGGATACTTTATATATGGAGCATATAAATAAAGAGAACCGGGTATAAATAAGTTGTCCTGGCTGCTACACTACAGGACTGAGAATTGGGGCTTCTTTGTTCTTATCTCTATCAAAGAGTTTCTGCATGACCTTGTAATTTCATTGCCAATTGTCTCAGCTTCCCCAGTTAGAAAATATCTGTAAAATACACCATCGCTCATCTTAGACAAGTCTCCCACAGTGCTTTTTCAGGAATGCACCACACAATTCTATTCTTCAGCTCAGATGCTAAAACACCTCTACTTGTGACAGGCCACATGATCAAAGATCCTGTTTGCCTTCAGAATCAGAAAAAAATTGTGTAACCTGTGGCTTACAGAAAGATCCCAAACACAAAACATTTGAAGAAGTTGCAGGAATTGCACTGGTCCATTTATACATGGTTAAATGCAAACAAAAGTGTTCATTATTTGGAGAAAGCAACACCAGGAATGCAACAGAAAGAAGGGAGATGCAGGCAGCTTCTCCAGGTGTTGGCAAAGGGGGATGTGGGACAGGGAGAGACAGAGCACAAATTCCTCAGGAATCTCCTCTGGAAACCTTCACCTGTGGCTTGGCTATTGAGGTGAACTCAAGTCAACAACTGGAACTCACAGAAAAGCCTCTAACATCCACCAAAACAAATCCTGATGCTCAATGCTGACAGCCAGGCACCTCTAACAAACTCACTTCAGAATGAGTCTTATATCCCCAGTATGTATCTCATTTCCTACTACACTTTTTAAACAAAAAATCTTGAAAATGATTGTGAAGTGACCAAAACAAAGCACAGCAATAACCACTTTAATTAGCACTCAAAGCCCAGATATGCAAGTCCATGTCTAAACAAGCCTGCTTTTTTTTTTAATGTGTTTTAAGTCAATTCTTCAGGTCTGAATACATGTCTCATAATAAGCAAGAAAACTGGACAAACCTAATCTCAAGTATTCCACTGTGTAGATCTCGGCACAGGTCTCACACACAGTTTGTGGTTGGAGCACAGCAAATCGACATTGCTAACATTTTTTCCTCTCCCATTTTGAAGGCCCAATGTGATAAAAAAGGGGCATAGCACTGTAGCGGCTGCACAGGTCCAAATCCAAGCACAAGAGAGCTGATTCAGCAATCTCCTGGTAGGTTATATGCAAAGGGTGTAAGAAACATTTCCCTTTGCATCATTTGCCCAGACTACAGCTAATAAATGCTGCTGTAACTGTCAGATCGGATCCTGGGGATCCGCCAAAAAGCCGTGGGAGCAAGTCCAGAGGAGGAACATGTAGGAGCAAACGAAAGCCAGTTGTGCTCCTGATGTCCACACCAGTTCTGAACAGCGCTTGTGCCAAAGCACCGCTTTGGGCAGAGACACCTTGGCCACACCAATTCCATCAGCCTTGGGAAGAAGGAGGAGCAAGAGCATAGCCCATCCCTCTGCCACCCCGGGGCTGCCTCCACCCGAGGGAAGCGCTAAAGATAACCGGCACAGGCAGCCCTGGGGCTGGCAGAGCACTTGCACATCCCTTCCAGTATGGGAAGGGCAGGAATATCACGTTACTTTCACATTCCTGCGGTTGCAGGCTTGTCGTGTTAGACCATCGTCACTATTCTGGTTTTGATATTTATCAAACAGCAGAACCCAGAAATCCCTTGGCTCCAGGGGTTTCACCCAGGGCTTGATGCAAAAGATCTCAAGTCACCAAGGCTCTTCCCATAGACTTTCCATCTGGGTTCACAGCAGTTTCCCTCACGTCTTTTGTCTCCAGTTCAGTAAAAAGTATTGATTTTGATTTGGGGTATGGGGGAAAGGAAGGGGAGAAGGAGGAAACCTCAGTGTGGATGGCACAGGGAAATTTGATACAGCTTTGCAAAGTTCAGGTACTCCTTTTTTCAGTCACAAGGAAAGAAAATTGATGATGCCACAAGTTTAATGCTAATTGATTTATTACCTGCCTAAGCAAATCCTGGGCAATGCAATGGCAGGCTTAGACTTAAAGCAAATGATTTACAAGATAATGTTTGACTCTGTGAAAGGGTAATCAGATCCAGATACAATGGATGATAGGATAATTGAGAAGAAATAAAAGAGGATAAATTGCCATGTGCTAATGAGCTTACAGGCCCTAATGGGGAGGACATCAGTTTTAACACTCAGGTTATGAGCTAGGAGCAAGGGGTTTTTTTTCCTTCAACAGCTGAAGATGTAGTGCTGAAACAAACCAAGATTAATGGTGTCCCACTCACTTACTTAGCCATTCTTTACACCTTCAGCAGCTTCCTGCATTAAATGTCTGGCTGTTTTTAAACCAGGTTTATCCAAAGCAACTCACCTCGCTTAGAAGCCATATTACCTATTTCTAGGTTCAGGCACGTCTGTTGTTTGGGAATGAATGACTCAAAACAGCATTTCTCCCCCTTGCAGCACTGGCCGCCTGATGAGTTTGCAATGTCTTTGCAGGTCTCTTTAGGATCATAGGAATATTCTCAAGCCTTTATACAGTCTCACCGCACTCAGGTTTTGAAGCAGTTGCCAGAGCAATGCTGTCTCACATCATGATTCATTTTTATATCTTTTCCTCCCTCCATCCCACATCACCACCTAGAACCAGGGACACTTTATTGGTATTTCTGATTACTGCTGTAGCCATCTAAATTTTTCAGCAGGATGGGGGTCTCTCCAGCCCTGATGTAGAAATGCACTATATGAATGGTGCTAGCCGCAGAGTAATAAAAAGACAGTGCCGTGTGCTGTTATTGGTAAGGAATACAGAAATGAAGCACTTCCTTAGAGACCAAGCCCATATTCCAGGGCAAGGCTTCCAACAAATGAAGTTTAATATGATGAATTGTGGTACAGTTCCAGAATGAATACAACTCTCAAAAATGCGGGTCAGCTGAAGCTTTTAAGTTACACTGTGCACATGTCCAATACTCAATTTTAAAGAGAAATATTTCTAGTTAATATGCACAGAAGTATGCACAGCCCTTCTGAGCTAATACAAGGGGAGCCTTTTCCTTTCTTTTGCCATGCCACAGCCTTTAGGCAGCCAGACACTAATTAATTACAAATTCTGTGCAATCTCAGTGCACAGAGCAGCTCAGGGTGCTCCTTTACTATGGAAGGGGAGCATGCCAGCAGGGACCCTTGTGGACCCCACCAGACCACGATCCACCACCCATGCCAGGGAGCAATACCCCGTGAGCAGCTTGTGGGCAGAGGGACCGAAGGACAGTCTGCCCCCGTCAGGGATATATGCGCTCCAAAATGTGCTCCAAAGAGCAGCTCCAAGCCCTGCTCATTAAATCATCTTTCATTGTCCTGACCCAGACTTTAACATTTGCTTTAGAATTAGAAACACGGATCATAAAACCACAAATTAGTAAACATAATGGTTTGGTTCTGGTACTGCTCGCAGAGGCAGGGATGGAAAACACACCTTTTTCCCTGTGAACTAAAATCAAAAGCCTGGATCAAAAGCCTTGAAATGTAGACACATCTGGCACTAAATGCAAGCGCAATGGTGCCTGTCCCTCTGTAAGGAGAGATGCAGTAGCAAACTGGTTCAAGCTCTTCTGCAGGAAACCAGGAACCAACTTGTATCTGAGATCATCACTTTCTCCCCCACACACCTTATCAAGTATCCCCTGGAGCTAAGCTATTGTCACCTTGAACACAGAATGATTTCATGTCAAAGTAAACAAGACTTTCCTAGTTTCTTCCACTGAAAAGTCTCTGGTCTAGTTGTAAAACAAAAAAGAACAACTAAAAAGAAAATATTAAATGTCTTAACATATTACAAGTCTTAACATATTAGCATGTTCCTTCAGGGAAACCAGCCTGGAGCGGCAGACTTGAAATGGCAGCAATTAGTACAAGGATTGTTCTACTTGAAGCAACTTGCCTTTTCTGTTTGAGAGGAACACACAGTGTGAGCTCTCTGTTCTGCTATCGGGCACTTACTGTACAAGCAAACAGGATATGATAGGTGTGACTCCAGTAATTGTCCCTATTCACTCTTATGGATAAAATATGGGTTTAATATGCTGGTGGAAAAAAAAGGTCGACTGAATACTGAAGAGATTGCTTGTTTGCTCGTAGGCATTGATGTTAGTTTTAATTTTATCTACTGATTCTGCAGCTCTGAGACAGAGTCACAGCAGATCCAGCTCCCGCTTCCACAGGTATGGCAGTTTTTCCACTGATGTTGAAGTTGAGCTAAATCCCAGTGATCTGCACACACAAACTCTTTTCCCTCTGTGGAACCTTCTAGCATTTATTCACCAAAAAAATTAATTCTAGGCATAAAATTAAATTAAACCTTTGCTCTTTTGAGATGCCCCCTTCAAGTTTCTTGTTGCCTATCACGCCAGTGCATGTGCTGGTGCTCCACTTTCAGCTTCAGCTTCTTCACTCAAAACCCTGCCCAGCATGAAATAAGTTTCTTCACTCAGGAAGGTCCTGTAACTCTGCAAGTGCCCAGCAGACCTGAGGTACATTCCAAAGAGCCTGAGCTTTGCTGTACGCACACCTCCCATGAAATTCAGCCATGGCTCACACTGTCAGTCCCACTCCCTCCGAGGACGCTCCGCTCCTCCCTTCACTGCTGTCCACAAAAACCCTTAATGCTTGTCCTTGTGTTGAGCCTCGTGTGAGAGAGCAACAGCCAGAGGTTTTAACCCAGCAGAGTCACAGAGCTAAACACCAAAACCACTCAGTTCCTCTTAGAAATACAGCATTTGTGCCTCACATCACCTGGCTGTGCTTATACTCAAATGAAGAGGCAGACAGGGAGACTTAGAGGGAATTGCTGTGATTTGCACATAACTGAACAAGGCTTTTTGAATGGCAGACCAAAATGACAGGAGGCCAGAAAGAAAGCAGGACTTCCTCTGCACCAAAGTGAAATCACCAGTGTTTGAGGGACAAAGGACCCTGCTGGTCTGAGGTGGAGAGGCACTGAGCCACCAGGGGGACCCACACTTGCAAAGCAGGAGCTGGGGCCCTTGTGCACCCACATAGCAACACTGAAGACACAACAGATCATTTCTAAGTGCTGTCATATGGATGCTCCTGGCCTTAAACTTCAACTCACCTATGTCTTACATTGTGTCTAGAGGTATTCATTTCCTTAAACATTTTTAAAATACTGGAATATTTTGTTTGCAGGATTTGTTTGGGTTTTCAGTTTAACACTATTCCCTGCAGCAATCAATTCCCCAGCCTGCAACCACCACGCTGGGGTTAAGGACACACATGTTCAGTGGGAGCTCTACACCTTTCTTGTCCATAACAGACTTCCTTGCTGAGGCAAACCTTCTATTAAGTCACTTTTCTCCCAAGTCCTTCAAAACCTCTATCTGCTTCGCTGCAACATGTGACACAACCTTACACCCATCGAGTAGAGGGTGTATTTTGGGAGACTCCAGCTCTCATGGTCAGCACTCTGTTGTCCCACTGATATCTATAAAGTGTAGCTGCAGAGCTTCCCATCCTGCAAACCAGAGCAGCATCCCCTGCCTGCAGATTTCTGAGGAAACCCTCTCTGCTGTAGGATCATTAACATACCTCGCTGCCTGCAGCAGAGCAGGGCAGCTGCCGTCCTTCCCACAGTGCTGTGGCAGGACATATTTTATCCTCCCGCAGCTGTGCCAACATTTCCAGAGTGCCTTGGCTCTGTAAAAGCAGACTTTTTGACCCTGCGTTTGGCACACGCACAAGGAAGAGGCACAAACAGACTCACACCTGGGGTCAGTGCAGCCCTGTTTGCACACTCACCTCAGTCCCAGTGTGACCAGCACCTCCCTGGTTGCACACACTGGGGTGAGCACAGGAGGGTCCCCCAGTGCCCATAGCACACAGACAGAGCTGTTACGTGAGCAAAACACTGATCTGCATCCCCAGCCACAGCACGGCACAGGCACCAGGCAAGGTGCCAGATCGAGTCCCCTCTGACAGGGTTTGAACATCAAACACCGACAAACCAAGGGGGATCCTCAGCCAACACACTGGAATGTGGACCAGAAAACCTGGATTCATGTCTCTAATCCATTAGTTTTGCCACAGGAACAGGTAGTTCCTAACCCAGCTGTTTTTAAAAACAGCCTCTTGCCTGCTTAGTGCCTCAGTTTCCACATCCATGTAAAGGGGATAATGTTAATTACCCTATTTTATCCCAATTTATCCCTTCAGACTACACACATTCCAAGACAACTACTACTATGTACGTGGAGCAACTGGTGCAACTCACCCTGATCTCACTGCAGTCATACACCTGGCTTACCAGTAACGACAAAATTATAATCTTAACACTTTCCACCTCCCATAGATTTTAATTTTTTTTTTAACTGATCTTATTAGCCTTCCAAATTTATGATTAGCTACCAGAAAACCATTTACAATACATAGAATTTAAACAGCTGAGTCTGCTTTGGACTTTTTAAAGTAAACATCTCAAACCCAGATATTAAACATGATTCCAAAACTTTTTGGGAGGTGGGGGATTTGAAAAATAATTTCATTTGACGCGTTAGCTCATACATCAGTGATTTCAGCTTGATGCCACTAGAAGTGAGCGAGATGCAATGTTTTGAGAATCAGGATGAATAATGGAAACATCAGCTCAGCCCTGACCCTGGGCGTGGAGGCACCACTGTGCTGGGCTACAGCCCCACTGCCTCTGCTTCAGCCAGCAGGTAAAGCTCAGAGCGGGGAAATGCACACAGGAGTGGGGAAAAAAAATAGAATAATAGTGTAGAGCATAGATAAGCCATACACAGATATTGGTAATTTCAAATCGGTACTTCTCAGAGGAGCTGTACTGCACACCTTTGACCTTTAACTGGAGTGCTCAAACATTGCTTGTAATGATGACTACCAATGAAAGTCCTATGCTGTGCTTGGCTGCACTTTCTATATGAGTGCCAGCAGTAAGATAAATGATAAACTGGTTCACTGGAGTACTAGTGGTTTGGGGGCTATTGATTTTTGGTCCATTCTCTTTAAAAGTGAGATCTAAAAAGTTGACAGAGGGTCATTAATTTCATCATATACTTGTCGACTCATCCATAACCAATCCAGGGGCTGAGTGCGCTTGTCACTCTCTGTTTGCACTTTATTTGTTTAGGTTTTCTTTGTGATTCTACATTTTTCCTCTTTATTTCAGCTTTGTGTTTGTGTTCCTGCTGTTATTTCTTTTTCCTCTCCAAATGAGCACCTTGCTTTGCGCTTCTACCAAAAAATGCTCTCTTATAATATATTTATATTACAAATAAATTCAGTGGCTTCATTACCAAGTCTGTGCTAGGAGAGGAAGTCACCTCTGTTTAGTGCTATTCATTTAAAAAGAAAAAGAACTGCTATAAAATTCATCAATCTTAATTGTACAATCTGAAGGATTTTGATTGAATAAACACTTGTCTGAAGACTTCAGGGTCTTGTTTGAAAGACACATTAAGAAAAGAGTTGGAGAATGCTTCCCTTATGAAGCTCCATAGGTCCATGACAGTGTTCTCAGGTGACAGGAGAAAGGCTGAATTCAAATAAACATATGACCATAATTAGTAGAGTTCCTTTCCTTGTCCTTCTGATTAAACCCTTGGCAACTCTTTGCAATGCATTAACTAAGAAAATATTTTACCAAACCTATTAGAAAAAAAAAAATTCCTGGCTTATCTTAGCTTTCATAGAGTGAGAATATACAGAGATTTCTCCGTAATTATTGGTATAATAACAGCTAGATACAAATATTTAAGACCAGAGGAGTACTTTATACATCTAATGGATAAATATCCGCAGAAGGAAGTTATTCATGTGCAGGAACTGCATGCAGGAGGCAGGTTTTACCAGCTTAAGTTGGTTAAGTGTATTTCTAGGTAATAGTGTCATCTGTCTCCCAACACGAAGTTCATCTGCACTGTCTTTCACGGAGAGCCCAACAGAAAAGTGTATGCAGGAAGTAAAAGAAAGTGTGATTAACTACTACAGGCGATGGCAGAAAATTCCAGTATTAATAATATCACGACTTGCCAGTAAATCTCCCTTTTATAGGTAAAGAAATACATTTCTGCTTTAAAGTGTGTTTTTATATACCCTTGAGTGCCCAACTAGTTAAACTACCAAGGGAGCTCTACATGATTTAGAAGTTAATCCTTCAAATGGCTAACAATTGAATGCCTCAGCTGTTTGTAGTTTCCTACCGCTGGCTAATTTCATTTTTTTTCATGTGTTTGGTGGCAAGCTTTCATTGTTCAGAGCTCTGACACCGAGGTTGTAAATGTAGTTAATTTAGTTAAAATGAGGCTGGGAACATTCACACCATGTTCAGCTTGCTATGACTAGGCCTGGTAGAAGTTGAGGTAGATATGCCTGGAGAACAAACAAGCAGAAAAAAAAAAAAGGAGAGAAAGCAGACAAAGGAGACGATTCAAATTTGCCAAACTCAGGAGCATTAAACAGCCTTTTTAAAGAGAAAAAAAATATTTAAGATTGCTGCTTTGAGGGCCAAAAAATCCCGATCTGTTGAAATACTGAATCATCAAGTGATTTACCAGTGGGTTTGGCTTTCTGAGCCTACCTTTATCAGTTCCTTTGCTTGTGCCAACAGCAAAGCCCATCAATCCCATCCTTTCTGCAAACCCTATTCTGTTTGGTTGGCAGTTACAGAGGTCAGAAGGCTCATAAGTGCTCAAAAATATTTATAGCAGTTGGTGCACAGCTCCTCACTGCCCATGCTGGGCACACAGACTGAGCCAGGATGCCCCTTGGTCAGGTCCCAACTCTACCAAAGTGGACTCATGCAAATGCCACAAAACCCCCCTAAAAATCAATACTTCTTGCTGGCTTGGCGTAAAAAGCTCAATCTGTTCAACCAGTGATGGCTTTCCCTGTTCACATCCCCAGATATATGATGCAATACAGGTTGAACCCACTCTTGACCTCAGCAAAGCCTGTTCTTGTGGGGAGCAGAACCCCCAAATCTCATGCCCAGGGCAGCAAAAACGGTGCCAAAGCCAAAGAAAGGCTCAGCAACTCTGGCACTTCCTTGCTGCATTTCCCAACTCAAGCGAGCAGCTTCTTAAAATCCTAATTATAGTCTTGATTAATAGATATTATAACACAGCTCCTGTTTGCCTGTAATTATATTTGATACAGAGATACAAATCAGCAGTTTAACACACTGGAATAGGATTCATAGGATTTTATAGGATTATGGACATATACATTTTTATTAAAGCTCTATTGGTTTCTCTTTAGCATTCATCAAATCTCTCCCTTTATACAGAGATAAATATATCTTTTTTTTCAGAAAGTCATTAATTTTGGAGTTTGAGAAAAATGAAATAGACAAAGTGGGTAATTTTTCACACTTAGAACAATTTCCCTATGATATTATGACTCTTTTTCTTGCACTGCTCTGGGAGATTAATATGGCTGTTATTTTCTCCGCTAATTGGCTTTACAGATAGCCATTGGAGATAGAACCTAATAAAGCCAAACAAGAGAGAAAAATCTTAACAGCACTAAGCTGTCCCATAACAAGGGGGTCTCTTCATTAAGAAGCAATAATCTATTAGAGAAGATTTTTGAACAGATTTTTTAAGTAAGCGGAGTACGCACTAAAAACTGAAAATAGATTATTCCTGATTGTCCCTTTCCCTAAAGCACTCCAGGC
The DNA here is from genome assembly GCA_013397725.1 of Rhagologus leucostigma. Taxonomy (NCBI): domain Eukaryota; kingdom Metazoa; phylum Chordata; class Aves; order Passeriformes; genus Rhagologus; species Rhagologus leucostigma. The sequence goes on from VZTD01000671.1 coordinate 175,780, forward strand.
ATGTAGGTAACATGAACACACACATCTAAAACACAGATGAGACACCACCATAGAGTCTGAAAATCTCTCATCAGCTAGGGACAAAGAGTTGCACCTCTAAAATAAAAATAAATAAATAAGTAGTGTCACACTATCATCACAAGCACTTCGCTTGAATCCAATGCTTTATCTAAAGCTGCAAAACAGGGAGAAAACTGTCTGAACTCTGACCAAAACACAAGCCAGCAACAGGTATTGTGGTTAGAGAACACTTAAAAATATGATACAGTTCTCCCTTAATGACAACTAGACCACTTTATTAGCAGCATGAAGAGAGAAATATCTCCTATTGAGGCCCTGCTATTCCTGAAGCACAAATGCTCCCTCCACGCACCAAGCTAACACATCTCACTGCAGTGACATTTGGGTATGGGCACAAATCTCACCCCATTTACCAATGGCACACTCAGACCTGCTGTATGCGACACCAAACTCCAAAAATACCTTGACGCAGGATCCTCCACTTTTGAGCACCACAGTTGGGAATTTCTGCAAATATTTTTCCAACCTAAAAGCAGTGTGCTCAGCAGCCAGTATGTTAAATCAGCACTTCGAAAACAAAGCAACTCTGGATTACTACCTAGGAGCAACTGCTTCCAGTGTCTGTTCCATCAAAGCAGAGCAGTTAAACACTTATGTATTTAGCCAGAAATCCCACACAACACTAGATATAAATCCTCAGCGTGGTATTTGAGAGGAACATTAAAGGAACAATCACTCCAGGTGAGTTTTAGCTTGTTGGAAGGCAGGATCTAATTGCAGAGACTCTGAGCAGCTGGTATTTCATTTCAACCAGCTCTGCCTGGCCTCTAGGTCCTCCACCTGTGCCTGAGTGAAGGTACAAAGAGTGCCTTGGCAGCTGCTGCTTTTGGGACAAGCCATCATTTCTCCACTAAGGCAGACAACGCCTGGAGTGTTCCCCAGGTACATTTTACATTTATAAATATTATTGATACTTTAGGAGATCAGCATGGAGAAATTCAGGTTCCCATTACAGTAACTGCTAAAGAAATTTAACAATATTCTGAAACAAGAGAAGAAGTTTGATAGGCATAGATTTGTGTCTCTGGCCTTCACTCCATCACTATTATTTATTTTCCTAATCAGGTTGTCTATTTAAACATATAATCAGGTGGTCCTGAAAGGAACAAAGTAAAAATAACCAACAAGTGTATATTTACCACTAAACCTTTAGCCTCATATTGTTCACTTCTACCAAATGAGAAAGGCAAGATGTTCATAGAAGATGGGAAAAGCCAAAGTATCCACAACAAACAAGCTATCAACATGTAGACACACAATTTTTGATCTAATGATTTGTTCCATGGGTGCTTTGGTAGGATAAAATATCAAAAGTCACCTTAAGAAATCTCTGCTCGCAGTTACACCGCCACAACTCCCACTCATCCCACTCAGTGTATTAGGTGTGCCACTCCAATCACGGTGAAGATCACTGGGAACACAGCAGGAACAGCAGAGCAGTGCCCAAAGGACTTTCTGGGAATTTCTCCCTCCTGCTGTGTTCTTCTCCAGTACAGACCCCTCTTGAAAAATCATCAGGGAAGAGCTTAAATCATCAAATTCAAATACAGACTTTCTTCTAGAGTCACAGCCACTCGGATTAAGACTTGCATTTGAGATCACTTTAAGATTCACTCTTTAATAAAAAAAAAAAAACTAAAGGAAAGAACTTAGAAGAAATTTAAAGACATCTTTAAAGCAATTCAAAGAAAAAATTGCCATTAAAATTTCTACTTGCCTATTTTGCTGGCTGGTTTCAGAGCAGCACCAAGCAGCCAGAAACCAGCACAAGGTCAGGACACAAGAGGCCAGTTACCATTTTAACACTAAGAGAAAAGGGGAAAGCTTTTTTACAGGTGTATAAAATATAGAGAGAGAAGCTGAAAGATTGTTACTCAATTAAAGTTACCGAATTTTATAAACCAGTACTAGAGGAAGTTTAAAACTCTTGCACAAAAACTTATCTTAAGCACTTAGACTAAATAAAATGAGCAAAATTACCTACTTGCTTGAGAGGTAGAAAAGGAGCTTTAACCTCCTCTACAGATACCAGCCAAGAACGCCTGAGCTCCCTCAGACAACTTTATATCTGCCTTTCACAGCTGAATTGGGTGAGCTGTGTAACTCGAACACCTGAAAACTCTAGTGGTAATGAGCAGGCTGAGCCCTTCTATGCCAGGCTGGGGATACAGCTCAGGCTGCACCTAAATTTAATGCCCAGATATTTAAACCCTACATATAAAAATTTTAATATGCATATAATAGATATAAAAAATGTAGATTAATATCAGTAATCAACCACTACTCAAAAAAAAAACCAACTCAGAGCCACACAGGTGCAGCCCTAACCACGCTCACACCCCAAAGCAAAACAAGCCCATTTCTGAAATTTAACCCCCCTGTGTCCTTGTGCAGGTGGCTGTGAGCAGCTCAGTCAGTACCTGCTCAGGAGACACCTCCAGCACGGCCCTTCCCATCCTGGGATGATCACATCCACCTGGAAAAATACCCCCTCCATTACAGCATTGGCCAACAATCAAGGAATTGCAGGTCCCTCTTATCCAAATGAGAGTGGTGCCAGCCCCTGGGCCGGTCACTCCTTCAGCTGTCAGAGCTGCTGCCACCAACCCTCCGGATGTCACTGCAAGTGACACTTCTGGCTGCTTCAAAGGAGCAGATAATTAACGTAATTTTTTAAGCTTCTGACAGAAAGCCATTCCCACAACGTTGAGAAAGTGTTGTGTTTTTTTGTTTTTTTTTTTTGTATCAGGCATTTTTGTCCTTGAAACAGCACTTGTTGTATTCAGTGGGATCCATTATTTGACTCCTGGAAATAACAAGGATGATTTTGATATCTCCCAGTATTCACCTACATTCTGCCATGAGCATCAGCAGTTTTTTACCAGTTGAACTGAGGAAAGCAGCACCCCCAAGCTTCTTCTTGGAATTTCAGCCACAACACAAACCAGTGGTAGCTGCTTTTCCACCCAGTCAGGAGCAAGGATTTCCCAACTAGAAAAAAAAATCTTGCACTTTTTATTGCAAACACATATCTAGGAAGTCAAAATATACAAATTAATATCACGGATATCAAAATACTGGACACAGAGGCATTGTTATTTCACTTAAGGCTGTACCAATGTTTTTCTTTCAGTGGTTTGTAACTTGGCTTCAAATTTTACTCCTGGCTGAAAACTGGCACAAAATTTGAAAATTTGAAAAAAACCAGCAGACAACTACAAAACTCTATAAAGCAGTGAAATACTAAACATCCTTTTTTACCGTAAAAATAATATTTTTATTTGGAAGATGAGAGGAATTTCTAAAACATGGGGTATTCCAGCCAATGCTCTCTTGTGGAGAAAAAGCGTTCTTTTCCCTGTCTTCCCACAAAGTTGCTAAAAACTCAACACATTTTTAGAAGAAAGTTTTGAAGGCAAAGCAACAGAGACAAATAGGAAAAAGACTAAAATGCAGTCTGGAACTACCAGAAGTTAATTCATATGGGTGTAATGTATTTTTTCCTTTTTCTAGATAAAGCAAGTGAAAAATTAAGGCTACCTAGATTGCAATAAAACACTTGATGCAATGATACATCGAAATTATTATTTAAGATGATAAAAATGAAAATTTGTGAAAAAGAAAGACTTTTTAGATGGGTAGGAGATGGCTATGAAAGGAAATATATCACATTGCAAATGCTAGTAGTGGATTTGTCAGGAAAAGTAGGACTCAGACTAACAACACAAAAGACAAAGGAAAACACCATCAACTTTTGAGAAAATAAGAATATTTAGGGAGAATAAGGCAACTTTAGGGACTGGGCTGGGATGAAATGCCATGCTCAGGGATGAAACCAAAAAAACCTGCCCAAAAGCTGAAGCTCCACAGCTGGAAACACAAGAGGAGGCAGAACTCCTCCTTTTGGCTGATCATACCAAGCCTAAGCAATTAATAGAATCATTTTATGACCATCTTGGGTGACTCACGAGTGATGTTTCCTGACAGAGGAAATTCAGTCTGCTGCACCTGGCACTGGTAAGAAATGTGTCAGATAAAGCCAGGGACAGTTCTGGTCATTATGGTTCAAAAAGTATGAGCTGAATCTGGAGCATGAGGAAGGACTGGCGAAGTTATCAGTGAAACAAGAACCAGGGAAGG